>CAKNXH010000060.1:398023-666431 GCA_932178445.1 Andricus quercusramuli | reverse complement strand
CCCCCATTGAGATGTTACGTAATTTAAGTACGGTCCCTACCCTATCTCATCTATCTGATCTATTAACGTCTATCTTTTTCCATCTACTTTTCAATCTGAATTAACATCTATCTTTTTCAATATCCTCTTCTCTATCTCATCCTATCGTTTGTTTGTCCACGTCAACATTTTTCTATTTTTTGTTAAACTAAATTTACGTCCACCTTTCTTCAATATCCTCTTCCGTATCTAATGGCATCATGCATGTACAAACGTTTATCTATTTATATCTATTTTTCAATCTAAATTCACATGTATCTTTTTCAATACCCTTTTTTCCATCTCATCCTATCCTTCATCTATCCACGTCAATATTATTCTATCTCCGTTAATCTGAATTCCCGTCTATCTTTCTCAATCTGCTCTTCTCTATCTCATCTATCAACTTCTATATTTTTCTATCTCTTTGTCAATCTAAATTTGCGTCTCGCTATCTTTCTGTTACGTGGTTAACATCAAATTAATTTTTTTAGGATTCCTGAATTTTTAAGGATAGAAAATGATAAGAGCACCTAATAGCGGGAGATAGAAAAAGGGATGGACAAAGACTGAGATTTATATTAAAGAGATAGAATGAAGTGAAGAAAAATATAAGGATCTTCGATTACGAAAGATAGAGAAAGAGATTGAAATTCGTAATAGGTAGATAGACAAAGGGATAGAGAAAGTTAAGAGTCGTCAGTCACAAAGATAGAGAAAGAGATAGAAAATTATTGAAACTGGGGATAGGAAAAGATAGCGTTTTAGGGATGCAAAGTGACCCACGCAGAAATAGAAGGAGAGATGGAATAGTTCTATCTTTCCCTATTCCCCAATTTCTATCTTTTTCAATCTTTCTACTTCCAGTAGGGCAAAGCCTTCAGGTTGACGTGGACAGATAAAGGATTGGGTGAGATAGAGAAGAGAGGATTTAAAATGATATACGTAAATTTAGATCGACAAAGAGGTCGAAAAAGATAGACGTTGCTAGATATAGAATAGGATGAGATAGAGAAGAGGAAATTGAAAAAGTTATATGGGAATGTTAAATTAACAGAAATAGAAAAAGATTTGCATGAATAGATAAAGGATAGAATGAGAAGATAGAGAAGAGCAGATTAAGAAAGATAGATGGGAATTTAGTTTGATGGAAAGATAGAAAAATATTGACTCGGATAGATAAAGGTTAGGATAAGATAGAAAAGAGGGAACTGAAAAAGATAGACAGAAATTTAGATTGGCAGAGAGATAGAAAAAGATTGACGTGGACAGACAAAGGATAGGATGAAATGGAGAAGAGGGTATTCAAAAAGATAGCGGGAAATTGAGATAGACAGAGAGATAGAAAAAGATTAACATACATAGATAAAGGATAGGATGAGGTAGAGAAGAGGGGATTGAAAAAGATAGACGTGAATTTAGATTGACAAAAAGATAGAATAGGATACATTTGTCCTATCTCTTTTTATCACAAATATTCAAAATTATTCAAAAAGATAGGATCTCTAGCTTCTTACTTCGAACAGAGCAGAGAAGTTGTGAATAATTAAAAAAATATTTGATAACAATAGATTTATATTCTTGGTGTCGACTAGAGTAGAAATTCATAAATTGATGGTGAAAGTTGAAGAATGCTGATATTCTTCAACTTTGCTATCAATTTATTAATATTTAATAACTTTGGAAAATATGGAAAAGTTAAAATATTTCGGTGTCATTTTGAAGGTAAACTGACAATATATTTTTGATAAATTTTGATAAACTTTGAACAATGATTATTTACAATATGTATCTGATTTCCATATTAATAATATTAATTTGAAGATGAAAAACATAAAACTTGTATTGGCTCTAATTTAAAAGCTTCTAAATTAAAAAACTATATTGAATATTTGGGATCAAAACTGTTTTCAACTTTAAATTCTTGCGTGTTGAAAGCATATACAATAGGGTGGTCCAAACATTTTTTTTTCGAATTTTCATGGGGACAACCCCCATATTTGTTCGAATCCTCCGAAAAATAAATCCATTTTTTTTGTTTTGAAAAATAATGATATTTAGGGGTGCCGCAAGCCCCATGAAGTTTAACATGTATTTCCCATAAGAAAAAAAGACGTTTTTGTAAATCTTATTCAGAATCTTCAATATTATCTTAATCGAGTTTAAACTCAACATTTCTCTTCACAACTAGCCATAGAATACGAATGAAATATCACTTTTCAAATATCACCCCCATAAGTCTGTTTTATAGGGTGCCAAAGAAACCCCATAAGTGAAAAAATGGGCTTCGCGAGTTTTTGGCGCTAATTATGATTTTTTGGCGGTTTTTTTCAATGCGAATTGTTTCTAATACATAAAAGATCACGTTATACTGAAAATTATATATTTTCATGAATAGTTCAAACAATTTATTATTGTTTTTAGCAATTTTCTCATAGAATGGAGTTAGAAAGACGCGGTTTTTTCACAAATTTTAAATTTGTTGTCCAATTTTTAATTAGAGGGAAGTGATAGTTCATCAATGTTAACGATAGTTATTGTTTAAACAATGTATTACAATTATTAATAATATTATATTTGAATAATGCTAGAAAGATGCGGTTTTTTTTTGTAATTTCTGGCTTTTCGTCCAATTTTCATTTGGAGAGAAGTCATAATAAATTCAAGTTAACAAAATAATTGTTTGAACAATTTGTTATGATTGTTAATAATATTATATTTGAGTAATGCTAGAAAGATGCGTTTTTTTTTTTAATTTCTGACTTTTTGTGCAATTTTCATTGGGGGTGAAGCAATAATGAATTCAAGTTAACAAAATAATTGTTTAAATAATTTATTATACTTATTAATAATATTATATTTGAATAATGCTAGAAAGATCCAGTTTTTTTAAATTTCTATCTTTTTGTTTAATTTTCATTTTGAGTGAAGTAATAATGAATTTAAGTTAACAAAATAATTGTTTGAACAATTTATTATCATTGTTGATGATATTCTCTTTGCTCAATTGGTAGAATGTTGCGGTTTTTTCTTAAATTTTCAACTGTTTGTCTATTTTTTATTAAGCGTGACTTGATAATTAATTAGATTTAGCAAAAATAATTGCTCCAACAAATTATTATTGTTTACGACTATCTTCATCATCAATTAAAGTTAACAAAAAAGTTGTCTAAACAATTTAATATTGTTTATCACTATCTTTTTTTGTATAAGTGCTAGAAAGTGGCGGTTTTTTCTAAAATCTTTCACTTTGCGTCGCCTTTTTATTTATGAACAAATAATCAGTCAACCACAAGAAAAATGATTTTTTGAATGGTATTGTTGTTTTAAGTGAATTATTTTTGCTCTTTTCCAAATGCTTAAAAAAATTAATTTAAAGAAAAATTGCTATTTTACACAAGAGGCAAAAACAAAGAATAGAATAATTAGGAATAATAGGTGGAATAAGGAAAGAGATTATTTAAATTATATTTTTCTTTAATGTTTATTTATTGATTGTTAGTAATTAAGCAGGCGAAGCAAAGTGAACGATTTTAGAAAAAACCGCCACTTTCTAGCACTTGTCAAAGAAAACCCGCAACTACCAGGCATTAATATAGATAAAGATAGTCATAAACAATAATAATTTGTTTAAACAATTATTTTTGCTAAATCTAATTAATTATTGAGTCAAGACTAATAAAAAATAAACAAACAGTTGAAAATTTCAGAAAAAACCGCAACATTCTACCAATTAAGCAATGAGAATATTATTAACAATAAGAATAAATTGTTTAAACAATTATTTTGTTAACTTGAATTCATTATCACTTCACTCCAAATGAATATTGGACAAAAAGACAGAAATTTCAACAGCAAAAAACCGCATCTTTCTAGCATTATTCAAATATATTATTATTAATAATGATAATAAATTGTTTAAACAATTATTTTGTCAGCTTGAATTCATTATTACTCCACTCCAAATAAAAATTGGACAAAAAACCAGAAATTAAACAAAAAAACGCATCTTTCTAGCATTATTCAAATATAATATTATTATTAATTATAATAAATTGTTCAAACAATTAATGTTGTTAACATTAATGAACTATCAATCCCCTCTAATTGAAAATTGGACAACAAATGTAAAATTTGTGAAAAAACCGCGTCTTTCTAACTCCATTCCATGGGAAAATTGCTAAAAACAATAATAAATTGTTTAAACAATTCATGAAAATATCTAATTTTCAGTATAACGTGATATTTTATGTATTAGAAACAATTCGCATTGAAAAAAACCGCAAAAAAATCACTTATGGGGTTTCTTTGGGACCCCATAAAACAGACTTATGGGGGTGATATTTGAAAAGTGATATTTCATTCGTATTCTATGGCTAGTTGTGAAGACAAATGTTGAGTTTCAACTCGATTAAGATAATATTGAGGATTCTGAATAAGATTTACAAAAACGTCTTTTTTCTTATGGGAAATACATGTTAAACTTCATGGGGCTTGCGGCACTAAATATAATTTTTTTTTCAAAAAAAAAAAAAACTCATTTATTTTTTTGCGGATTCGAACAAATTTGGGGGGTGTCCCGATGTAAATTAAAAAAAAATTCCAATGCATTTTCGGACCACCCTAATATACAACCATTTAAAAAGATTCATTTAAATGATTGTCTTTGTTTAAATACTCCTAATTCCAAAAGGGAAAATGGAATTGAAAAAATGTAATTCCTTTAAGTTTTGTAGACTAATCAACTTTCAAATTAGTCAAAAAAGTATAAGACATTGAAATTAAAACTTGCCTCTATAAGAAAACGTTTCTAATTCAATGTTTTTAAAATTAACATAAACATAATTAGAAATTCTGAATCAACGAAAGTTAGGATATTGCTATTTCATCTATACGCATTAGACTTTTTTGAAATAGAAATTTAATATTTAATTTTAGGATCTAATCCAATCTTCTGAAATTTAAATTGATTTACCCTTAAATCTAGAATTTCGACCACATTATTTTCAATCAGAACATGACAAATTGCCTTGAAAATTCTTGGATCAAAACCATAATATCGCAAATTAACTTCAGTTGTCCTGAACATATCTTTTAAGCAACTGATCGGCCTCAGTCTCATAACTTTAGCTATATCGTTGAATTTTTGAAAATCTTCCAAATAAACTTTGGATCTGGGATGAACACTCCAAAATGCATCTGCAATGCCTGGATCATTTGGAACCGAATATAAATTGTGAACATTTCGTATCTTTAATTGTGAATCACTTATATCAATTTCTCGAAAGCAAAAATGAATAGAACTTTCTTCTGACTTGTCTGAGATTTCAAATTCGATTTCTTCAGGTGTTACAATTGTAACACTCGATCTCTCATCAGTATCATCATTTTCATCTATCTAAAAAAATTTTATTTAGTGTAAAAAAATTTTATGTAGTGTGTATTAACATTTAGTTGTGTTTATTTGAGCAATATAGCGGATTTCAAAAAATGTTTGTACGTCAGTTACTTCGACACTTTCCGCTTCTTCTTCATCTTTAAATGAGAAATACTTTTCATATTCATTTGAGAAATCGAGGTTATCACTCAGGTTATCTAAAATCTAAAAAAAACATTACTCAAATAATTTAAATAATTTATTTGATTAATAATTAATAATTTAGTTGATCTTAATTTTTAAAAATTAGTGTTACATTTACTCTTTATTTATTATCAGGGAAGAAAAACACCTTGCTGGGTAACAGAGTAACCACTTCAGAGTTTGTCATATTTTCATTACTCATACTTCTTATTCTTAATAATTTAACCAACAAAAATAAATTTATTAAACACTATTAAAACAAAATAATTTATTTGTATAGACTGAAAATAAAAACTCATAAACTGTAGATAATTTAAATCTAAAATGTGTAAAAATTTTGTACAAATGACAAGAGTGACAACTCAACACCTAACATGACATAACAGCTCTGAAATTTGGCATTTGTGGGAATTTTTTTCTGTTTAAAATTATAAAAATGTATTATTTAATGAACGAGAACATTGTGCGCGCTATGCGCTCACTGATTACGCTTTCTTTAGAAAAAAAAGGTTTATTTTCCAAAATTTGGTTAAAACAGTTTACAGAAAATCTTATATGAATTGAGAATTAATGTTGTATAAAATTTACAGAAGTTTCCTCATTATAGCGAGAAAGTTCCAGTAAATTCAATTTGAATTACACAATTCCTTCCACTTACTTACAATTCTTTAAAATTGGCAGATTTTTATATATATTAATTATTTTATAATATTTTATAATAATTATATTTTTATATATAATAATATCACATAACCGTACTTTTAATATTTTTTTGACCTTTAAAAAATATAAAAATTGCATTTTCAAGGTTATTTTTGGATGAACCATCAAGGTAGAATTAAATTCGACTATTTAGATTCGATTCGAATTTTCTATAAGGCTTCATTTACCGCGTTTTCTGAACATATTTGTCACATTGCATTTAATTATTTTTGTTTTTATATCAAAATTTTATTTTTAAAGTTCAGGAGAAAGAAAAATGTGACATTTATGTTCATGATGAAATTTAGCACAGACGGTTAATTCTCTTTACATATTGATCCTGTAATACGACTTTCACTTCACAACTTTACACTTTAGAGGTTTTCCATATTTTTCAAGATGGATACCTCATGGAAATAAAAACGAAATAATCTAGAATTTACAGGGTATTTAAATTAGTTCATGCTCAAATCATCCTAAAAATTTGACTTTGGTCCCAGGATCTTTCTTCCAATATAACTATTTCCTTACATTTTTAAGATTTTCGCTAATCGTGAATAGCGACTAAAAAACCTTTTTCGGTTCAAAATTCAAGTACGTAGTTGAAAGAGGAACTACTTTGTTAAAAATGAATTTTTTTGGTTGATGATTCATCAATCTAGTTCAAAAATATTCTTTTTTTATTCAAAATGTAACGAGTTTGTTTTCTCAACTATTTCGTTGAAAATTGCTGTATTTTGTTTGTCTTTTTTTGTAGAAAATTAATCTTCTTGGTGACCAATTCACCTTCTTGGCCAAAACTTCAAATATTAGGCGAAAAATTCAATTTAAAAATTCAATATTTGGTTGAAAATTCATGTATTTTTTTCAAAATTATTCTTTTTTAGTAGAAAATTAGTCTTTTTGTTGAAATTCCATTTCTTTGGTTGAAAATTAGTTTGCTCATTGAAAATTAATTTTTTTAACTAAAAATTTAACTATGCCATTTTTCGAAGAAAAATTTTGTTTTGATGGTCATTGAATCTTTTTTGTTAATTTTTTGTTTGATTGAAGATGCCTCATTCTAGTTGAAAGTTAATTTCTAAAAATGTAGCAATTTCATTTTTCCTAGATAGTTAATCTTTTATTCGTTTTTAGTTGTTGAAAATTCACTTATTTTGTTAAAAACTTGTCTTTTTTAGTGTAAAACTTAATTATTCTGGTAGAAAATGCATTTTTTGGAGTGTAAATTCAACTTTTTTCAAATTCGTTTCTTTCACTTAAAAACTCAACATTTTGAACGAGATTTTTTTCTTTTTAGGTTGAAAAATCTTTCTTGTTTGAAAATTCGTATTTTTTATTTAATTTAACAGTTTTTTATTGAAAATTAAAATATTTGTCGGTGGAAATATCAACTATTACATATTTGAAAGAACATTTTATGTTTAAAAAAAACTGTTTTTTAAAAACAAATGCTCAAGAAAATTAATTTTTGCAAACCATTTGCACAAAAAGAATTAAAGTGAGAGAAATATGTTTTAAAATAACATAATAAAACGGCTCATTAGAGACAGATATATGACAATTGAAAAAAGAGGGGAAAAAAAGAAAGAGACATCCAAAACACCTCTCTCTAATTTCTTTATTATTTATCCGTCTTTCTTTTACCGTTCTCAAATGATCGATTCTTGGTCAACCAAACAACTATTACACTTTTTGTTGAGAAATCATTTTTTTCAAAGATTCATCAGTTTAGTTGAAAATGTAACTATTTTGTTGAAAATACAATTTTTCTTGGTTGAAAATTAATTATTTTAACTGAAGATGTAATAATAAAATTTTACATCAGTAAATCTTAAATTTTTGTCATTTTTATTATGCACACAAAATGTGACATTCTTTGTCACTGTCCTTCAACTGAAACTCAATTCTTAATTATGTGTGTGAATTTGACAACATTCCACAAAAAATTCAAAATATTGGATTAAAAAGCTGAAATTCCAAATGACCAATCCAATATGGCGACCAAAATTTATAAATATTATCCGATTTGTATAAAATTAATTTCTTAAGGGTTTCTTGAGACACGGATTCCAAATATTGTATAAAAAATTCCAAATTTCAAGCAGCGAATACAAAATCGCTAACAGAAATTTGAAAGATGTGCAATTTGTATAAAACTCATTGTTTTGCGTGCGTCACAAATTTAAAATATCGCATTAAAAATTGAAAAGTAAAAATAGTAGAACCAACAGTTTAAGAAATAATGCGATTCACATACAAATAATTTGTTGTTGTTTTTTCGGAGTCAAACATTCTAAATATTTTATAGAAAATTAAAAATTAGAGTATTTGGAAATAGTGTCTCAAAAAACACTTAAAAATGAGTTTTGTAGCAATAGCATAATTTTTCAAAAGCCTGGTCTCCATTTTGGATCCGCCTTTTTTAATTTTTATTGTTTAATACAATATTTGGAATCTGTAATTTATAAAACTCGTAAAAGATGATTTTCATCAGAGTGTCTACTTAAATCCTGGAAAAAAAGTTTCGTGACAATTCCATGGTTTTTCCAGGTCTCTAAACTTTTTTCTATTATCATTTTTTTTAATCAATCGACTCGAAATATGTATACAGATTCGCGAGTTTATTAAAATTAATTTTTTGAAGTTTCTAGTGGTTCAATTAATATGCTTGATTCCGAAAGCTTTGGCAAATGATATTACAAGATATTCTTAAATATAGTAACACCATCGATTAATTAAATAACACTAAAAACATAATTAATTAATAATTTCTTAAATTTGTTTCTAAAGTCCATGAGTTTGGATAATAATGCAAACAAATTATTATTTTATCTTCTTATACTTGAAATGCAGTGCATATCTAGGTAAAACTAATGGTGTTATATTAAATTAAATTGAAACCACTTTAAGTTTCTAATTTTTAAAGTAAAAATAGTGCATTTTTAACAAGACATGACTTTTCAATCAAATATTTGAATTTCCACCAAAAAGATTAATTTTCTACCAAAAAGACGATTTTTCAAAAAGCTACATGAATTCTCAACCAAGTAGTTTAATTTTCAACTACAAAAGGTCAATTTTTAACTAAGAGATCAATTTTCAACCAAATAGTTGAATTTTCAACTAAAGTGAAGAATCATTAACGGGAATAGATGAATTTCAAACCATAAAAATGATTTTTTAACAAAAGAGTTCAACTTTCAACCAAGTAGTTTATGTTTAACCAAAAATATTAATTTTTAACTAAAATGATGAATATTTTACTGTAATACTTGAGTTTTCAACCAAAAATATAAGTTTCCAAAAAAGAATATTAAACTTCAAACAAGGGGGTTAATTTTCTAATAAAAAATACGATTTTTTAACAATATACATGAATTTTCAACTAAAAAAGATCAATTTCCAACAAAAAATGAAGTAGTTCAATTTTCAGCTTAAAAGTTAATTGTCAACCAAACAAACAAAAATAATTTTTAACAAAAAAAGAAAAAAAAACAACAAATAATCAACAGAAGTGATGAATTCCCAACTCAAATGAAGAATCTTCAACTGAATTTTAAACTAGACAGATGAATTTGTATCTAAAATGATGAATATTTAACTGGAATACTTGAATTTGCAATCAAAAACATAAATTTCCAAACAAGAAGATTAATTTACTACCAAAACAGTAGATTTTACAACAAAATATATGAATTTTTGACGAAATAGTTGAATTTTGAGCGAAATGGTTGAATTTTCTACTAAAGAGACAAATTTTTATCCCAATCGTTGAATTTTGAACTAAAAATTTCAGTTTTCAACCAAAAATGTATTAGTTTTCAGTTAAAAAAAAATTAATTCCCAACAAAAAGAACTTCCGTCCGCAACTTGAATCGGTGAGTTTTAAACAAAAAATATAAATTTCTAACTAAAATAATGAATATTTTATTTGGATACTTGAGATTTCAGCCAAAAATTTGAATTTTCAAAAAAGTATATTGATTGTCAAACAAGAAGATTAATTTTCTAGAGAAAAAGTCGATTTTTCAACAAAATACATGACTTTTTAACGAAATAGTTGAATTTTCAACTAAAAAATACATTTTTTTCAACCAAATCGTTGAATTTTGAACTGAAAAAATTTAATTTTCAACTAAAAATGGAATAGTTTAATTGTCAGTTGAAAAAATTTATTTAGAAAGAAAAATTCAACCAACGTGATGAATTTTCAACTGAAATGAAGAATCTTCAACTGGAATAGATGAATTTTAAATCAAAAGATAAGTTTTTAACTAAAATAATGAAAATTTTACTGGAACACTTGAGTTTTTAACCAAAAAGATAAATCTTCAAACAAGAAGATTAATTTTCTACGAAAAAGGTGGAGTTTTCAACAAGATAGGTACATGAATTTTCAACGAAATAGTTGAATTTTTAAGTAAATAGATAAATTTGGAACTAAAGCGATGAAATTTTGAACTGAACAATTCAATTTTCAACCAAAAATGGAATAGTTTAATTTTCAGTTTAAGAAAATAGTTTGAAAAAAATATATATTGACCAACGTCATGAATTTTCAACTAAAATGAAGAACTGGTATAGATGATTTTCAAACTAAAAAGATAATTTTTTAACTAAAATGTTGAATATTTACCGGAATATTTGAATTTTTAACCAAATGATGAATTTTCTAACAAGAATATTAATTTTCTAATAAAAAATACAATTTTTCAACGAAATACATTCTGTCACACTGAATTTTAATCACTTTGTTGGTAAATTTTTTTAAATCTAAAAGATCCTGAATTTAAAATTTGAGCAAATATTCAAAACAATTTAGTTTTAAATGCATTAACTTCTAAAGGTTTAGATTTTTAAAACTAATTTTCAATTGTACTAAAAAAATCTGGTTTTGATAAAAAGGAGCCATCCTTATTATCAGTAAATATCTTTAAATATAAACTATGTAATTTTTGGCACTTTCCAAATGCTTCTCCTATTTTGGAGGATTCCTTCTGATTAAATTATAATTAATAAATAAAAAATAAATAAAATAATAAATAAATAATTTTGATCTACCAATTCTAACATCTTTTAAGAAAGTGAAGGGATTAAAAATTGAAACAAGGAATAGAGATTGTACTTTTTATTGAAACTCTCATCATCTTAGCAGGGGAACAGGGTGGAAAGGGGAAGATTTATATACACGCAATCATTCATAAATCTCATACTTAGAACGCATTATAACAATGGCAGCAATAATAATTACTATTATTTGAAATAATAAAAATTACTGCTACTACTATTATTAACAACAATGATAATTGCTATAATTATCGGATTCTCGACACGTAGCGGCATATTTTTTAACTATCGTAGGCACATTCGTCATAGGCATTAGTTCATTAAAATTTATTATCACCAAATTGTATAGGATTAATATATATATTCAAATACAATTCAATTTTTTGTAATAAAAAAATCATTTCGAATATAGATATATATTATATTTATTTTAGGAAAAGCAAAAATTAATAAAAAGGAGGGAGTGATTTAAAAATAAATAAAAATCAAAAAACAAAAATTGAAGAACTATTGCCCATGATTCGAAACGATTTAATCAAGTGGCAATAAAATAAAAATACAATAATACAGAATTTTATAATATTAATAATCGATCTATCTATATATCCGTAATACAATATATAACTTTTTCTCCTCTCTGTATCATAAAATAGAAGTTCTATAGAATGTATAAAAATTTGTTCCTTGTGTCTAGAGAACTTATTACGTCGATATTATTACGCTAAACACTACGGTTCGCTTTTCTCTTCTAAAATTATTACTCCTCGCTGCACGTAGGTACGATTTTTAATCGATATTTAGTTAACAACGAGCCAGGAAATTGCACTTCTGATATCAATAGCATTGAAATAAGGAAAAGAGGGGAATACAATTTCACTATTTACAAATCATCCTCTTTTATATTTTCTCCTTTTCTATTTTTCGACAAATGGTCTATTTGTCGCTCATTCACATAATTCATTAATTTGTTATATCGATTTCTATGGGTTCCGCTTCAAATTTGGCCAGATGACAATTCCGCCCCAGCTACCTGCGTACGTTCCCCCACTACGCGGCTGCCCCTCACTCAGCCAAACTGCTGTCGCCGAGCCTGGTCAGCTGGTCATGCGGAATATAACATTTTTTTTTTAATTTAACACTTGGTAATTTACAAATTTAATATTCCAAATATGCTTGGCGGCAGCAGTTCGGCTGAGAGAGGGGAAGCCGCATAGTGGGGGAGCCGTACACAGGTAGCTGGGACCGAATTGACGATGGCCCTCAAATTTCGATCGCTTCTTGCGGAAATGCCTCGAGAGGTCGGCCTTCATTTTTATCAGTTAATTAATTAATTATTTAATCAATTATTAAAATTCATGATTAATTAAGATCAGGAGGAAGTGAGAAATCAACGAAAGTAAAAAGAGTTCATCGATCACTCCTCCTTAAAGAGTATCACAATGTCAACGTACAAAGCCTGTTTGTATACACGTATATATATTATATTTAAAAAGCTTATATAGTAATGTAAGAGCTCCTCTATATCTTTGTATACGTGTACCAAGTATTAACAAAAGTTCGAAAGTTCCCTCGAAGAAAAACTATTGTTAAATAATCTAGTGGCAAAATTATTAAAAATTCAAAATTTCGACAGAGAACGACCATTCTTTTTTTGTGATAAAATTCCAATGATCTTTTAACAATAATTTTTGTATAAGGGTCTTCTCGCGGTATCACAAACTAGACATATTTTCACGTAGAAAATAAATGCTTCGCAGGATTTAATAAAGAAGTCTTATTTGAAACGAGCAAGTCTTTATAGTGTCGTCGAATCAAATTACAAACAGGTTACCCGTTCTTTGAACAATAACACGACATGGGGATGGGACGCTCGAATGTGATGATACAGGCTTAAAGAAACTAATATACGTACGGTTATATACATATTTACAAAGAAAATAACTTGACAGTATCGTTATTATAGTACTAGTTCGTAGTCGTCGCGATGAATTATCATTACAAAGTCGTCTGTGGGATTTGTCATCAGCCATTTCAATTTTCTTTGATGTAAAACGAGGTCAATTGGATTAAGGAGGCAAATTGTGTGTCATAAATCAGAATTATTTGGTTTTATTGAATTTGGTTCACAATTCTAATTGCGATTTCACAGAAAATAGAAACGTTATTCGAGTTTGATAAATTTGAGGTTTTCGTCTATAGGGATTTGAAATTCAAAATTTTTAAAGTATTTTCAGTTTTGATTATTTTTTAATTGCAATTCAAAATATAACAACAAGAGTTCTAAAATATTTCCTTCAAATGTCATCATTTTAAAATTCTGGATCTATTCAATGTCAAATTAGAACTGTTCAATGAATAAAAAGAATGTTATCCTGAATAAATTCAAATTCTACTGAGTTCAAGCAAATTATTATATTAATTTCCTTTAACTCAGAAAAAAATCAAGATATTGAAAGTGTACTTTCGCTCCCAATTCAAATGAGTTCTGGAAATTTATGTAATTATTTATGTAAGTATATGACACTCAGTCATAGAAAATGTTAAAGACTAAAACGTTTCAATTTATAAGAATTAAAGAATCATTATTATCAGCAAGATAATAGTTTTGATTTAACACACACACAAAATCCAAATCTCTGAAAGACCTCATTCTGAAAATCAAAACTGGCTCATGACTCACAAATATAAATATTTTAGTAAATTAGAAATACAATTCATTCAAGATTATCCTCAGTACCTAAACGCTAATCACAAGAGACTCGCACTCTTCATCAATTAAATTCCTAACTTTCTGCGACTTAAACAGTTCAATAATGGAAGATCACGATGAATTTCAGCACAATAAACAAAAAATTACACATGGACTGTCAGCACTTGATGAGGCCCAGCATTTTGGCTAGTACCAGGCTGCTGATGAAACGAAGGTTCCTGAAGCCTAGGCTTGCTGTAAGGCTTATGAGGGCCCTCCTCATAGCTGAAGCTAGCAGTGTTATTTCTAATTTCTGCACTTGGCGGTTTGTACAAAGGTGGAAGTCGATGTCTACTATCATCCGAGACCATCTCCAGACTTTCCTCCGTTGGTCCCAAGGCTCCCATGGAAGTCCCTGATAAAGGTCTAACAACCGAAACTCTCGGTTCTCCTGCATCCGTTTCTTTCAAAGGATTTGCATATCTCCTAAGATTCTCCTCATTCTGCAAATTGTTCGACTTCTCATCAAGGTCGCTTCTATGTCTATGCAGGGAAGTTTCACTGCTGGTCGTCGCAGTCAACCCAGACCTCTGTCTGACTGATCTGAGGTACCAAAGCCCTCCAAGAAGGGCTAGAAGAAGAACAGTGGCTAAGGCTCCACCAAAAACAGCCAAATACCCATTTCCGTTCGAAGAAGCAGAACTGGGTTCACTCAACAAGGCTGTCTCGACTTTGACTTCCAGAACAGAAGCCAGGGCGAGAGGTCTACTTAGAGGACGACTCAAAGCTTCTCCTAAGTCTCTAGCAGCAGCAGCTGCAGCTTCCGAGAAAATCGTCACCTCTATCGTGTCATTGTCTCCTGGTTTCAGATCACAAAGGAGAACAACTGACTGTGGCCTTCTTGGATCAGCGAGTAGTCTCCTTAACCGACGACAGAGTAGTTCCACCGAAGTTCCCACAGCGAGAGATTCTCTCCTGAGCAAGATTGTCAGTCTCGAGCAAGTTGGACCTGGAGTTGCTTGACCAGGCCAGCAAGAAGGTGGAGCCGGCAAAGCAGGAGGGCCAACTCTTCTTCCTGTTTCGATTGGGCGACATTCGCCCCAGGAGGGACATGTAGGTGATAGGCAACTTTCTCCAGGCGATGGAACGCAGACTTCATGAGCTAAACATGATGTCCCATTAAGACAGTTTCCTGGGCCGCACCAGACGTTGCTGCATTGGTTTTTACCATTCCTACATTCACAGACGTTGCATTCGTCGTCCCAAATTGCGGCGACACAACCTGAACCTCCAGCTGTTCTGATTTCACAGTGAGTTCCTGATCGGCTTGGTGGACAGATGCAGGAATAACTCGCGATTCCATCGAGGCACGTGGCTCCTCCCATGCAAGGGTCGCTTGCACATTCGTTGACGTTTATTCTACAGTCTGGGCCAGTGAATCCTGGGGCACATTCACATCTGAACCAGTTGATGCCATCGACACATCGACCACCGTTTAAGCAGGGCAGTGGTTGACAGTCGTCGACATCTCTTCTACATTTTGGGCCTTCGAAGCCTTCTCTGCAGATGCAGCGGTAGCCTCCGTCGGCACTGTTGACGCAGGTTGCCCCATTTTCACAGGGACTACTTGCACAAGCCGGAGATGCTATGTGGCAGACTGCACCTTCCCAACCTGGAGGACAATGGCAGGTGAATCCGTCGCCTCGGTCTTGGCAGGTTCCTCCATGACGACAGGTTTCGGGTTCACAGTGACCGGCTCGAAGGGCACAGGTCTTCCCTTTCCAACCGTCGCTGCAGATACAGGTGAAATCTGCAACCCCGTCGACGCAGGTCCCGTTATTTCGACAGGGAGAGTTCATGCACTCGTCAACATCTGCAAATAACACAAATGGTTAATTTTGGATTTAGGTGTGTTGCAAGTTTTATTTTATTTTATATACGTATAGATATAACATGCAATGTAAGATGAAAGGGATCAACAGGTGGTTTTGGAATCGAATATATTGAAGATGAAATTGTTCTGCTTTGTGAATCACAATAAGGTTTTTACTTGTTAGGTGTCAATTTTCGTTCATGATCGGTATTCTGAAATCTTATGATATAAAAATCAATAGCCGTTAGGTCATAGTCCAGTTTGCAGTTTTGAGGATATTCATTATTTTTTGAAACCACTTGTTGAAACGTTTCACAGTTCTAAAATCTATATCATTATCATTCTCTGGATGATTAATGACAACATTTTAGAAAAGTATATTCTCTAATTATTTAATTTTCCATAATATTTTTTTAACTTTGGTTACTTCTTAGTCTAAACTAAAAAAATGTTAATTCATCTCCATTTGAGAAAATATGAATTCCAAGGGATTCGAATCACATTTCTTTATAAATGAAAAACTCTTGAAGAAAATTAGACCTTTAAATGTTATCCTTCTTAAAACTCATTTTTCGCACAAAAAATGTAATTTTCCAAACTTCCAAAATTGATTGATTTTAATATTTAAATATTGACGTCTACAAGAAAAAGCTCTAGTTTGAAAAATCACATAAAGGTCACAATTGTAGAGTACACAATTATGAACAATTTTTCTGTTGTGCTGAGTCCTTTGATAGTTTTCAATTATTTTGAAAACGGGTCAGAACTTTAGTCCTAATTCACCTGCAATAAATGAATAAGTACATTATTTCTGAGATATTCACAAAAATTATTTTCTTCATAAACTGTTCATGATATCCGAACATATCAGAACTGATCTCATATCATTTTTTAAATAGAAATCGTCTTATTCGTTTATGGCCTCTTACTTCTCAAACAGGCTACACCAGAGGTAACCAAATGTCCTTAAACTAAAATTAAAACTAACAAAGAATGCATCACTTCTTTAAAATTAAGCATTTAATTTATAACCGAAATAGGCTTACGGATAGAGAAGAAATCGAACTCGCCTTGGTCGCAAAGATCACCGGTCCACCCTTCCCTGCAGATGCATTGAAACGAATTGACCAGATCCACACAAGTTCCTCCATTCATGCAAGGTCCTCCGCGACAGTCATTAATGTTCTCATGACAATGAAGTCCTGTATACCCTGGATCACAAATACATCTTCCTCCACTGCATCTGCCTCTACCACCACATGGAGTTCCCTCACTCCCGCATCCAAGACCTTCATCAGCTATTCCAAACTGTAGGTGATGTGCAGACTGTTCGGAACAATTCTTTCCCTGCCATTGAGTTGGACAGTGACAGTAATAGTCTGTTTGGGTGTTAAAACATGGAGCGGAATTCCTGCATGGATTAGGATTGCAATGGTCTCTATCAATCTCACACTGGTAGCCGGTATATCCAACTGGACAAACACATTCATAGGAGTTCACCAGGTCTCTACATTCACCTCCATTCCGACAAGGCTTCGCAGCACACTCATCAATATCAATTTCACAATCCTTTCCTGAATATCCAGCTGTGCAGGAACAATGATAGTCATTGACAAGGTCGATGCAGAGGGCACCATGTTGACATTGACCCACACAATCGTTGATGTTCTTTGTACAATTCTTCCCAGTGAATCCACTTCTACAGCGACATCTGAAAAACGAAGATCAGGTGAAATTAGTCGGTTGGATTAGATCAGTAAATAATAACGACGGACCACTAGCATCACGTACGCTCGGAAAAAAAGGTTTGTTTGAATCAAACAAATCCTAGTTTGACCTAAACAAACAGTTTTCTGAGTGCACCTACGTTCAAGTATATGCAATTAAAATTAGAAAACATAAGGCAAACCAATTTCACTGAATTGACGTGAATCCGAAAGAACTAAACGAAATTTTATTCGGTTTTAGCTTGTTGAGAATTTGAAGAATATAATTATTGACCCTTGGTTCAAAAAATTTTATTCTATTAAAATCTCGCTTAAAAAATGGTTAACCAGTTAAGATGGTTTCCTTTTTATCATCATTATGATCTTTATGATGGATTTAGCATGTTTTTTTCCCTTAATCCGAAATAAACTCAACCCTAGTGAATCAAGGTACATTGGAGGGAATGGAATAATGAATAAAAATAATAATAATGATTAATAAATTTAAAAATTCAAGCATATTCGAGCTATTTGGTAGCCAATTGTTCCAAGTTAGTTAAACTGAATGAAAGCGAATTCTTAAACATACATCTCTATTTGATCCCTAAATTTTTTCTTGAAAAGTAAAAGCTACTGAAATTGAAATTTTTTAAAGAATTTTTTCATGCATGCTCGAAAAATTACGAAAACTGAAATGAAAATACAATTTTTTTAGATTATCAGATTCTTAGGATATGAGAAGCCTAATATTACTTCTTTTTAGGATATTTTGCACTTTTTATATAAAAATCATCCGTATTAAAAGAAAAATCTTTGTAATGACCCACTTTCATTAAGAAAACCTTGAATTTCGAATGATTTGATGAGCTTCGTCATTGATAATCTTTATATATAGCTGTAATAGCTGTTGCTTTTCTATCGCATATATGTTTATTCTTGGAATGTTTTAAGCCTTCGATTGGATCATTAAGTATTAGATGTGGAAACTGCCATATTGCTGTAAGGATTTTCCCAGCATTGTTTGTGAATGGATTAGGGCTATTGGAAAATATAAACCTCATGCAAATTATTTTCAAGGTTGTAGATTGGTATCGCGTCAGATTTCTATAATTTAATTTAAGTTACAACTAACTCTGAGGAAATTATTCTACTAGTCTATTATTTCTCCGTCTGAAGTTTTTGAAATCCCTCAACTACTATCTAGATGAAATGAATTTATACGCACAAGTTCTTCATACTGGAAAAATTCATCAAGGATGTCAATTGCAATACTTTTTAGCAATTAATAATAATGAATTGAACTCACCTGTAATCGCCAGCAAGATTAACACAAGTCAACGAGTTCTTGCACGGTGATTCCAGAAGGCCACATTCATCAACATCAAACTGGCAAAGAACTCCCTGCCAAGCTGCTGGACAATTGCAAGTAAAACTATTTTTTCCATCCACACAAATTCCTCCATTCTGACAAGGCTGTGAAGCACACTCATCAATATCGGTTCCACAAGCTGATCCGGTGAATCCTGCTGCGCAATCACAAACTGCCATTTCTCCTATTTCCCTACAAGTTGCGCCATTTAGACAAGGGTTGGAAGCACAGGGGTTGTCGACCTTTTCACAAGTTGGTCCAGAAAACCCTTCGGGACAAGTGCATCTGTATTGATCAGGAGCAGTATTTTCACAAGTGCCACCATTCTGACATGGTTCATGGGTACCGCAATAGTTGAGGTCCTGATCACAAAGGATACCACCCCAATTTGTATCGCAAATACATTGCCAACTAGAGCCATTACAGTAACCATGTTTGCATCCTGGATATGGGGTGCACTGGTCGCAAAATTCACCCCGCCAACCATGCCGACATTTACACTCGCCACTCACATTGCAGTGACCGTGAACTGGATGACATCCTTCTTTACAGACAGCTGGAACAAAAAAAAAGAAATTTAAACTTTAGTAATATAATAATAAGAAGATTGACATGAAGATAAAATTAATGCAGATAATAATGGAAATAAAGATTAAACAGATTGTTCATTTAACTACTTTGTTAAGATATACTGAAACTTATTTGAGAAAAAAAGAACTCGGGATAAAATTTGTAAATTCACGAAAGTTGTTTGCATTTTTGTGTTAGAGTTTCAGTTGTAAATAAGCTGTAATTCTTTGATAACCAATCCTACCTGCCTACCTGCGGTCATAGCCGATAAGCTACCTGATAGGATGTGGATTAGCATATCTTCAGAAATAGTCAGACTAGTCAGAAATGGCCAGGATGTTCAAAAATCATCAGAACTTCTGACCATTTGTGACGATTGCTGATTTTTTTAATACGGTATGTTTGTGCTTTTAAATAGAACAATCAATTAAATAAGGACTCACGAGTTGAAGTGTCCAATGGAAGCCTTTAATATTTAACTATATAGAATGGAAGTGCCTGTCATTAGTGAATTTTAAAAATTCTTGATTGTTCTCAATTACTTATTATTGGTTGATTGCGGTTCACCTTCACCCGTGAACCTGCTTTCCTCGGTGAATAGAATATAATTATAGCCAAGTCACGTGGATTAAAAAAATTGAACAAAAGGCCATTAGGCAATGAAAAAGAATGAAGAAAACCACGTTCAGAAAGACGTAAAAACATCTTTTAGCTAGGAAGCTTTTTGCAATAGATATCAATTACAAAACAAATTATTTCAAAGATTTTCATCAAATGTTGAAAGTCCTGTTCATTTTAGAACTTCAAAATTGATTGTTCATAAAACCTTTATCGGTACGCCTTATATTCAATTGCATTGATAACGATATATCAGATCAGATTGGGATAAAAGAAAAGTGGTTCGAGGGTCAATGTTATTATATGTCGTCAGGAATTACTGAGTGCCTATGTATTCCTTTACCCTTTCTTGTTTTGAAGCTAAAGAAGACATTGCGCTGACATTTTTTGAAAAATAGAAAATCTATCAGGACACCACTGATGACTCGCTTGAGTTATATTATGTTTGAATAATGTCGTTTTGTTAATTTGTAACTTAGAAAGTAAGTGGGAACAGTGCTTTAAAGCCATGCTCCTCATTACAATCATCCATTAGACTATTAGAGCATCAGAGAATTGAACCTGCTGTTGATTTTCCAGCAAGGGACTCCTAATAAAATGCAAATTTCAAAATACTCTTCCTCTCTCTTTCTTAGCAATTGATCATTCATGCAACGACCCTCAAAATCCTTTCATGTCCAGCAATGAATCCTTCAGCCTTGATCAAATTAATCTCTATCTTAATAGAGTTCTTTCCATGTCCTACTATTTGTGCAACATCCCGCAGCATCGTGAGAATCCCGACTGAATCTTCGAGGAATTTATTTAATATAATAAGGCACGTATAGTAGTTAAGGCGCATATAGTAGTTAGCACTGGCACCGATTCTCGCTCATACTATACGTATTCAGGGCCGCAACATGTTATTCGCCGAAGATAGGGGGAGGGTTTCTCGTGGGTCGAGGAACTTTTTTATTAGTCGTTGGTCCTCAGCCTCATCTCTATTTATCTGTAGGATATCTCTTAATTAAATGAAAGACGGCGAACTGGTCAGAAAGCCATAGTATAACGGAATTATGGGGGGGGGGGGGCCAGAAATTATCCATCTGGCCGTGAAACGAAATTTTGCGATGGCTGTGCCACACGTTCGTACCTATCATATGAATTGAACCCACATGGCACACATCCATCGAGGTTTACCGGCACGACTATACCGTTACATCACGTATAAGTGCCTACAGCATCTTTTGATTAATAGCTCTGCTTCGCTCGTCTACCCGGACAACGGACATTTACGGATATTTATGCGACTGCACCGTGAAACTCAAGGCTCGAAATGACGCGGCATCATCCACTGGATGATGCATTTCTTTGTCGCGTCCTATCAGTGATGCTGCTGATGATCGTCAGGCCCGGTATCCTGGCACGGATGAGTTAGCTTCACTTGTAACGATCGAGTTCGAGTCATGAAGACGGTATTAAAAAATTTCAATACATGATTTGAAAAAGATCCTGATTAGGTACATAAATTACGTAAAGTTTTTTTTCTGAGATCATACCTATAACAAGCTGACGGATGACAACGCGTTCAACTGACTACTGATACTGACTAACCATTGAACATCACTGATTAAACTACTGAAGGAATTCCACTGAATGAACCAGTGCAATCTCACTGATTGCAGGTGACTTTTTTATTGTCTCCAGGTTGGCTCACATCTTTTTCATTTTTCAGCCACTTCCTGCTATTCCCTATATTGTAAAGATGCTTTTTTTACTTTTTAGCCATTTATGACGAATAAGAAAACAAAAGAAACTTAAATGAAAAAGCACTCCAGTCTTCGACTCTGTGTTAGCACATTTATAAATTTAATCGAGTATCTATCCTGGTATACTGGAAGGTAATAGGAATCGAGCCAATCAGCGTTCTTCATCGCCTTGTACCTGCCATCATCGGGAACCGGCACCAAGGCACACGCTTTCCTCTCGTCGAGAAATTAGAGGCACGATCTAAAAGCTATTGCTCGAACATATTAACAATATAGTCGTTGATTACACCGCCGTTAGTTCAGCATCCGTGCAGGATGAAACTCAGTATTTTACCAGATGTCGATTCGGTGGCTTTTATGCTTCCTTTAAACATTTGTCATCTCATCTTCGACGAAAAATCCCTTCAAAGCTGTTGCTTCAATGTTTACTCATTCAAGACCGGTTTCTGTATACTTTCTTGATTTCATTTTCAACCTGATAATTTATTATCATACTCTAAATCAATCTCTTAAGGTTCCACTTGTTAAAAACTTTTGAATAGATCGTAGATTTTGCTGGTAAATTTAGAAATGTGATGAAATCCCGTGACACGAAAACAAGTGAAATTGACCTTTCACCGACAGTAGTTTCTTGCGAGGAAATGTTGATATGCAGATGAATATTGCGAGTTTACTGAAGAACATTCGCTATTGCGGCGAGACGAGTCGCAGCCGTGTGAAGCTTCACGAGTGAAATCCACCGATTGACCTTTCGACGCTCGACATAAAAATTGAAGAGCTAGTTTTCCTATAGACTATAGAGTGTGCTCTCGAACATACAGGGTGAGACGACACTTTCGAACTTAGAGAGAAACTATACGATGTTAATGTTTTAAATAATCCTTAATAAATACTTATTCAATCATGAAACATTAAACGCAATAAAGATAAAATAATTAAATTATTTTTCATAATATATTGCATTTCCCTTTCGATTTCTGATAATACTTTTGAGATTGGTAAAATGTAAAAGAAAGTTTGGTCTCATGAAAGGAGAATATATTTTAATATTTATACAAAATTTTGAGTTGTCTTGAACCGCAACTTTTTCTAATCTCCCAACTGGAGACTTCATAGTGGCTTCAAATGGCAGGTAGTGAATGTCATTCGAGCATAGCAAATTGTATGATATCTAAAGTAATGATTTCCTTTCTTAGAGAGAAGCAATCTAAAGCTGATTGCAATTTACAGGCTTCACACTCTTCATGGTCTTTTCCCTATTCTCTAATTCATTTCAAATAAGGCAGGTATGGGTTGCACTTGAATTCACATAAACTTTTAGCTTTTGAATATTCAAGTTATTTTTCCAGATTCTAATTAGGTTTATTGTCTATTTTCTAAATGTTTCAGAACATTTTAAAAAGGTTCAAAATTAACAAAATGACGTCAAATTTCGACAAAATAAAAAGCAGATTTTCGCAAAAACCATGTATTTTCATTTTTTGATATTTTCTTGTTAATTTTTAAATTTTACAAGGAACACTTTCTGTATTTTTTGGCTCTCTAAACCATTCAAGTATCCTGGTATTATCAATCAAATTTACTGATTATTAAGTCAAACTCATTACTGATTTTACTTAGTGTCCCATTTCTCACTGATTCAAATTCCTAGAGTGCCCACAGATTTCAGAGCCTACTATAACTTCTTGCAAAAAATGTCCTAATAAATACATCATTATATTAAAAATGTACCATTATATTAAAAATGTCTAAACTTTGATTCACAAAATCATTTCTCTAATTTATTTAACACTTCAAGATTTCCTTCCACAAAGACATATGACACAATACTAATTACATCTTCTTCACATCGTTGGATATAAGTCATCTTGAGACAAGTTTAATCATCAAGCCTTCTTCCGCCTTAAATGTACTGCAGAATTATTGAACAAGACAGTCGAAGAAATCGTAGGAGCATTCGAAAATAACATATTAACTCAGAATTTGTACCGGCTTGGGCCACGTCAATCACAGTCAAAAGATAAAGCAAATTTCTTACGATTAGTTTGCACTTAGTGCGTGGGATGCTATTTTTAATCAATTAAAAACTGACTGAGATTCACTTAAATCAACTTCTATTGATCTTTTCATCCGAAGTGAATTTATGTGGGAAGATAAAATCTGAGTAGTGCTTTGAGATTGAAGAGAGAAGAATAAAAAGAGTGAGGACCATAAGTCTTTGTTGTCTGGTGTTGCAGATATTGAGGATACTGAAGATATTAGATATTGATGATGTTGAAAATATTGAAGATACTAAATATTTTGAAGACGTTCAAGTCATTTAAGGTACCGTCAAACGGGGTGATTTCTGATATGTGGGGTAGATGTGAACATTCCTAAATCAATAGTTTAAATTACTTGAGGTGGGTGGTTTCAACCAGAATCTAGAACCAGTTAAGGCTTCAAATGATTCTAGATTCTTGGAACAGTTTTGAGTAATTTATCATGTCAATTTAGGGGTGTCTGAATTTGCCTAACATGTCCGAAGTTATCCCATTTTACCGTATTGAAGAAATTGAAAATCTTGAAGATATTGTAGATATAGAGGCTACTGAGGATATTGAAGATATTGAGGTTATTAAATATGTTGAAGATTTTGCGGTCTGGGACTGCAGATTTCAGGAATATTGAAGATATTAGAGATATTGAAAGTGTTGAAAATAATGAAGACGTTTAGATATTGAAGAAATTGAAAATGTTGAAGAATTGAGTTATTGAGGATATAGAAGATATTGAAAATATTGAATATATTGGTAATACGGAGTTGAAGAAGTGGCAGCTTTTGAAGATATATATTGAAAATATTAAAAGATATTGAAAGTATAGAAGAAATTGAAGACACTATGAGGTCGGGATCAAGATTTATGACCTTATCTCAGAATTAAGAGGACGATCGTAAAACTCGACGTTAGGCGCATGTCATACGATATGTACAAAGGTAGCGACACATCACGCCAGCCTCTCGAGTCACAATGGAGCGCCGTGTAATAAAACAGTTCTTTCTTTGCCATCTAATCGTTACTTCCGCCTCCCCATGGCCCAGCCAAGGAAGGCAACTCACCCAAGTCATCAGCTCAGCAGAGTTTGCTTCTTACTTGTAGGGTTGGTAGCATCCGCTTTATGAGCGAGGGCCTTTCTAGGCGGAAAAGGGGTGCCATTTAGAGCTCAAGAGTGTGGGAAACTTTGCAGATAAAAAAAAAGAAACAAACAGACCGTTTCTTTATTTTCAATTCACAGAGGCTTATCTTCAGATTTATAATATCTTGACAGAAAAGCGCAGGTATATGTTTAGACAGATTTAGATTAAAATAAAGAGCTCCTCTGTAATTCTTATTTGCAGCGAAAATTTCTCACGCTTTTTGGGTTTTTACAGAAGTTTGATATCAGAAGTCTCTAATGATAAACTGAAAATAAGAAAAGAATAAATTGTTTAATTTCCGAATGGGTGGTGTTTAATGTTGTACCATTTTTTGATAGTGTTCAAAATCAAATAGTTTTCTATTCCAGTTCACATGAGTAGCGACCACGTACAGTGTTACCAGCTTATTTACATAAATATTGTAAATATTATAAATAATAATTATAATTTCATTTTATATAGCGAAATTTTGTGTTGTAACAAAGTGATAGTAATTACAGTACTAAAAAAATTAATGACTTTAGATAGAAAAAGTTGAAGGTAATCGATAGATGTAAAAGAAAATTACAACATTGAAGATAGAGTAATTATTCATAAACGGCGTTGCTCGCATGCTATAGAAGTAACTGAACGAAGTACACGACATTCTTCCAAGCACTTTGTCTGCTCAAGTGCGATGAGAGTATTTTCTTTCATTCGCTTTTCTTTAGGCCGGAGTCGATAATAGTGCCATAAAATCTCCTTTAAAGTTGGCACCGACATAGCATTTTGTAAACATAGACGATATGCAGTTAAAGCGATTTATAGCACAACGTCTAGAATGAAGCGACGACGGAAATTAATCGAATCGCGAGCCTCATTACGTCTCAAGTTCCGTTAACCTGACAGAGTAACTTAAGCTAATGCACATAGGTACTATATTCAGTATACACTCGGAAGATGAGTTATTGCTTCTTCTTAGACCTTCGCTAAATTAACAAACTGCACTGTATTTTAATATTAATTTTAGTTCTGGCAGTAAATACCTTTATATACTCTCTGAATCTGAATTAGTAAAAAACTACAAATTGGTAGTAGTTTTTTACTAATTCAAATAGCGCCAATCGCTGTACTGCTTATTATTAACAATCGACTAATTACATATGTAGGAATAACTGACTGAATGAATTAGTGATTATATCTACTAAAGGAATTAGTATAATGCCAAAAAATTCAAGTGTTCAAAAAATTCTCTCTTTATTTGGAATCTGTAACGAGTTTCACTGATTATTCAGTGAATTTGACTGCTTCGACACACTTATTTTTAATTGGCTGAGCAGATAATTAGAAATTAATCCTATGTGCTTTTTTATTTATCATTTCATCTGGAACTAATTATATCAATATGATATCGTATCACGTGAATCCTTATCAATTTGGATATGAAAAGAATATGAGAAATGAACCCTTAAGTACTATTTTATTTGACAGAAGGTTGAATGATTCGATTACTTCACTGAACGATGTGCTCCTTGCTTCGCAGGGTAATTAATTATTACTCCGGGAAGAAGTTGGCGAAAAAAAAAATGTAGAGAGCTGCGCGGTCAGAACGATTTATTCAAAATTCGCAACTCACCGATGCTTCCTCGTGCTGTTCGTGTATAAATCGCACCAGGACTCACGCGGAGCAACTTATTAATTATTATTATTATGATACTAAATAATTCGCCGCACACGCTCTGAGAAATTCAGATTGAATTTCATTGGTGTACGGATTGAGTTAATTGTACTTCATTATCGCAGTTGGAAATTTTAAAGGGGAAGAATACCATCGAAAAGTATGGCTTTCACATCCTAATCGATGAAAAATATTAATCACTTTCTTCAGGAAAGTAATTAGCAATTTCAGGTTATTAATAGGGTCTAAGTAATACGTATATTGGTATGGTTATTAATTGATCAGAAAATACGAGATCAGTGGGGTAGAACTTCTCAGTCCATTTCATGCGAATTTAAAATTCGATCTATTTTACAGAAAATAGCAAATTGTTCAATTTCAGAAAATAATTAGGATAGAAAATTTACATGATTCCACTTTAAAAATTAGTTCAAAAATGATCCCATTCGTAAATTACTATAATAAATTGTTAGAAACTGTTTATGTTAAGTTTTCTTTAAAATTCTTGAGAAGTGAAATATTGATTATTTTTAAAATAAGAGTTTCACATTTTTTTCTATTGAAATTTGTAATGTAGAAATCGCTTTTAACCGTATAGTCAGAAAATTAAATAATTTGAAACTATGTAGGCCTTGAATACATACATTTTCAAGAATGATAGATTCTATGAATGAGGACAGAATAAACGAATACAAAATTCTAATCGTTTAGAACATTGAACAATACCAAAAAATAAATGTTCAAGCATTAAAATTAAAATTTCAGGATTAAAGCACTGAAATTAAAAACTTGTGAAACTGAACAAAACCTTGTATTTAATACAGTTAAAACAGAAAAAATGTCAAATTTACAATTTTAAATGAAAAAACTTATAAACTTGAACAATAAAGTGTCTTAAAAAACTTCAATGTTTTTTCTTTTGATCACGCACGGCCTAAATTTGATCTCGAGCCAAGTAACAGCCCCAAAATGATTATAACTATTATTAATTGACGTTACTTCCCGTTTAATAGTAAGTGTTTTCTAAGTATAAAATTGATGGTAACAGTCTCCATAAAGAATTGACCCAATTAGAACAAAAATACTACCACCAAGGGTGAAAAATACCCTTTATAGGGCTTGAAATACCAAATTGATCATTTTGAAAAGTTTTCTATGCAATTCCACAGATTTTGCCTTTTTTAAAACAATTTTTAGATCTTGCACACCAAGAAGTGGAGGCAGGTTTACCACCGAGGATGATTGAGGTGGTTTTCTGAAGTTTTCATCTCCCCTGGCTAAACTTCCAGGAAAATACGAGTACTTCTAATGAAGTCAGATGCAGCTTAATACAGTTATTCTAAGCCCATCTTGGTAAAAGAAAATTTTTTAAATGCTCATAACCAGTGACGTGGAATCGTCTGGTGGTATATGTACTCATGGAACAGGACTTAAATGATACTTTAGTGACCCGTTTAGATTTTTTTTTAAGATAAAAAGGAATACTACAATAGGTTATAACCGCATTGGTAGGGAACTTAAATGGACCAGTCTTACAAGACAATAATAAGAAAATAATAATAGCGACAACTTAAACAGAACTAAGTTCCTAATATTTGCAGCAATGATAATTTTCCTACCTGTTTCGCAGTCGGCGCCTTTCCAACCTTGTATGCAAACTTTATCTCCATTTTCGTCGCATGTATAATGCCCGAAGATGTCGTTCCGGGGTCGACAAAACTTGGTACAAGTCGCGTTGTAGTAGTGGTCGGCACACTGTACCCTCACTTGATAAGCCAGGTGTGCATTCTGCCCGTGATGATTAAGGGTATGCCATTTTGTTCCTGGCAGGACAATTCCGCTGTAACTCGCTTCCTCGATGACGCCGGCGCTCGCTTCGTCTCTCGCTTGTAAAATCAACG
Organism: Andricus quercusramuli; assembly: GCA_932178445.1. Lineage (NCBI taxonomy): Eukaryota > Metazoa > Arthropoda > Insecta > Hymenoptera > Cynipidae > Andricus > Andricus quercusramuli. Next base: position 637,751 of record CAKNXH010000060.1, on the reverse strand, counting down.
TGAATTGCCTCTGAAAAAAATAAATTCACAAAATTATGGTATTACATTTTTTTATTGCACATTCATCTCATCATTTCAGTTCTTTAAACAATTAGGCTAAACTTCACACAATCCTTGATTTGACAGAAAATAGGTTAGAAACATTTCATGGGAGTCTAATGTCGGATTTAGTACAGGTCTGGTTTTGTCTAGACCGTCTAGTCTGAACCGGGCCTCATTTTTCTAGACCTTCTGGTTTGGCTTAAATCTGGTTTTCTTTAAGCCGTCTAGTTTGGAAGGTCTAGTCACTCTAGTACGATCAAAATCTGCTATTATCTAGACCGACTAGCCTGGCCCAGATTTTATTTTTTCTATAGACCTTCTAATCTGGACGGTCTCGTCTAGCTCAGATTTGCCGAAGCCTAGTCTGTGTACCATAGTCCAGATCTGTTTGTGCCTAGACCCTCAGTCTAGCCTAGATCTCGGTTTGGAAAATAAAAATTAAGAGAAATAATGATAGATAAAATATCCATAAAGAATAAGATACACATAATACTTTTCTGCAGTCAAATTGTTGTTGCCTAACTTCACATCTTTGTCACTAATATCTTCGATGCTAATTGTGTGACTATTTACGAAGCAATGCCTGCATAGATAATTCTCAAAAGTGAAACGTTTCTTCAACTGACATTTCATCGATTTGGCTGCACGTGAAATAAGCGAAGCGAATGTCAAGTACCAGTTATACAATGTCGACGTAATAAATATCGTATGCGACATGAACAGGTGACTAATGTAAGTAAGCGTGCGTGTTCATCAAGACGTAACCGATTAAATATAATGTACAAATCGTAAATTCGACACTGACACTTGAAGTATCGAGATTGCCGGCAATAGTAATAGTGCGAATTGTCGACACGATATACTATCAAATCTCGTAGCCATTTATCAGACTCTATGGATTATTATTAGTCTACTAATGACATTATCTGCCAACTTTGGAGAGAACGGTGACATTATCGCTTAATACACATGCTAATTATACGCTCAGTTAGTTGATGGTAGTAAAAATTTCCTAATAAGAAAACAAGTCCAATTAATTTTAAACTAAATTATTAGATATGGGAAATAAATTAAATCATGAGCATTGAAAGTGTGAATTACAAATCACAACTCTACAAACATGAACTATTTTTAATGAAGCATTGAGATAGACAGAAGGATGCTACTGATTCTTAATGAAATTTCACTGATGTAAATTATTGTCTTATTGACTTTTCATTGATTCAGTATTAGAGGGTTGATTTTTCAAGGTTACTAATTCACTCATTTCACTAATTTAAAGAAAAGATAGAAATGAGTGGTAGAAATGTTTTTAAAAAACGCAGCGCAACATCTGAATGCGAAAATATGTTCCAAAAATATGTTTCAAATAGTTTGCCTCTACATTCGTCAGAATCGAGTGAAGTATTTAAGGGAAAATGATTCGGAAATTGTCTATTCAGTTAGACTCTGTTGCAAAGTACCCGATCGAGCATGTCATTGGTATCTTCTCATTTTCTCTGAACGGAAAATCATCTGTATATTGAATAGACCAGGATCACTTCCAGCTTTCTATGTCGATCCGATCAATTCTTATTCAAGGGGTCCTCTTCGGCATGATTGGAATTTATTTATTGCATTGGTCGTCCGTCACTCACGCGGCACTCTGATTGGTGCGCTTCAAACGGGGCTCGGTCATTTCAAGTCGTCGATCCATCCAAGATCGAAGACAGTGCTGACTGGTAGCGAAGATCGAGATCTTATCATGACGGAACAATGACGCGAACGTGGAGCATCGATTTTACTTCTCAATTGCGAGTTGAGAGGTGAAATTCCTAGAAACTTGAGGGAGAGTCGACATTCGATACAAAAAAGAAAAGAGGAAAGAAAAAGATCCAGGAAGAGAGAAGTTGATGAGAAGCAGACAAAGTACCTTTATCAATCAATCGAATCTATTAAATCATCAATTTAAATCAATGTAAATAATCTTTTATTTCTATTAGTTCCTGTATAATAGTAAACTGAGTGATTAGAAATCATATTCCACTCATTTAATGGTCACCTAATTAACCACGTTTGGATCCTCCTAATTTGAAATTGTGCAATAGTGAAATTTTCCTGTACACTGACCTATACACAACTTTTTTCGTTAAGTTTACATTACATTACATCATACGATTTTGCAAGTTTTAATTGTTCCTCTTTTATTTTTCTTCCATACAAAAATGATGTAATGAATCTGGATGAATTGTAACTACCTCTTTCTAATGTTGCCGTGCAAAACAAGAAAACCAGTAACTACATTTTTCCTGAAAGAGATACTGATATATTTACGACCGTATAGACTCACTCTTTCATACGTTATATGATTTATAATTAAAATAACGGCAATCAAGGTTTTCACAAACAATTTTATTTCGCCCGCATCTGCAAAATGTCTAGTCATACAGAATAAAAGACCTGTAACTAGCAATACAGAAAAACAAAAACCTGTAATTAAATGAGCACGTACAGTGCAACGTCATTCGTTTGAAGATACACTCTTTTCTTTCTCAGTTTACGAAAATTACATGTGCATCTATATCTCAGTTTGATTCTGAATGTAGTTAACGGTTTTCTTCTTTTTCAGGTAAGTAGTTAAAACCAAATTCACCTGAATCCAATCCAGGAATGCGAAAATTAGCTAAACATAGTTCCGTATGCATAGAGATTACACATATAGAGGAATTTAACATAACGACTTGCACAAAGGGTACTTTGTGATCGAAGGAGTTCAGACGACGTACTTGAAGCAACGGCAATGCTTCGATGAGTCAGTTATAGCAAAGTCAGGCATATACCTAGAGTAGATGAGCACTAATTGGTGTTAATTGGTGGCTCGCTCTGCAGCCTGGTTTCCCACGCCTGCGACTTTTATGCTCGCCTTTCTTCCCGTCTCCTTTTTTTTTACACCCTGCCCACTTATCTGTGTCTATACATGAACGCACGTATATTCTAATTCGCGAGCCGAGAGCGTTAAAGAGGAATCCCCTTCCGTTGACCCTCCTTTTGTGTTTTTCGGACACATTGCAGATGGTCTTTCTTGCAAGTGAAATGAATTTCAATAGAAGAGGCGTTAGGAAGTAAAAAAGGTAAAAGAGTGGGAAGAAGTGCGGAAGTGAGGGTGGATGATGAGGAAAGAGAAAGGGAGAGTAGAAAAGATGTTACTCGACTATTGCGGATAGCGGAATTTGTGTGGGCGTCTAGCGACTTTGTTGGAAACCCAACCTACGACCCTAGAACACAGACAGTAATAAGTCGTTAGAAATGTTTATTTTTTATGAAAATATCGTAGGTAATGTACTATAATAGCAGATTTGAATTGACAAGAGAAATGAGCAGGAATATTGAGGCTGTACTCATTGTACAGTCAATCTCAAAGTTGATGATATCGATAATTGACGACACAATTCATTCTTCGGAGACCTTAATACATATTTTATATAATGTAGAGTTTTTCCCTAAAATGAAAGCAGTATGTACTTAAGGTTGTACTTCCAGTATAGTCGTTCATGAATCAATGAAATCTTCATAAAATATTTATAAATTTAAAAGAAATTGTTTAAGAATGATCGCTTTACCGCTTATACTATTTTCAACGGGAATCGCCGTATGTAATTTGCTTAAGTGTATGTACTATCTTCTATTTAACGTGCACATATGCGGTTGCATTTAAGTATGCACGTAACGATCAAGAAAAGAGGGGATATGCATATTGCATCCCAGTCGAAAATTCTCATCGAAAGGTTACGGAGTTCTCGTTTCGAATACTTTCCCTCTCGAGTCTTCTGTGGCTTGCTGAGGGCTCATCAGGCGCAGAGAAAGGGGAAACATGTACTTACAGTCGATCCGCAAACCACAATAGCAATTCGCCTTATTTAAATGCAATAAAAAAGAGATTGAATCGTTCTTATTGAGTGCCTATCTGGTTCTATATAATTCACGATATTATCGATCCGCAATCTTCAAGTAAGTCATTGTATTGACACTGTGGTTAGTATTCAAGTATATTTACATTCTTTCTTTTTTTCGATTCGATTCAATGGATTCTGTACCTTTCATTGCAAGACACGAAAGAAGGAGTACAGGCTATAATTTTACTTGGAATTTTATGAATTAGTTCATTAATGCTTATCAATCCATTTCTTATAAGAATAATTAATCCGAAAAATCATTTTTTCCATATGGCAAATTTGATGATGATTTGTAAAATCGTAACAGAAACCTAACTTCAGTAGCTGATGTTCTTCGTGGACAAATTCTCTACAACTCTAATTTGGTTTTATGAAAATTAGTTTATGTGTTTATCTGCATCGATTTTATAAATCAATGAAAATATTTGATCAATTTTGGGATTTGCTATACAAGGTGTACATCCTTAATTATTGCTTTCTTTTTCAGGACAGAACACGAAATTCTTGTGACTAAAATTCCCATGAATTCATTCCCTAAACCAAATATAGAATATTACAATTTCCGGAGGATAAATTGGGTCGTCATGGTGCGAAATTCGCCGTCTGAAATAGTCTCATTGAGGTTAACTAGGAGGGGAGAGGGTGAGACAAGGATGATTTCATGATATTTTTATGTCTCTTGCCCCCTGAAGGTTAAAAGCTCGCATAGCCTTGGTTTTGAGAAGGATCCTAATTGCTTCATTATTTCTTTCTTCTGTCAGTTCTCTATGCCTAGATTTTTGGATAAGTCGCTATAATCTATTTTTACCATTAGGTTTACTTTCCTAGTTATATTATGATTCTTTTTTCTTATATTATATTTTTTATATTATTAAAAAAGTCAACTTCAATACTCGATGAACCTGATTAGATTTTTGTAAGAACTGAGGATATGGTGATGATAAAGTGCGTCTTTTTTTATTGTTTGCCTTTATCTTGCTCATACGAAGAAACTGAAGTGTTTTCTTTGAGCGTTGTCTCTGGACTAACGTGTAGAATACTAATTGGCATTCACTGTTTGAGTATAAGCGAACCTAGTAGAGACAGGACGTCAATTTAGCGAGAACATATTCCGGCCGAAGTTAAAGCCTTATTAATTAATGCGATCATTAATTGACTTCCTTTGTATTACATATTCCATCAATCATGTCAATAAATCGATCGACTTTTCTTCAGCGTACTCGCTCAGGCAAATAATTTATGCCTGCGTGCACCGTTATTAAATTTATAGATTATACATATTACCGCACATAGGAGAAGAAATTCCCTTAGTCTTTAATGAATTCCAATTAAGAATTTTGACATGAAAGAATGGGCTATTTATTAATCTAGATACATCTTTGAAATTGTAGTCATTAAAAACGATGGATACTCTGGAATTAGCTTTCTACTTATAGTTTCAAGGTGGTTGATTTGTAGACATTTTTGCTATGCTTTACTGGGTTTTCAGGAAGAAACAAAGTTACTGAAATTGCACTAGATATTTACTAATTTCGGATAGAAGCTGAAAAATCAAATGTATAAAGTGGTATGCGGATATTTTCATTTGACGAGACATGTAAATTTAATTTAAACAAATTTCACTGCTGATACAGTGAGCAATAACATTCTTTGTTGCAATTTTGAATCGGTTTGACAATTTATTCGGAATCTGATATTCGAATCAGATTCATGTGACAGATTCCGAGGAGGAATCTTGAGAAATTCAAAGGACTCGTTGGAAACAGACGGGATAACGAAGGTCGTGCATTACCATATGAAGAATCGAGACTTGTAGGTTCCATCCACCTGTCCATTTATTCAAAGGCGTCAACTGGAAATACTTCCACTTTAGGTTCTCGAGGAAAGAATAGATTTAATCTAAAAATAGTAGCAGGCATTTTAATTTTAATTTGTCTTCCCACTGAACTCTTCATTAAAAGACAGCCTAGTGAAAAACGATTGGCATTTCCATGACTTTTCACTGGGAATCAGTGACGATTCTTTCTACTTTAATCAGTGAGAATTCACTAAAAAATCTGCGACCAGCAACTGAAATTCCAGTAGCTTTACAATGTTTTTTCAGTACAAAAAGTTACTGCATTTTTAGTTAAGGGTTCTTAAAATTTCCGTAACTTTGATATCTGATTATGCAAATATTAATTTAGATGTCGACGCCAATGAATCTGCATGTCCCTATTTCATCGTCTTAGTATAAAATACCTCCTTATATACTGAATAATACCCTTCTCTTTTCTATGTGAGGCGACATGTCTTTCGTTTCGCAGAAAAGATCGAACGACTTGTACGTGAGGACGCGATTGAAATCAATGACGATGGTAGCATTTTATGAATACCTCTCCCGTGAAAATACAAAGGTTTCTGTCTTCCATTAAAATTATAAATTTTGGATAGCAAAATCCTTTATTCAGTTTCGACACTCTCAAAAATCTTCTTTAAAGAAATCAGTCTTGATAATCAAATAATCAGAATTAATACTCTTTATTTTCTGTCTCCAAACTGAGAAATAATATAATTTTTTAAAAACTACATATCCAATTTGGTTTTACTATGAAATGTAATAATTACCATCAGTAGGAGGGCAAACTGATTTAATTCAAGATAAGCATATTTTCATATTTTGGGCGACTTCCTCAATTTCTTTTTGTAGGAAGCTAATAAAATAAGCTAAATCAAATCACCCAATTTGCTAATAGGAATCTTCTATCAGGGTGCCAAATGAGCCCTACTACTTCTAATATATGGTCCTAGTTTATTCAGACTCACAGTTTATTTATTATATTTTTACTGGCATTAAAATAATCTTATATAAAAATGAAAAATATCATAAATCAGATAAACCATAACTTATTCACAGAAAATTTAAATGTTAATACGACTTTAATACCGTCATAAAAGAGATGTAACGCGATTCGCAAATATTAAAAATTCAACACAGGTTTCGGGCAACATAAATGATGCCATTAGACTCATTTTGCTTGCTGAGAATTTCAATTGAGTACATGACAGCCATAAGGTTTACTGTCAAACAGTTAAAAGATACAAAAACAAGCCAGCAATCACCTCTTCACAATTTCTTTAGAGACCACAAATCGTGTCAAATTGTCGAAAGGGTTGATGTCTTTTTTTTGAGTGGGTGGGTGTGAGATATGGGACCCCTTTACTCCTACGTGCCTGAATTTTGGTATGTCGTACTCTTACCATGACTAGGTTTAGTTTCACACACGATGAAGGCCTGAGGAGACTTTTAGAGGCAATGCCCAAATGCCGGCGACATTTTGTCGCACCTCATTTGCATATGCCCATTATACACCTGTGCACACTCGCGAGCGCACATTTTTTTCACACGAACACATTATTAGCATCGATGCACAAAGTTAGCTTGTTTTTCACATCAGAGCCACCGAAAATTGCACTGGCGGTTAGAACAAAGAAACCTGAAGTGAAATATGCTGTGCTAGTTATCAATGTTTTGAAATCAATCCACAAAGAGGATGGCCACCTTGAAAAATTCCCTGGTCGCTTCCCGATTTATTCTCACTTTTAATACAAGTTTTTCAAAACTAAAAACAATAATTGGCTCCATACAATTACGTTAATTATACGAAAAGAATGTTTCTTATTACCTTTAAAAGATTGACATTTTTCGAAGAGTAAATCTAAAAATATGAAGAACAATATATGAATATGGCCAGAAATTATCACATGACCTCTTCAATCACCACTTTTCATTAACACTTCCTCTTTTTTTCACTCCTAAACTCATCCTTGAGTACATACTTTGGGAATTCATATTCATATTCCTCCTGAGAAGAGGTCCAAAAAGCCAAGAGTCCTTAAGTATAACCATAACGCATTAAACGAAGTATACAAACAAGGAAAGGCTATTTGTAGAGACCCGGTTTTTGTTTGTATATTTCATAACTCTTGTATTCTTTGAGAGTCTGAAGCTAAAGGCTTCCAAGCAGTTTGTATGCGAAAGGGTGGCTTCCTTTTTTTTATTTTTTTTTCTGCTGCCAAGTACCTTGGGCATGCAGAGTGACCCTTGAATTGCTCCCAGCAAAAAAGAGAGGGATACCGACTGACAATGAGATAGAAAATATTTTTACTTCACGAAAGTGTAACGAAGGCTACGCTTCAGTCAGTTAGCACTATGCTCGGTTAATTTAATTATTGAGCGTCGGCGGTGCATTAAAAATAAAAATATGAAAGGCAAACATCGACGAGGCCAGGGAATGTGGGGCTGATAAACACCCGGATGTTTCCGAGGATGCTTCATTATCTGTCTGCTCTACGATTTTACGCCCGACACGCCAACACTTTCTAACTTTTTATATCACACTAGTTTTTATATATTTTATTGTATTATCATTTAATTCTTGCCTGACGTTCGCATTTGAATTCAAACGCAACTGAAATTATTTTAACGCCGAAAAAAAGTTTCTAGTTTAGATTATTTGTTAAACTTGAATTTTATGAACTTTCAACTTATCAAATACAATTTTTATAACAGAATTCTATTAAATTCCAGCGCCCACAAATTAACATCCTTCTTTTAAACTAAAAGTGGAATCTTTAAAATTTACAAAGTAGAGTGTGTCACAACTTCAATGTTTCTCGAATTTCGAATAATTATTTTGAATATCGATCGTTATCAAACATGAAAGGGTCTGCTTTCTAATTAAAAAAACAAAACATGTAATTCCTCAGAATGATTACGACACCTGAAGCTCTAAATTTGAGAGTTGACGTAACCAAAACTTTCCACCTTCCAGAAAAAATAAATTTTAACCTAACATTATAAATCAAGACCAGGATACTAAAGCGAAGAACAATTTAACGAGAAAAAAGTGTAAATTTTTCATGAAGCAACCATGTATCCAGCATCCTTGTCTCCACAATAATAGATTAGATCTGCTACCAAAATTTATACCTCTCGGTGTTTTCGGAGGTTTCGGTCGAGTGTCTAATTATTGTCGAGCGTTAATTAACGCTATTCCGAGGATGTATAATAGGCTTAAATGGTCTCCGTCTCAAATCCTCTGCAGACGGAGCGGCCACTTAAAATTCGTCGTCGGTTTGAGGAAGGTCGGAATCAAAATTCGGAACGGTGCCCAAATAGCGAGGGCCGAAAAAAAGCCGCCGGCGATGATTCTCATTAACGCGATCGTCGACACTGGACAGACCGGAGCGGAGGTGGAGATTTACCGTCTGGAGAATCCTGCGGTTCACCAGAATCGTGCTCAATTTCCAGGTGTCAATGAAGGGGCCCTCAGGCACCGATAAATCGCTGGAGAAGTGAGAGGATTCTGCAACAGATTGAGTGTGTGCCTTTCAAAAGACGCCTCCGCGTACCAGATGTGCAGCTTCACTCGCAGATCTTGAAGAGAAACTTATTTTCTTGCTAAATGTTTTAAAAGGTTATCCTACACTTATCTAGATAGAATATATCAATATGAGATCAAATTTCTTTAATAGACTAAGGGTATCGTCCATAAACTAATTTACCAATTTTGAGCTATTTTTGACGCCTTTTATTTTTGCCCCTTTAACAAGACCGCCCCTTCACATTTTTAAATTCTCTTTCAACAGGAGAAATAGGGTGATTTTTCACCACAATAGGTGAATGATGGGGAATAAATTATTGTGGATAAAATTAATATAGATGCCTGATTGAATTCACTATGAAGCGCTTTAAATTCTTATGATTTCAAGTCGAAATATATTGGATTTTCAAGAAAATAGTTGAATTTTCAACTAATACAGATTTTCTGCCAAAAGAGGTGAATTTTCGAACCCAAAAAGACGAATTTTCAACAAACAAAAATTAACTTTCATCCAAACAGTTACATTGAAAATCAAGTAGTCGAACTTTCAAGCAAAAGAGACACATTTTCAATAAAGCAGTTTAACTTTTGAAAAAATAGTTAAATATTCAATCCAAAAAGAAGATTTTTTTGAAGACAGTATAATTTTCAACTAATAAGTTAGTTTTCAACAAAGAGAAACTAATTTTTAACTAATGAAAATGATATTTCTATCATAAAAGATAAATTTGCAATTCAGAAGGATGAATTTAAAAAAATAGTTGAATTTTTGACCAAAAAGATGAATCAACAAAGAAAATAATGATCAACAAAAAAGTTCATTTGCAAACAAGAAAGACGAATTTTTATCAAAGAAGATGAATTTTCTACCAAAAAAAACACGACTTTTCAACCAAATACATGAATTTTCAAACAAATAGTTGAATGTTCAGGCAATGAACATAAATCTTCAACAAATTGTCGAATCTTTAACTGAATAAGATACATTTTTAACCATAAAAAGGATTTATCAATACAGTATTTGACTTTCAACCAATAGGTGGAATTTTTGAACAAAAAAAGGTGACTTTTTATTAATTTTATATTAAATTGTATTATATTAAAGTGTCAAGTAAAAAGTAGAATTTCTAACCAAACGAGATGAATTCCGAACAAGAAATCTAATACTAGACTTTTGAACCAAAAAAATTAAAGTTTAACTAAAAATAGTTGGATTTTCTTATTGGGCACTATTAATTTAGTTCAGATTGAAACGAGAAAACAAGAAAAACGGGAAACAGGGAAGTTTTTTGAGAGGTATTGACTCGTATTACGGAATTTTCATTAACAGGGAGAAAATGAAGAATTCTTTAAAAAATGAGAAAATAGTGGAATATGAAAAAGAGCATGAAATATGAAAGTGATTTTGAATCTATTAAGTCATTATTGAACTATACCCTTGCAGAGCCATCTTTCACAAAATTTGAAAGCTATTGTTAATAACTAATAAGCTATTGTTAATAACGTTAACAATTCTTTGAATATTAAATCCTAGCCAATCTTTCTTGAACTTTTGAATCAGCCATTTAATTTTTGTTCTGCACTAAAAATAAACGAAACTCTAGACTGAATTTTTTCATGAAAAAATAATGTGAGATACGTTATTGCAAAATAAAAAATCTATGATTAATTATCTTTCTAATCACCACTCATTGTGATTATTATACCCTTGATCTTGTAGTGCAATAATAATAGCTGAACCGGAAACGTATGGGAGCGTGCACACACTCTTGCGTTCAATATGTTCTTATGTGCTGTGTAACGGACATAGTAAATCCGTACACGTACGTGCACAATATCTGCGGGTCATGCGTCTTTAATGTGGGTGCCTCTATCAATGAAGTGACGTCAATATCAACCGGGACCACGCCACGTGGCCGGCAGAATTATTATTATTGTGCACACCCATAGTAACCAACAATGCCTTTTAAACGGTATCTTCTTCTTCTTTTTAATTACATAAACAAATCATCTTTGTATTACACACTTAAAAATAATATTAGGACCATAATCTTCAAATTTGTTAGCATTTATTCAACAAATAATTACCCTAACTTGAAATGAAATCTCTCAACAAATGTTAAGACATATTTAATTGATTCGCATTTTTGCACTGCGGGGGGGGGGGGGGTATCACACTTAATTGCAGTGATAGTTGAATAATAATAATTCATGTCAAAACATTATTAAATAAATTTACTAACTTCTTTTCCTCTAAAAAAAGTATTAAAATAAAGGCTAATTACTTTCTTAGGTTCTAAAAAAATTCTATTTGCTAAAAATATTTAGTTAAAATCAGAATATTATTTCAAGGTCGGGAGTTTAGGAATCAATATTAAATTATTGGATCAACCTTGAGATTTGAAAGATCACGAACGAGAATAACAGAAAGGTGAATGCAAAATGGGCTGAGAAACCTGAATACCCTTAGGGCCCAGGAATGAGTCAGGAGTCTAACAGGTGTACTATACTGCATCTCGGAAACGGTCCTCTCTGGGCCTCACACATATATAAGTCTATAAATACATTTTCTTCAGCACTTACACAACTAGAAAATATAGTAGGGAATGATATCCTCACTCGCGTAAATCACTGAGGAAGAATTTACTAGCTGCACCGTTATTTATCCATTCCAATTTTTGAGAAAGCTTTTAATTACAAGGAGAAAAAATGTCATTTCAGTTTGAACATTTCCTACCTGTAAACTACAAGACATTTTCAAATTACGCAAAGACACATTGCTTGACTCCAGAATGTTCAAATGTATAATTTACATCTGGAACAGCAAACGTAATAGAAAATTATATTACTATTATAAAAATAAAATGGCTTCAATTTCGCGCATTTTAAAAGATTCCAAATTCTGCGAGAGCACTGATATTCTATTCCACAGCATGATAAAACATTTAAGGACATCTCCAAATTGGGTGTATAGTTCCAGAAGATTCGATAATTTCAAAATCATCTAGAACACTTTTGAATATTTCATAACATTCTAAAAAATTCAAAAATATTGCAGAATTTTTCAATAATATATAGTGGAGACATACGGTACTACCAAGGAAATGAAATCATTTCTTTTTATAAACCTTGTCCAACATAAATATAACCGATTTTGTTTGGTCTCACGATGTCTCTCGAAGCCAAGGACTTTTGAATCTGAAGCTTAAATTGTATGATTACCGCGAAGACACGAATCGCATTAAGATCGCAATATAAAACCAAGTTAAAGGTACATTTGCATGGGAAGATGGGGGACACTTGATGACAAGAAAAAAAGGAATAAAAAAGGAAAAAAGAGAGTCGGACGTAGAGTTGTCAAGCGACTGGAACCAGCCTGGAATCTCATACGTAACGACCATAACGAGGTGGAAGATCAACAGACCGGAAATCCCTGCGATTCGATGGCCACCCTCCTATCAGCACCAGGAATCAAGCTAGAAATATTGGATCCTTCTCTACAATCACCCGGTATATAATTACTAGTCTTGCCACCCACGACACTCTCCACTGCCTCCATATTTTTTTTTCATTTTTCTTTTGCAAGAGTCTTCATTGATTTAATGAACCTTTGCCGATTGCGAATGACAAATGATGATTGCAGCAGATCGCAATTAGTAGTTAGCACGTGTCCATTTGCTCTACAGTGTCTCCTGTAACGTGTCAATTTGTTTTATATACAGAGCAAGTGATTCCTTTAATCTTTTTGCAGAGATGAATCTTGATCTTTTCTAGATTGTCCACAATGTTGATTTTAATGATCTCATGCGCAAATCGTATTGCTAATTAGAATAGAATATGATCTTATCAATAACGAACATCTTTTTCTTTGTTTTTTCAAAGGAATTGGCTTTCTTTCGTGTCGGTCATACACAGCGGATAATTGTAATTTATGACTCTGTAATTCAAAAGTTGAATTATTGAAAAAGATATCTTGGATTATAAGATTGTAGTGATTGGTTGATCTTCATGGTTTCTACCATTCAAGATTATTACTATTTTTTAATCAAAGTAATTTTTGCCTCATAAATCGAGTCGTACGTAGAGGATAGTTGTAATTAATGATCCAAGAAACTTATATTATTTAATCAGAAATTAATTTTTAGTACTGTATTTGCTTCATGAATTGCAGTTATCCACTCTTAACCACTTACTCAGATTGTATTCAATTTGTTCCTGAGAAGCTCAAGATGTCCGAATATATTAGAATCTTGGATTATAAGCTTGCAGTGACTGCTTATTTGCATAAGAAATAAGATTGCATATAAAATAAGATTCTTACCGTCCATCTGAATGTGAAATGAAGTTGAAGGGTGACAGGTTCGGTGAGTGTGAAAGTGTTCTGACCCAGGGCGTGACTAGAAACGTTGCCGAAACTGCAGGAGCCTATGGCAGTGACATTCGACTGATATTCTTTAAGGCAGAGCCAAAAGGATGTGGTGCAGGGTGTCGTGCATCTTTGTGGATGCACATCACTTATGCCGGTCCCACTTCCTCCGCCACAACATCTTCCGTCCACCAGGGTGCCCCTGCTGTTCGTGAGAGAGAGGATCTGCACCTCGAAGAAACCGCTACCAGTTGTCGCCTGAAAAAATAAAAATTTCACATTAGTTTTATAGATTCTGAGATATGAGAGCTTATGATTTATACTTTTAGGGTCAATGGTCTCATTTTTAAGGCTTTAAATTAGAAATGAGTGTACAAGAAGAATGGGAGAGAAGGGATGAAGCTTATTTTGCAAGGTGGTCAAGAGTGGATAGTTTAGGTAGATTTACACATGGTATGTAGATAATTCAGTCTACTGTGGATGATTCACTACTAAGTGAAAAATTGTTGGTTGGTTTAATTTAACAATAGGGTGAGTAAAAGAATTTACAGTGAAAAACAAGTTCAAATCAAGGGGGGATAGACACTAGTAAACCACTCAGTCTGCGAATAATAGTTCACAGTGGATAATAAACAATACGGAGTAGATGATTCAGTCCGCTGTTGATGATCCTCAAAGTAGATCATAGAGGAAATTTCTGGTCCATTTACTTCACAAATTTTAGTCCACATTTTGGACTATCGTTCACAGAGGATAGTTGAATTTACGTGGTCCATAATGGATACTAGAATTTGCATAGTAGATATTCCATTGTATTAAATTAATTTCAGAGTGTATGGCCACAACGAATAGTTCACAATGGATAATATATCCCAAAGTGGATAAATCAGGGGAGTATACCCACGGTGATCCAGTCATCATGATCATGATCCAGTCCACAGTGGATTATAAAATTCATAATGAATCCATAATTTACTGTGGATAGTTGATCATTTTATTGAGCTGTGTTCAATTATCCACTCTAGCCCTACCACAAAAATATCTTTTCCTTCATCGAAATACAATCACCGCCCACTTTTCCTGTACATTACAGTCTGTAAATTAAAAAAAAATATACAAATTACAGAAGCCCATAATTGAAAAAAATTCTCCATATTTGACATTTTCTATCAAGCTTGATGAAAATTGACTTCCTGAAGGCTCATGGAACCTCATTTATGATGAAAATTGTTACATAAGCTTTATTCATCTGCAGTTTTTGATCGCTGATTACGTTTTATAGAAAGTCATATTCCTTCTTGTACACATACGAGTAATCCTCTTACTTTCTATCAGGGCTAGTTATTTGAGACGTAATATCTACGTAAAGAGAGTGCAGCAATGATTTCAGCAAACATTTCTAAATCTCTGATAGATCATTCTTTTAATTCTCTGATATATATTCAAATACGATTATATGATAGACAACCTTTCTGTGAATTTCTTTGATCTTCAGCCGAACTCGTAAAACTAAGAATTGACTTCACTCAATTAAGCAATACTTTACTACTGTTCTTAAGAAGCTTAGTCTAGTAGTTGGACGGCAATGATTTATCTTTGCAAATCAGAATATTTTTCAAGAGCTTACTTAACGGTATCTCGTCCGGCCTTATACTAATTTGTCTCTTGAATTTAATTTATTCACCTCTGCTTTCTTCATTCTATCATCTTTAATTCCATCATTTCTTGGAAATCTCGTAGAAATATTTTCCTTATAATTGCTTTACAAAGAAATGTTTTTTACCGAAGAATATAACAACAAGAAAATATCCGCTTTGTTCCATTATTATCCTTCTAAGAAAGTCTTTAAATAATATTTTCTTCGCAAAATAGAGTCCCAGCTTGGGCTCATTAGGGTTTCCAAATCGACAATAAAAATAATCGTAAATAGTAATAAATAGTGTCTGATTTTATGCTTTTATGCTCCTCGATGTCTAGATACCGATTACGGCACTGTTAATTGTGCAGACAAATGGCATAGTTTAGCGGACAAAACGCGTGGAAACTCGACGAACGGAAGTCTTGGGTTATATCCTGAAGCGAAAGGCCTAAGGGGCTGTTACGTGTGTAAACTCTAAACGTACAATACATAAAAAAGAGGGCCTTAAAGCTTTTTCTCTTCTTTTATTTATTTTCTCTCTTTCTCTCTTCTTGAGAGTTGGGACTCTTGTTAAGGAAATCAAGTAATTTCGAAATGATCTTAGCAATTTTCGAGCTATTTGTATGTGTCAGTGCGGTCTCGAGTGCGCAATGAAATTGAGGCTGTATGGGGCGGGGCTGCTAAACATTAAATGATGATTGGCGATTAGAAACTTAAAATTGGGTCTTAGGAAAAAATTGGCAAGGTGCGCCCACTTTCTTAAAATTATTAAGTGTCCAAGCGTTACATGAAAAATGTTTTAATAATGCAGAGGCATCCACTGATTCTAGGATACAATTAAATAGGATTTTTGATAGAAGTTACAATTTATATAGTAGGTATTTATTTTAGCAAATTTTACTACCGTTATAAATCAGGGAAATTTATTTCTTTAATTTGACAACACTTGTTATTGAAATTAAAAAAGTTAATATTTGATTTTTAATCAAATTTGTGTGAATTCAAGACTCACTTCTGGCATTTGGATAATGAGTTAATGAATTCAGCTGAATTAAAGTGAATACTGAATATGAATCACCTAAATTTCACTAAGAAATTCTTGACCACTCACTAAAGTTGCAATAGAAAAAGTTGCTGAAATTTCAGTTATTCTTACTGAAATTTCAGTAACTTCTGCTGAAAAGACAGTGAAAACTACTAAAATTCCAGGGAATAGTGACAGATTTTGCAGTGAATTTTCAATGATTCATTGGAAAAAGCATACTTATGAATGTTATAAAGAGAAGGGATAAAGTTCTAAAAACGTCTAAACGCAGATTTTTTTGAATTTACGTATACACTTATGTAATTTGACGCAGAGATTACGAATATGATAGTGAAGATCATGAAGGTCATGAAGTGAGTTATTAAATTATTCAATTTAGCAAAAGTAATTGTTTGAACAAATTATCGTTGTTTATAACTACCTTTTCCGATATTAATGCTAAATAGTTGCGATTTTTTTTTAAATTTAAATTTTTTCTTCACTTTTTACTTAGTGAGATAAGTCATGCAAGTTAATTTTAACAGTTTATTATTGTTTACAACTATCTTCTCTTAAAGTAATGCTAGAAAATTGTGGGTTTTATGTTGTTGAAATTTTCAGCTTTTCTTTGAGTTTTCAGTTAGTAACAAATAATAAATATTAACATCATTTAAAAAAAGGCGTACAGTAATTGCTGCAAGGAAAATTTACCTTTAATATGATCCATATAGAAAATTTGAAGAATATTTCAAATAATTGTTTCATTTCAGTAAAATATGTTCACAAAAAAGAAAGAGACTGTTTAGAGAATGATTCGCTCTATTGCTTATTTATTACTTGTTTATAACTAAAAAGCCAAACAAAGTTGAAAATTTTAGAAAAAAACCGCAAATATAAAAAAATATAGTTATAAACAATATTAATTTGTCTAAATACTTATTTCTGCTGAATTGAATAAATTACTAACTCACTCTAAATAAAAAAGTAGAAGAATAGTTGAAAATTTCAGAAAAAACGAAACTTCTTAGAATTACACAAGAAGAATATTATTAATAATAATAAATTGTTTAAATGATTATTTTTGTTAAATTTAATTGATTATTGCTTTACTCTAATTGAAAATTGCACAAAGAGTGGAAAATTTCATTGAAAATTGCAACGTTCTAGCATTATTCTAAAATCGAAGAGAATATTGTTATGAATAATAGTAAATGGTTTGAACCATTATTTTTTAAAAACGTAATTGAACATTGCCTCGGTTTAATTGAAAAGTTGGAAAAAAGTTGAAGAATTCAGAAAAAGCCGCGACCTTCTAACTCTATTTGAAGAGATAATTGCTATAAACAATTCATATAATTTATACAATTTATACAATTCATATAAAACCCAATTTTTAACTAATGGGTTTTTTTTGGTAACCTATTAAAAGAGACCTATGGGTGTGATATTTAAAAAGTAATTTTTTATTCGTATTTTACGGCTAATTATGAAGAGAAATGTTAAGTTTCAAATCGGTTTACCTAAAATTGACGATTCTGAATAAAATTTTACAGAAACAACTTTTTTATGGGAAATAAGTGTTAAACTTGATGGGCTTGCGCCACCTCTAAATATCATTGAAGACTTTTTTTGTGTGGATTCGAACAAATTTCGGGCGATATGCATGAAAATTGAAAAAAAACTTGCACTACTCTAATGTGGACCCTTTGTATAAATTATAATTATTTCAATAAAAATATATAAAATAAAATTTTCTTGAGTACACCTAACAGAATAAGTATTGGAACTGAAACGTTTGCCGAATAAATATTTATATTCAGAAAAGTAGAATTTATGTTTATAGTTCAATGACCTCATCATTTAATCCGTTTTTCAATCGAGCAGACAATGAGTGCAGATTTCTTTTCGGGATGAATACCAAATTCTTTTCCCCTTAGTCACACACAAAAACGAAAGACCGCCAGCAATTCCTCCATTCATTAAAAAAATCCCATAATCATGGTGTCAACTGATTTCATAAAATCGACCCTCATTTTTCAGATTTTAGTGAATCCGGAAGACATTAATCGGAGACACCAAGAAATTTATGTCACTGCCGGTAGGTGAAGAGTTGAACACTGAAAAGCAGCGTTTAAAATATGCATATGCATATACATATAAACCAGCGGACTACATAATTACCGTAAGCCTGGATCGAAGGTAGAAAGCACGAAGCAAAAGGATCGTCTGCTGGCCTTTGCTTTCCACTGGCGCTCTTTCTTTCGCATTATGTAAGGTGTCCCGCCGCGCAGAACGGCCATGAGTGACATTTTCACGATTCGTAACTAACGAACTCGGTAATTGAGAACCAGCCTCCAGGGGTTAAGTGAAAAAAGCATTTCTGCACGGAAGTGCACCGACCGCTGTTTCGCACCTTTGCGACCTAAGATCACACGTTATCAACACAAATGCAGCAATAATATGGAGTTCATGTTATGCTAATTGAATCTCTTATATTCAAATACACAGATAACGGTTAAACCATTAGATATGCTCACGATCTCTTAAACGGATATTTCTCGCAATACAAGATTCTGTTCGAATATACCTCAGATTTTCTTTTCTAAAATCAAAATTGAAGAGAAAAAAAAAACAGGTGGGCAATTTAAATTATTTTAGTATTGGGAATTCTTGTGATTTTATCTCAAGTTCATTAGGCGGTGGCCGCGGAGGCATTCCACTGCGAAAGAATTTTTTTTCAAGGAACAGAGACGGCACCTAAGTCCGAAGGTCGCATTCTTAATTATGCTCCGCACTCCTTATTAGAACGGTGCTGGAATGTTTGAAAGACAATTTCTTACAAGACTTGAAACAAATGTCTTGTTTGAAGAATGAAGAATGTCAATTGGAAGGAACTGTACTTTGGGCTCTATGTAAAAAGTAGCTGGTTAAATATATGTATTTCTCCCAGATCTCTTATCTCTCAAGATAAACATGTCGTCTCCTGAATTTGGCAAACTACAAGTAACGAATCCGGTGAAATATTTATTTTCAAGACACTAAAAAAGAAAAAGAATAGAGGTTCTTAATGATATGTTGTTTTTTTTTGTGGTAGTATCATGGGAATTTTGTGTGAGAGAAGTAGAAAGCGATGATTTTGCGCGTACGCCTACAAAATTTATTGTCGGGAGAGGATCGTGAACGCGTGACAAATGGGCGATATCGAGAAAGAGTGGGATGTGAGGATTTTGACCAATTGAATTTCAAGTATTCCAAAAGAAAAAGATGACGATGAAACGTCGCGTCGCGAAGGACCGAAAGTCAGGAGAAGGCATTGTTTGCCTTCCACAAGCGATGAGTTTGCACAGTCCTCTCACGTGCGTCGAGAAATTACGGAGGACCTTTAAGCTGCCGACACGGAAGACATTGAAATAATACAATCTGAGAAGAGGGTCGTCGCGTTGTCTCATTCACTCGAGTTCCGTTTACTCCACAGGTGACTCTGGACTTTAGGATCTCGAAACTGAGTGCATAACTGCATATGCACAATATTTTCGAATAATATTATCCTCATTACCTTTTATAGCTCTCAGACTCGAATCGAAATGCAGTAACATTACTGAATTTTTATTAACATTCAGAAACGATATCTGAAAATTACAAATAGTTTCCTAAACTTCCGAAATGGTAACAGAAATATAAGTTATCGTGACCGAAAGAAGTGCGCTGTTAGCAACTGCGCACTCCTCGCTTCTCGATCGCGTTTGTATCGGACAAAGCAGGGTGGTTGTGGTCATGGGCGGCAATGCAATTCGGAATTTGCACGAGAAGAGGAAACTGAAAAAAGTGATGAAATCGCGAGTAAATGAACTTCCTAAAAAGGTACATCAGGACCGCAAGTGGCTAGCAGCAGCTGCATAAACTTATAATTAATCCAGGTTTCAACTGAATGGTGAGTCCGCTGTTTACGTCCAATGACGCCCTCTTGGCTAGAAAGGTTATACTTGTAATTTTGAGTCGTTCAGTTGGTTAATTAATTTTAATATTAATTTACAGTATATTTTAAGTTAAATTCATATTGCTTCAATTAAATCTAAAGTTATTAGTTCGTAATCGATATTTGCAAATCGAACTCTAAAATCAATAGTCTTCATATTATTCAATCTTCGGTAGATAGCCAGCAGTGGATAACAGAGTCCTCAAGACGTTCATATAAGATTTAGCTCATACATACAATATAATCAATAATAAAGAGTCAAATTTTAAGTTTCAAATCAAGAAAATTAGTCCAATCCATCCAGTAGACTCAATAATGGATAGTTCAGCCTATAAAGTGGATAACCATTTGGATAATCATCAGCGGAAAATATAGTCTACACTCCACATGGTATAATCTTCAGAGAATAATATAGTGAATAATGTTTGGATCAATTCACAGTGGATAATATAGTTCTCTCTGGACAATAAAGTCAACAGTGGACCAGCAACCATCAATAAGCAATACTTCATGAAAAATTGCTTTTCAATGAAGCACCTCGTCTAATATGGAGCCAAGAACACCTATAAATATGTCTATTTATAAACAGCGAGAGACGTCTTAGTTTATCGAGTTTTTTTAAATTCTTTGAACTCGTTAATTGCATCGCGTTCTTTTACAATTTCCGTTCTGCAGAAACGTCTGCTAGACACGATATGCGATCTCGTTCACTCTTTCTCACGGTGCTTACAAAGTTAGTAACGTCAGTAGTTACTTTCAGTGATCTTTATGCGAGCCAATTGATTTCTGGACACCTGGTAGGTAGAATAAGACTGAGAAGAAGAAACGAAGAAGCAGAAGAGGACGACGAAGTATTAGAAGAAGAAAAAGAGTAAGAAGAAGCAGTGGAAGAAGAAAAAGAATAAGAAGAATAAGAGGAACAAGAAGAACAAGAATAAGAGAAGAGAATGAGAAGAGTTTATGCGTGGTTTACCATCGTCGTATTGCCGAGCTCAAGTGTATACACGGTTACACGCGTTCATACACGCACTCACATATAAACAAATACAAATACATAAATATAAATGCAAACACACAGACACAAGTTTTACACGTGTACAAGAAGCAATAGGAACTGGCGTGCGTCGCGGAGAAGAAGAGCCTTTCCTTTCCGCATAGCCAAGGTGCAGCGAGCCATACCTTCAAGGTATGACTCCTTTTATATTTATGTGGAAGTCCCGCAGCTAATATGAATAATTTCCTCCTGATGGGTGCGGAAAAGAATTCACAATTCGGTGAAACGTTCGAGGAATTCCAAATGTGAATGTTTTGCTAATAAAGACGTTACATGCGACCATTCAATATTTTTAAGGTCGGGGTTAGAATAACTTAGATGGAAAACTGTAAAGAAGAATACAAATCGTTTTTAAAAGAAGAAAAGACAGATATATATTTTTAACGCATGTGCTTATTTTTTTGTAGTTAATCATTAATTTTGGGGACGTTACGTGTCGCCTACCACCAAAAGTTCGACCATGACCTTATATGGGGAAGTTTAAAAACTACGCCATGCTATTTTGAACAGGTTTTCACCCCTCACAAGTAAGAACAGCCCCGTCCCCCTTTAAGGGCAAATTTTTTCTTGGATTTCATTTGATGAACGCCTGCAATAAAATATAATAATTTGACCGACAATACAGCTCACAGTGTTCTTTAATTCCGGAACGATGAATTTTCAACCAAGAAAAACGATTTCTCAATTGAAATTTTCAATATTTTTCATTTTTAATTTTTAAAATTCAGATCAAACAGTTTCATTTGCAATAAAATAGTGAAACTTTCAAGCGAGAACTTTTGTACCAAGAAAGACGAATTTTTAACCCTAGAAGGATGAATTTTCAATCCAATAAGACGAATTTTCAACAAAATAGTTGTTTTGCAACAGAAAAATGAATGTTCAAAAAAATTGTTGAATCTGTACCCACATAGTTGAATTTTTGACCTACAAAGATGAATTTCGAATCAAATGGTCGAATGTTTAATCAAAAAAGATTAAGCTTCATCAAATATATAGTTACAAAAAGAGCAAAAAGACGAATTTTTTCAAGAAGTTGAAATTTCGATTCAAAAGGACGAATTTTCAATCCAAAAAGACGAATTTTCAACAAAACATTACAATTTTCAACAAAGTAATTAATTTTTCAACAAGAAAAAATGAATTTTTACACAGCAGTTCTACTTTACACCAAGAAGTTTAATTTTCAATATAAAAATTATTTCTCAACGAAAAATACTACAAGTAGATAACATTTTACCAAGAAAATATTTCAAATTATGAATAAAAGTAGAATTTTACTAAAAAGGTGAATTCTCAACAAAAAACATAATAGTTGATATTTCAGCCAAAAATAATTTTCATTTAAATCAAAAACTGTTGAATTCAACAAAAAACACGAATTTTCAACAAAATAGTTAACTTTTCAACTAGGTAAATTTTTCAGTCAGGAGAGAATAAAATTTTAACTAAAAAGGCGAGTGTTCTCGAAAACAGTTGAATTTTCAACCCAAAATATGAGTTTCCATCCAAAAAGTTAATATTCAACCATGTACTTGAATTTTCTACGAAAATAATAGAATTTTTACCAGAAAAGATAAAATTTCTACAAAACATTTTCAACCCAAAAATACTAATATTCAAACAATAATAATTTTCAACCAAACAGTTCAATTTTAAATTAAAAATTATTCATTTTCAACAAAAAATGACAAATCCACAATAAAATATATAGGTTTTCAACCAATAAATAATGTAATAAATAAATTTTCAGTTGAAAAAATTATTTTTCAACCAAAAAAGAATGAATTTTTGACAAAATAGTTCAATCCTCAGACAATAAAATGAATAATTACAAAATATTGTAACTTTCAATCAGTTAGTTGAATTTTAAACCAAAAAAGATGAATTCTCAATGAAAAATTTAATTGATGAATTTTTAACTAGAAACGATCAATTTTTATTACAATATAGAATAGGTACATTTTCAGTAAAAGAATTCATTTTCAAATAAAAATACAAATTTTCTACTAAATACTTCTTTCTTCTATCAAATAGTACAATTTGTAACCAGAAGAGGTGAATTCTAAACTAAAAAATTAATAGTAGACTTTTCAATAATAAAAAATTAGCTTTCTTCAAAAAATAGTGGATTTTTTTATTGGGTTTTTTAATTCAGTTCGCATTTAGGCGAAAAACGAGAAAAGGGGGAAAAAGAGGAATTTTTTGAAAATGGTGAAAGAGGGGAATAAGGGATGGCGTGTGAAGACTGTATAATGAATATGCTTTGATTGTTAAATGAAATCAGTAATTTTCATTTTTTCAAGCATTTAAAAAGAATTGTTATTATGATAAAAATCATCATTTGAGAATCGTGGTTAATCATTATTCCAGAAATATTTTGCAATAATAAACATTTTAGGAAAAAAGTAATAAAGATATATCACTCGTAATATGGCAAAAAATAGACATTTTTATTACAATGCAATATATTTCTATGAAGAAGCAAAAAAAGTTTTGCAGATGAAGTGAAAAATTAACTTTGTACATACAACTTATATGAATCCTTGTTGGAATATTAAATTTTTTACTTTTTCTCTTTCTTTTTTCCAAGATTATGCAACCAACAATTTTCTGAAATGTTTTTGAAAATAAACCAGAACCGTTAGGTTTACGGTTAGAGTATAATCATCTAATGAACAATCTCGCGAAATCAAATCAGGATATAATCAGTTATCACAATTGAAGATATAAATTATATGTATTTATCTATCGTATCTATTCGATTCACAATACGAAGATAGGAAAATCAATTGAGTACAGTTACGCAATGCATTTGTTAGATAACTTGGAAGTGCTTAAGATATAAGAGAAAACATTCAATAATTGAACTTACAAAGTAGGAAATGAATGCATTTAATTCCTATGTGAATCTATAATATTACTGCTCACAAAAAAAAATCTTTTTTTTTTCAATAAGAAAACTAAACTTGCATTCCCTTGCATGTCTTGCCATATCTTAATATACCGAAAAGGAGCAGGACGTGGGTTGATAAGAGTGGATTTGATATATCTTTATTAATATTTTTTGTATTGACGCGTTGACGTTGAATATTCTGAGCGCGCAGAATCAATTTCTTCACGGACTAAATCTGACGCTGTGATTCATGAATTCATCGGTGGGAATTTAATGCCATTCGGTGCACTCACTTTCGAAAGGTGAGCACCAGCTGCAAACGTGTGTATAACAAATGTCATTAAGGATAATAACCTTCGAGGCAAAGAGGGTTAAACGTCATTTTTTATGGTATGGGAGAGAAAATGAAATGGACAAATTGAAATATTGTAACTAAAAGTCTTGTTTAAAATCCTGAATGTTTCCTGAACGTCACCAAATTGAGAAATGTTTTAGTATTAATTGAATGAAAAATGTTTCGTATATAGAGGAATGAAATTTAAAAGTTGCTTAAATGAGAATGTCTAGCATTTCTTCAACAACGACAAAATTCCAGGACTTTTCCAGGTTTTCCCGGATAAAAAAAAAAAAAAACATTTCTCCAGGTACCTTTTTTTTACAATGAAAAAATATTTTTTATGAAACTAAGTAGAAACTGCAGGTCTAGTGGAACTTAAAAAGTGACATGCGAAATTTCTCATACACCGCCGAAATCTGATTTTTTGGTGATTGTTCATTTTTTCACGGTGAAAAATAACGACGTTTCGAAAATATATAAAATTTTCTCATGTTTTCGACTTGAACGACAATTTATTGATATTTTTTTCAATCCAATTATTGGTTTCTGTTGATATAATCAAGGAGAGCTTAATTCCATGTGTACCGATCTTCTTTGATCAGAATTGCTTGAAATTTGCTTAAGTTATCGAATTATAATTTAATTCAAGTTTAATTTGCCATAAAATAATCAAATTTTCAACAAAATAGTTGAATTTTCAACGAAATTGTTGAAGTTTTAAACTACAAAGATAAATTTCCAACCAAATGAGTGAATTTTAAACCAAAGAGATTAAACTTTATCCAAAAACAATTGCTTCTTCAACGAAATAATTGAATTTTTCAGAGTACATTTTAACTTTTAACAAAAAACGGTGAATTTCAATTCTAAAAGGACCAATTTTCTGTCCAAATAGCCGAATTTTCAACAAAACAGTTGAATATTTAACCAAAAACGATGTCTTTTAGAGAAAATACTTGAATTTTTAACGAAATAGTTTAATTTCCAACCAAATAGTCGAATTCTCAAATGAAAAAGTATTAACCCTTAACCAAAAACAAATTTGAATTTTCAACAAAAAGATGAATTCTTAACAAAAAATTAAATAGTTGATACTTTAACCTAAAAAAACGAATTTTCAACAAAATAGTTGAATTTTCAACCAAAGAGTCGAATTTACAAGATAAAAATATCTAAAATTCCAATAAAACAGTTGAATTTTCAACGAAAACCACGAGTTTTCAACCAAGAAGATTCATTTTCTACCAAAAATGACGAATTTTTAAACAAATAGTTGAATTTTAAACAGGAGATGAATTTTCAACTAAAATTATGAATCTGCAATCAAATTTTTCAAAGAAAAAGGATGATTTTTAAATAAAATTGTTGAATTTGCAACCAAATAATAAAATTTTAAACTAAAAGCATAATCTTTAGGAGGAAGCAACTGGAAAAAATTTTCAAAATTCTCTAGCTTTCTCTGACCAATTTTTTATTTTCCCTGGCCATTAATAATCAAATATCAGAATCTTAATCTCGTAACATTTTTAACATACAATCTTTTATATATATGGAATAAAATAATTTCAAACTAAGAAAACATTCCGAATTTCTTGACAGTTATTTAAAAATTGTAAAGTGCCTCTCATAGAAATTTCCTGACTTTCGCACACATTTTTTCAGAATCCCTGACTTTTCCCAAAATAAAAATGCCCTGACTTTTCCCTGATAGGCAGGTTTACCCTGACCTGCGCGGTCATACTGGACAAACAGTGTCGGATAAGGCAGTTGAATTTCAACCAATTGTAATAAATAAAAGCTTATTACACGCGAAATGGAACTAACTTTCAATATGATGACAGCAAAAATTTATTAGATTTGAAAATTTTTAGTGAAATTATTGTTAAGGTTGAAAAAGATCGGAAATAAATGAGAAACTTTAAAATATTTTTGATTGTGGCTTCGCGATTTTCACTGTGATAAAATGAACATGGTGTAAAAAGGTATGTTTTTCTACAAGGGAATAAAAGTTCCAGGACAGTTAGTAAAATTCAAGGACTTTTCCAGGTTTTTAAGGATTTCCAGGACAAAGGTTACGGACATAATAAAAATTGGCAATACTTTAAATACCGATTTTAAAAAATGTGACTTCAAGTGGACACTCCTCGAAACCTCACTTCCAGTAAAGTCGTAAATAATTGCTAATATTTCTCCAGCTAACGGCCTCTCTTCTGCATATGAAAGAAATTTAAAAAAATCCAAGTTGAAGATCCCCTATTGTTAAAATTGCAATCCAAAAAATAAGTGGTGCCACCCTATAAGAGAGCGAATTTGTCACCGTACTAAATCAGCCTGCAACATATAAATTGAGAGATTCACATGTTGCAGATGGGAGAGCATCAGAGGCAGTGAAGGCTGCTATTTTTTTCGAAATCTCGTTTTTGACGTCAGAGGGTATACGAATCTGTGTTGGAAGGACCTTTTGTTCGACAGGGGATTAGAGGCGTACCGGCCTGAGAACAGGTTCGAACCTCGGAGTCGGCTGGAACCGCTGGAACGTGAATCAACGGCGTGGCTGCAAAGAAGGTTCATCACCCATCGTAATTCGCTCGTACGCGTAGATATATATAGCAAACGCGGCGCGGCGGTCCTTATCTGCGAGGTGCGCGACTGGCTTCCCACGCGGAATAAGGGTTTTTAATTATTTAAGTAATTTGTGGTCGATCCAGGACTAGAGGTCTGACAGGCTCCTACCTCAGAGAGTGGGCTCGAACGAGTAGCAAATAATATTAAGTATAGGCCTTCCTCTGACGGAGAGAGAGATATATGACCCCAGGCTATAGTCCGCACCGATATAATATAAACAACCACACACTCTCATAAAACTCACTCACATTCTCAAGATTCTCGTCTATCGTTCAGATTGACACACACACGCACACATACACAAATAAAAATACAAAAAAAAAGCAACACAGCTTCCCGGAGACTATGGTAGAAAATTAAATGGTGTTCGGCAGGCCTATTTCACTCGGGGCAGGTAGCGGCCACTGGTAATTACTACCTGCGACTTTCTGCTCACAGATAACACGAAAGGCCCGAGGATTTTTTGAAAACGAAACCGCCATCGATGATCCCTCGATCAGGTTTTTTTTTCTCATTTTAGTTGTGAGGCCGTTCAATGTCTATCGATTTCTTTTATCGTATCATTCACATCGGGCGGAAAAGATTTGACATATTGGAACTCATGCTACAATGCACGAAAATTCATATTTGTACGAGGGTTTATCTAATCGGATTTTCGGTGCACATTTCATTGCAAAATTGCAAGAGAGTCCACAATATTGTATGAGATAAAGATTCCATTGATTATACGAAATTCATTGCAGAAATCATTATATGGAAAACAAGTATAGGATAAACAGCAATGCAATAAATAATTAATACAGAAATATATTAAAGGAATTATTGTAAAAAGTGGAGAAACTAAAAAGAAAGGATTTGTTTTAGATCACGCATATCTCTTATGAAAGTACAAAAAAAAAGCGATTCTGCACAAATACACAGCACAGCACTGAATTGAAGCGTTTTGGAAACTCTTCAAATCCCTTGATACCTTTGGAAATTTGTTCAAATCCATGAAAATCTGTTGAAATTTGTAAACTCCTCAAAATATTAAAAACAATTGGAGGTCCTATAAATCTAAATCTTCACATCCTTCAATCTTGTAAAATCCTTTGAAATTGTGTGCAATCTTTTTAAATAACTTAAAATCTTCCAAATTTTTTGAAACTCTTTCAATTCTTTCATTTTCTTTGAAATTGTTGAAATCCATGGAAATCGCTTAAAAAAAATTTAATTATCGAAAAGAAACTCTTTTAAATCCTTACGAATCTTTAAAATCCTTCAATTTTGTAAAATTTCTTGAAATATCTTAAAATATCTTGAAATTGCTAGGAATCCCTTTAAATTAAATTTTATTTTATTTAGTTTTCCTAGTTTACTAGAAATATCTTGAAATCTCTGGAACTCCTACAAAATTCTTTGAAATCGGTTAAATTTTCTGAAATCTCTTTAATCTCCCTCGAATTGTTTCAAAATTTCTTGAAATCCGTGGAAATACTTTTAAGTCTCTTGAAAATCCCTCGAAATTTGTTGAAATCCTTTGGAAACCCTAAGAAAAAACGTTCAAATAACTAGAAGTACAAATCTTTGAAATCCTTCAATCTTGTGAAATCCCTTAAAATACCTTTCAAAAATCCCTTGAAATTTTTCAAATCTCTTGAAATCATTTGGATTGCCTCAAAATCCCTTTAAGTCTTTAAGAACCAGAAAAATCTCTTTAAATGTTTAGAAATGCTTTGAAATCTGCGAGA
Source organism: Andricus quercusramuli (assembly GCA_932178445.1). NCBI lineage: Eukaryota > Metazoa > Arthropoda > Insecta > Hymenoptera > Cynipidae > Andricus > Andricus quercusramuli. The sequence continues at coordinate 608,764 of CAKNXH010000060.1, read as the reverse complement.
ATTTTTTTCACTCCCTTGAAAACCAATGCAATTTTTTAAAATTAGTTAGTCAAGAAAATTCTCTGAAGAAACTTTTAAATCCCTAAAAATCTTTGCAATTCTTCAATCTTGTGAAATTCCTTGAATTGCCTTAACATTCCTTGAAATCTTTAAAATAATGAAAAATCCCTCCAAATTTAATTTAATTTATTTTCCAAAGTTCACTAGAAATATCTTTGAAAACCTTTGAAACTCCTATAAAATTCGTTGAAATCCCTTGAAATTTTTTAAATCACTGAAAACCTTTGGAAATCCGTGAAAATCTTTTGTAATCTATTGAAATGGAATTACATCGTTTGAAAATAGTTTCAACAATGTGTCGAATCTTCATGTATACATTATTAAATTGTTCATTCTTTATTTTTTATTCCAACTTTGTTGAAACTTTATTTATGCAAAATTTTAAATAGTTCATATATTTACATTTAAAAAGTTTATAAAATACAACTTTACAAGTTTTGACAAGTTTTTGCATTGATCAAGTGAACACAGTTGCTTTATTCAGAGTGAGTTTGTGAGAAAATGGGCTGAAACAAAATTGAAACCCCAGTTTTTTCTATGTATATTTCAATAATTTATAAGTATCTAAGATATCGTGATAAATCTTCAGAACCAGTAATTTTTTGCGACATGTGTGGCGACACTTCTACGAACTATCCTCGAAACTTATTGGTTCAAGAATACAAAACAAAAATTCGTTTGTCAACTTTCATTCATCTTTTTAAAGGTTAACACGATCGTAAGTTATATTTGCATTTATTTTAGTTGATATTAAATGAAGAATAATTTATGAACTTGAAAAAGCTTGTAAAAAGTTTGAATCCTTGTGAATAAGTGGAATAACAAAAATAAGAAATAAACACTTGTAAATAAAGCAGTCTCTTTTTATACATTTTATATTTGACTTCAGAAATTAATATTTCATGATCATTTCTAATCTTGCAGCTTTTAAAACTAAATTTCTATCATCATTTCATTTTAAGCACGAAAAATATTCCCACTACTTGTCAATTAATAAAACAATGGACTAATTATTCTCAATACTTTTCTAGAAGAATTGACAGATTATAAATTTGTATAAGTCAGCTATGAAATTTGCTCTATTGAGCGTAAGTTATAGAGTAATCTCTAGTTGAGAAGTATGAAATGCCACATAGGCTGAATTGGAACCAGCGATGCATATCTATTATCTACAATAATAATGGTAATAATGGGCTAAGCGATGTATCGGACGCGATCGAATTTCAAATGTTCACGCTTGATCGAAGTCGTGATATTAATAAATAGTTAAAAGAGCAAGGAATCTCTTCGATCTTCTGCCTTATGAGAGAGGTTGGTGCACAAAAGGCAGCAAGCGGTACAAACCGACTCATGATCCATTCCACGCCTCCTGTCGTATCCTTAAAAAAAAGGCGGTAGATCAATTATACGGAACGATCTTACGCTCGATAGAGATCTCAAGTCACGACGAAGAACAAGCGCCATCGACCAATCAACTGTAACTGATTCGAAGCGCCCTTTAAATACTATTATCACCTGCATAGTTGCTAAATACCAGCTGTATTTGCATCATTACACAATTTCAGGAACCAAGGGCAAATAGAGAAGTTTCGAAATGAAGCTTCGATATTTTGGTCATAATTTACTCATAAGACCTGGATACCAATATAATAAAATAAATGGTTCATATTTCCAAAAATGCTGAGATAAATTAATAATAATGGATTGTATGTTTGATGCTCTGACAAGTTAAGAACGTACTATAATAAAAATTTTCTTCTTTCTGGATGCATATATATTTTATATATGTATGCTAAAATGAATTTCTCAACTTTCTGAATCATGAATTATGAATATATGGGTAAGTTATGATAATTTGGACGCTATCTGGAAACAATTTAATTAGGTGGTGTATCTGCCAGCCTTAATTAAATCAGATGATTTTTGTATTTCTTCCTGATCTGAAAACACCACGTGCGGTATAAAAGAACCTTTTTTGCACATCTGGCTGAGATATACGACGATTCGAAAACAGGTTTGACTTCAATGAAATTAACTACTTAATTAAGGTAGCAACGAGTTCGTCACGTATTCTCAATTCAGCTACTAAGCCGGAACTCTATAAAATATACGATTTTGATAAATTCCCTGATCACAGAAAAAAGGCCTATTCAGACAGTAAATGTCTGACAGGAATACTATTTGACGAATTTTAAAGGTTTTATTAAAAGTGATTTACTTTCTCTTCAATCAATGCTATATTGTTATAATTGTTAGAAATAATTGATGTACAAATTTCAATTTAGCTACATTTGGTGCAACACAAATATTGAGTTCTAGTACAAATTTGTTTTACATTCTTAGAATTTACTTTTAATATGGTTGAATAATATTGAATCAAATCGATTGACTCGAATTGAATAGATTTGACTGGATTCAGTGTTTTTTGATAACTTGCACCAATTATCTATCTTTGATACTCGAAGCATAGTTCGATGAAAGTATATATCCCTTCAATAAATAAATGTACAATAAAAATAAACGTTCAAAGTAGAATTTAAAAATTGTGAAATAGTCAAGAAAGTGACTTGAAATTTTGGTTATAGTTATGCATAGGTGTGTCGATAATGGCATAGCTCTGGGGCTAATTGTACGTCCAGGATTCTGGTTGAAGCTTAACGAAGCTCGGGGAAAAATTCTGACGCGAATCTGCGTATCCATATACATGAGTTATTCAAATTCGAAAACTAGGCCCTAAGTCACCGCTAGAAGTGTTATACATGTATATTGTATAGATTACGTGACCGATTATCCGCCGATTACACGTTGTGTAAGTACGCGTGACAGTCGAGTTCACCTATCACACGGGCAAATTAGCAGGCTAGAGGCGTCACTTACAATTTACTTTAATTTTTGCTAGAAAACGAAAAAAAAACTTTTAGGCTGCAGCAATTTGAATCCATTAAAAATAATCATAATTTAACTACCCTTTTCATATTTTATGTTTCAAGATAGTATATTTTCATACTTAATCAATGAAAAAATATGTATTTAAAGGAAGACACGTCTCTGACTTTCACACATAGATTTCCTTTTAATTACGGTCAAAGATGATGTACTGCCAATCGTTTGACCACAAAAAAGAGTAAGACGCGCGTCGAGTCACTTAGCTATGTATAACGCAAGGAACTTATTCATGAGGAAATTAGTCAATAAAGTGAATTTAAAATTATAAAATGCACTCTAGAAACTCACTTTTAAAAGTCAGTGTTTAAAATCAGTCATAAATTCTAGATAATACATGTCATTAAAACAAATTAATAACCGAGAAACTGCTCCTGGGAACGAGACTTTAATGAGGACAGAAAGTAATGCTAAAGTCATTGCTAATAATTCAAGCAAACTCATAACTGAGTCTCTCTATGAATTTTTGAATTCATATCTATTTGCACTATTCATATTCTCTCAAAAGATGGAGCCCATTTCATATTTTGAGTTTACCCGAAATATTAGCAATTGACCATCATCTTATTTCTTCAATTGCCTTTCACACGCTATTTCTATAAATAGGATAAAGGAAAATAAAAAGCCATGTTTGCGCAGATAATTTTAAAACCTACATAGTAAATTTTTAAAGTTGTATATTAAATTTTAGACTTCTATGGTTGATTTTAAAGTCAAGTAGATTTATAAATCGCAGAGGTGGTCTTCTTCATTCTAACACAAGTTCTCTAGAAATCTTGGCAACTTTCAACATTATGAGGGATTCTGGGTGTGCATTGGTTTTACGGGACAAGTGATGTAGAATTTCTTTTGTGTAGGTTGGGCACATGAATGGCGTAAGTTACGTTTATGGTAAAAGACGTCTTCGAGAGAAAGGATTTTCCTTGGTGCGATTCTCCGACTATTCCTCGACATATACTCGTGAATGGCTGACGTAAATTGATACAAACGATGGTATAAATATTATAAATGAAATAATAGCGATAAACGTGGGTGATAAAGTTTTGACGATATCGGTCGGTAATTCGAAAGAGCCTACTGCAAATCAAGTGAATGCGTATACTTCATGTGTGCGCATAACGTATAAGGGAATTGAAATTTTTATTCTTTCCTATACATTTCACGAAGACAAGTTAGTTAATAAGTGTCCATTATTAAAGTTCTTAAATAACTTTGGTGGAAATATATTTCCATGATCAAATTCAATAAATTACCATACTATGAGTACAAAAATGTGAAAATTGTTATTATTTCATTAAAAATTTTGTACTTACTTGTAAAATTTTTTGAAGGTGTGATAATGGCAAAAAATTTAAGTTTCTAGTAGGCCATTTTACATTGCTTTATAAAGAAAAATCTAGTAGGAAGTAAAATGCTTTGTACCTTTTATATCTTAAATTCTGTCTCAATCAATAAATTTCAGATAAGAAGTATTATTACTTCAAATATTGAGATTTTCAATTTGTAACTATCTGAAATTTAATATTTGAAGACATGAGAATGACAACTGGATAAGAACTATAAATAACATTTAACAGGATGTAGAAAACAAGTTTTCTACTATTGATTCTCAAATATAAAATTTTGATAAAATTGTAGTATTATGTGTTCACCGCAAGAACTGCAGATTGAAGATTTGAGGAAAGCAGGGAAAAATATTTTTAACTGGGAAAGGAGAAAACAAAATTCTTCTTATCCAGATTTCCATCTCATGAATTTCAAAACTGCTTATTTTTTTCACAAAAACACGGAAATATAGTAAGTATTTTTTCAGGCCTATACAATATATAATATAACAAAAGTAAAGTATATATATCTCAATGTATGTATTTTTTGATATGCCAAAATTTTGAAAAATGTTCGCACTGGAATTTAAGGATTAATGAAAATATGAGAATCACGATTGGATACTATTTCAGGGAGGCAAAAACATTAAAAAATTTGTATTGTATTTTAGAAAGGAAAATCCAAAAGGGGTTCGTATCCAGTTGTTATTCTTATGTCTTCATTTGAATTTGAAAATATCTATGGAATTTCGCAAGATTTAAGTTACCAAACTTTCAACTATTTTAATGCTTTCAATTTCTATAATTATTAATACAATTATTAATTTCCAGACAATCTGTTGATTTTACGAGATATTTTCTCTAAAACTGACTGAATTTTCATGAAGTTAAGATCGTCAAGATGTGAAGTTAAGATATTTTTTTACAGTGCGTTCAACACTGAATTCAATTTGTGGTTGAAGTTTTTTTTTAACGGAATGTTTTAATTTGTATAGTTTTATATTGAAATCATTGAAATTGAAAATTTGTTAATTTCATATTATTCAAGTTTACATACTGCTCTCTTAATTTGAATCAATGACCTTCCACTGGGAACCAGTGACGTACTTCTGTCTATTTAAATCAGTAAAAGTGAACTGAGAAATGAGTCATTATCTACAGAAACTTCTGCAATTTTTCACTGAATGAAATTATTGAAAAAATTCTAGTTGCATCTACCTTTAAATTATACCTAAAGGGATCTTATAATTTATACATTTTATCAACTTTGTATTCGAAAAACGAGTAAATGCTTGAGATTCCTTAGAATCAAGCGATCTTGAAGAAAAACCGACTTTGATGAAAAAAGGATTTAAATAACGAAATTAGTTCCGCTATAAAAGCTGAAAGGTAAGTCGCAATAAAAATATAGGAATAAACTTATTATGCATTATATAAGTTTTAAGTGCACCTGCTTTTTCAGAAAAAAGTCCTTTAAAATACTTTTTTAACAATAATTATACATTTCAACATTATTTTACTGATGTCTTTCATTATGAGAGCATAATTTTAAAACATTAAGCGTTTAAGATTCCGAAATTAATATATTATTATTAAATTAAATTCTTTTACGTCTCCTTTAACCTTGAAATGGTTTATTGAAAGAGAATTATGTTGAACTACTATAACAAGTGAAGTTTTCCCAGGCTGAGCGAACTAATTTCGCAAGTAAAAGTGCAGAAGAAGATTAAAATAAAAGTGTATATTCCGGGAATGGGAACGCGAACGAATTGAGGCATTTTTGAGGATCCGTACATTGCGAGGATTGCCATAAGAAAAGTGAGTGCACCGTGCCTTGTCTTGTCTCGTGCCACAAGAACTGACACACTTCTCGATTTCGAACTGCGCGGGAATTGAGAATCCTTGTGGTAACAGAAAGACTGCAAATCAGCTGCATTCAAGTTTCACCGTTGTCACACCTGTCGCACAGGCATGGAATTCTCGTTGTTTCGTTCGTCGCGCGCGTCAATAAAAGATACTCAAAAAATCACTAATCGAGTTATTTTGAAAGTTACTCAATAAGTGGTGCAAATCCAGTACGTTTTTTCTTATCTTTTAAAAAATACATACAAGAAAGAATTATTTCAAGAACTTTTCGGTTCATTATTTTCCAGGTCGAGGACATCTTCCTAAGTTCTAAATTTGAAGCAAGAAATATTATTGCAAAACATCCGCGCCACTTCCGACGACAATATTTAGAGAGGTTTATTTTTTCGTGAAAATGTTAATCGAAAGGGTTTGCATGAACTTGAACAAAATAAAATTAATAAACTGAGGAATTCGAAAAATAAATGCGGTCTTAGTTTTCAATTTGAATTTGGAACTTGCAACACATTCCACAGGCAGCCTAATACTGTCTTTCTTCTTTAAGTAGTAACTTCGTTAATGGACAGCCCCTATAAAAATTCTTCTTCTCCTTCTTTGAATTCTTATTTGCAGCACTTAAAACATTTAACGTAGAGACTTAAACATAGTTAACGATTAAAAGATTTACAAAATTGAAAAGCTTTTATTTTTGGACCTTCAAAGTTGAACGTTTTTACAATTAGGTTTCTAAAACTGAATAGGAATTAAAAGGACGAATTATTCGAGTAGAAAAGTCCTTAATAGCCAGCCTCAGTGAAGATTATTGAAAAAATTGAAAAGTTCATTATAAAAAAATTGCACTGTCACATTTTCCGGTTTCCTGCTTCAGTGACCACACTGTCTCCCGCTCTTCAAGTAGAAAAATAGTGTACAGTCAGCCTTAATGAGGATTATTTTGCACTCCTGAATAATTTAGAATACGCTCATCGCTGTAATTCTAAAAATCTTGAAATAATACACAATTGTGAAATCTCCAATTAAAAAGGCCTTTAATGAAGAAAATTTTTAATTACAAATGAAGAAAACGATGTCAGGGGAAGGAATTTAGAGTACTAAAAGTACCGCAAGGTGTCAGGAGCATGACACGTTGCAGGTGAGAAAGATCCGTAATAATCAAGACGAGGGAAAGAGATCTTGTAAATGGAGGTTATACAGAAGGCAGAAATGGACTTTTGGCTCGCTTTGGCTGTGTATATAAAAGCAAAGGCACCCGGCAGCTCAAAGTGAAGCATTTAGTTGATGGTCACGCGAACCGCCAATAAAAATCAGCCCCGAGGCCTTCTTGGTTGCCGCACTCTCGACGGATATTTTACTGGACTGGATGGATAGATAATGCGGTCTTATGGCTCATGGCGTGTACCCGGTATACCTTATGGATTCTGCGCACAGGTGCGTGCCTCCCAGTCTTTCTCCTTCTGGTCCAATGCCGGTTCGGGTCCTCCTCAGCGTTTACGCCTTCCTGGAAATCCGCCAGAAACGCGAACTTGTTTGGCCTCTCTTCTTCATCTCCCATTTCGGACAAGAGATCGTTGATCTTTTTAATCTTTCAATCTTTTTCAGATTCAATTTTTGCCGAGAATTCGTTTTTATATTTAAATTTCCATTGTCATTTTTTTTTAAATCGAGAGGTTTTTTATTTTATGCGGTGCCATATAATGCTTTTTAATAAAATCCAAAACTACACAGTAAATATAGGAATGTTTAAAAAATTGTCAAACCTTCGTTGGGGATGCCAACTTTTCAAAAAGCTGTACACATAAATTCCAGGGACCATAAGAAAAAAATTAGAAGGTCTGTTAATGACTGATGTTACTACTTGAAATAGAGAAGATTGATCAGACTATTAACTGCATATAAACTTCTAGATTGAAATCCTAACAGATCAATCATCAATTCTTATAAAAATAAAAACTTATATAAATGATGTCTCTTTCTGATAAAAAATCAGACTGAAATTAATTCAAGATTTTTAAATTTAAAATTACAAAGTTTAAATCAATAATTGCTAATAAAAATTTAAAAAATGCAAATAGAATCGAACTTTTTTAGAATTTGCTAATACTATATTATTTTATTCAAGCTGGACGTGGACATACTTTACCAGATTTCTTCTCGTCTCAAGGATAATTACGAAGCATTACGGACACATTATACTCGCGAGTTTACGATGTAGTATGGTAATAGTTTCTCGAATTACCGGCGACTCACTGAGTTATTACATTTTCTGCTGTAAGTATGTACGAGTGTTAAAATCCTTTTCTCTCTTCAACTATTTTCTCTCATGCACGACGTATTACAGACAGTAACTTCTTTAAAAAATCTTTGTCCGGCGGGAAATAAACTTCAGAATCCGAGAAATATTTTTACATTTACTTCTCTTCATTATTTCACACGAAGTACAATTTTTATTTCATAATTCAGTCCCTTTGAGCAGACTAAATCAAATAGAAAAAAAATGACGTGTCTGAGTTACTGTACTTATTAATAAAAATTGCTACTGCAATTGCACCTAAAAAGATCTATGTTTATTTATAGCATAACTCTTAATATTTCAGTTTAAATCAAAGAGATAATTTACAACCCAATTTATTTTGAAGTGAAGTATGATGGCCTTCATATTTCATTCTGAAATAATCTTTGAACATTTTTCAGGGCGTGGTATTTGATCGACAAGTATTTTAGCGTGCCAGAAATATTTTCGACCAGTCTGTATTGATTGAATTCACCTATTGCGATATATTATTAGGGAGCTCAAGATATAAAGAATCGCAGAATCCTTTTCTCTTTTCGACATTGGTTTTGAAATATAGCTCGTGCTTTCATTTCATTTCGAAGTAAAGGGATCGTGATGGTCTTTCAGTACAGTTTATGAAGTCATGGCGTTTATGGCCAGCTTAATATAGCAGCATACAAACAGCACTAAAAATTTCTGTGGATTCAAATCTGACTTTTTCTGTTTCAGAAAATTGCACCTTCTTACTTGGGAGATTTGCAGAACATTTTTTTATCAACAATAATATCCATATGAAATATTATTCTCTATTTAACTTTGATGTCAAGTGAAGGAAAGCTTCAATTTAGAAATTCTTCTGTACATTATACGATTGGTGATTAGAATTTTCGTCCATTCCTTAAAAGTAACTCTGCGCACAATACTTCTCCTTGACTCTTCAGGTCTGTGGAGCGAGAAATTACAATGTGAGTTCCTTAAACTCGCAATTTGATTCCAAGGCATAAAAAAATTGCGCCAAGGAAAGTCACCCAACGGAATCTAAATTATATAGAAGCGTGTGCATGAAGTTCGACGGAGAACTTTTCAACGTTCAACTGTGGAATTTTTCGCTTTGGGATCTCGTATTTTAGCCCCTGCATTAATGCATCACGAGGAATACTTCCTGGAATATTGCTCAGAAAGACGCAAACCGAGAGAAATGACTTGTTATGTCTAACGGTGCAACCGGCAAATCGATAGTATAGAAACTTCAGTAACAATTTTAGAAATAAGTCGTCATCATGTGCACTTATGTATTTATTAAATTATAAATTTATTTAAATTTGGTAAACGTTGTGTAATTTGAATACATTTCTAAATTACTGATTTCATTGGAGTTTTAAGTTAAATAGTAAGAAAGAAATATTTGTGTGGTTCAAATCAAATTTCTTGTGATTATCGAAACTTATTTAAAGAAATCCTCTTTTTGCGACTGTGTGCCAATCCAATATTTCTTTGATTCTACGAAATATTTTTTCTTGGTGCAAGTTTCTTCCCTGACGGCGTAAGAGTTGTAGGATTTTCCTGTTTTAGTCATGAGTCTCCATGAATTTTTTTTCTCTCTAACACACCGCGCGTTTGTCAATATTGAAACTCACTTAAAATTCTTGTAAACACGTTCTCATTTGTCAGAATTGACCTCTGTTTAGAAAAAAATGGTTCCGAATTTCGAAAATAGGGAAGAAGTCAAAATAGTGAGTCCACCAGTTGATATTGCATAACTAACAGTTTCTGATAAGATATATATAAGGAAAAATTAAATTAAATTTTGGTCTCTACTCCACAATCTGATATTCTTTTAATAGGTATGTAGTGTACGAAGGCCTGCTTCGTGTTTTTAGATACAGCAGTGGTTAATACGAAAATAAGAAGATGGAGAAGAAGTTGGAAAAGGTGAAGAAGGTCGAGAAGGTCGAGAAGGTGAAGAGGATGAAAAGGATGGAGAAAACGAAGAGGTTGCAGATGATGAAGAATATGAGGAAGGTGAATGATATAAATAAGATCATACAGAAGGGGAAGAAGCAGGGAAAAAGATCGAGGATGAAAATAAAAAGAGGAAGAGGAGAAGGAAGAAGAGTTCAATGGTCAGAGTCTAGTCTGCACTTTTCAGATTTCTTCAATATTTTTCCAGCATCAGTTCAATTCAAGCCGAAAGAGTCGATCAAAATATCCATAATAAAGTTTAAATTACCCCTAAAACAAACCAGAGTTTTTGAAACTGAAAATAATAAAATGCTAACAAAAAGGCTTTCCTGGATTTTTTCGAAACACTATATTCTAATTTTCAGAGAACATAATATTTTTAATAGGATAGTGCTGAACGGTAAAGCAAATTTTCTAACGCTCGTCGATGACCAGGCTTTTGACCATCGTCGATGGATCGAGATCACGTTCGCTCCGGGTAATTAAACCCTGGGCGTTTGGTGGATGATGAATTATGTTGCGGGCCGTCGATAAAACCGTAGTCGGTAGGAAAAAGAAGAGTTGAAGATGAGTGAAGACTGTGAAAAAAGGAGAGACAAGGAAACCAAACGTTAGAGCGATTCCGCGCTCTCTGCAGATCAATCTCTTGTGTACGTGGCTTTAACGGGGATTCAACGATAATTGCTGGAAGCATCCTGCAATTTCAGGCTTAATAGTCGCGTTCGTTCGATTATCCGTGACGGTTGCGGCGAAAGAGCCACGGAAGTTCACGATGTTGTCCCCTCCTCATGCTAGCCATCACTCTCGTTTCCCTCCTTCCATCTCGCTCCCATTATACCTATTCCTCCGTGGAAAATCGCATTGCCGTCGCTCGTTGAACCTCCTTCTATTTATCAGCGCGGAGGTCTTCCATGCTCCGTGAAATCCCTCTTAATTAGAATCTTCGACAAAGAAAGGTGCTAATTCTCCCTGAAGCGTAAGAAATGGATCTCTTCGTTGGGGGTCATCCGCGTGTCGTTACGGATCAATGAAGGGCAGACGCTCAATAATAAATTTGGAAAAAATTTAATAGACTTTTTTATACATGCCTCATTGCGAACGCTTCTCAGACGTTCTCAGGTCTCCATACTTATTTAATAACGATCAATTTCAATGGAAGCTCTTAGCCGCTAAATGTGTCATAGCAATTTGCATGGAAATTGAAAAATTTATTGTAGAATAGGGTAGTACTTATTTATGTCTGGTCAGAATTTTTTCTGGAATTTTTTTATTCCCACATGTGGGATTTACTTGGATGCACGAAAATAGAAAGTACTCTGCCCAAGTATCTAAGGCACTTAAGGATCTCCGTAAGATTGAAATGGAGAAATTGTGCAAAATAATTGTCCAATTTACCAGTTCTCATTTGTATAAATTACAATGATGTTTAAAGTTAAGATAACCATAAAAAACAGTTGGAATTACAATTCATTTGTGGAAAATTACAAAATTAATCTTGGTGCAGAGTAAGGTTTCCTAATTCAAAGGAAAGTTTCTTTGATTTTTTAGAAGAAATATTTCTTTGTATCCACGAAACATCTTGCTGAGTCTATTTCCAAAAGTCCAACTTCAAGTGCCTTGATCAGTGGATAAATATTAGCCGATTTATCACTTTGTAGTAATTTCTATTTCTGAACATTTTAATGAATCTCGGGAGTAAGGACAAACAATTAAAGGAAATAAAAGAAAACAGAATGACAATGGAACACCCTAATGTAGGATTGAAGATGATGAGCAAAAACCTTCATGAAACATCAGTTGATAGTCTTCACACTTGCTTGCAACTATCATCCATATATATTCGCAATTACTGAACCAATCCTAACTTTCTCCTAACGAAGACTCAGAATTAATTAAATGTAGGAGTGACAAGAGTCAAAGAAGGTTGAACATCACACAGTAAATGTCAACCACGTGGAGTTACGCCACATAGATTTTGGTCTCGGCCGAAATTAAAAAGGCAGCCTTGCTAATTGCTGGCGAATGGCGAAGGGAAGATCAGGAAGGCCCTGCGAACAGTCTTCGTTCTTCTCGAAAGTGGTTTTACGGGTGTCCATAACTCCTGGCTCCGTGCAGCGGCCTGTTTCAATTCTAAACTCCCATTATTCCTTCGCTCGAGAAGCGGAGCGGTGAGTTAAGTCCGCAAATCGTGAAGGCAACGACGCCGAAGTAAATAACGTGCACCCAGTGCAAAAAACTATATTTATCTCCGAGAAGGAAAGTCGACGGAAGCCAGGGAGGTGATCGACGCATCCTTCTTCACCGTCATTTTCCACGTATCCTACATGCCTATCCCCTTCTCTTTATCTACCAAATTGCAGAGTCTGATTTACAAGAGTCCTCGACCTCAAATGCCATCGTTGCTGGAAAATTGTTTCCTACCGATTTTCTAGATTTATGGCAGGTTTTCGAAGGCAAGATTGAAATAATGAAGACGTTGGACGTAACTCAGGTATTACATAAACTTGGGGAATATAGTGGATACTGAAGGAATATAGCTTACGAGAAAATTGGAACTAATATCGCAACCGACAGCAAATATCGGCATCGAAAGTTTATATCCTCTTTTATATCAAGTGAAATTGCTCTGGAACATCAGATAATTCAGTGTCTGATGCAATACTCTGTACAGAGTTAAACTAGAACAGGAAAGGAAAGTTGACTTCAAATTGGGATTAGACTGCCAAAGGTGAGAAATGAAATCACGGAGATTAGCGCAGCTAATCAGAGCTTTGGAAGATTAAACGCGAGAACAAAGGCTACAAAAATCAGAATCCATTGTTTCATCTAAATATATTTTTTGTATATAAAATTGCTCGCTACGATTTTTCTTCTTTGTAATTGGAGCAGTAATTTCAGTCCTTTGGACCTACCCAGTTGGAAATGATAATTATCTTTTGCAATGAGACATTTCAGGCCCAATACTGGGTAACAACTGGTTTTGGTAGAAAACATAGAATTTTAAGATAAAAACTGCATCAGCTTTCAAACTCGACTTTGGATATCGATTGAAAATCGATCTCAAGATATATGGGGATGCTGCAATGAAATAAAAAAAGTGTGATATAAAAAAAAATTCTGTTCCGAGCAAATCAAAATTGAAGATAGCAATATCAAATGCGAAAAAAAAGAAAAATTTTTTTTTCTGGGAAGAATGGTCTCCTGCTAGTGTAATGGCGTATTGTGTCGAACAAGTCGCTAGCAACTGGATCGGCGTAGTAATGTCAGTCCTATCGAATATGCAGTAAAGACATCGGAAGAAACTACGCGGGTTTCATGTTTCCCCCTTAGTCTCAGAAAAAGAGGGAATAATCGACGCAGTGACGCCAAGCCGGCGGCATTCAGGTGAGTTGACAACCGTGGAAAAATAATCATTCCCTGATGCATGTCATATTTCATATTTTTATGCTTTACGATGCAGTATCTTGCAAACTTATAAAACTTAGAATTACTCGTTTCCAGCTTATGGAAGAACCACAAGAGCATGTAAAATCTACTGAAGAACTCTGTCACCATTAATTTTACCTTAAAATTCTTTAAGCTAAGGATCAATTTATTTGTTTGTCCACTTTTAATGGCTAGCTCATTTTCACTCATTTAAGACGGGATCAAAGTGTAACCAATTTCCAGCTGAAATTGTAGTTAAATCATAACTGTCATTTATATGCTAACTATTAAATTATATGATGAATATAACATTTTTATGTGGTTAGATTATGAAGTATAATAAGGGTACTTTGCAGTTTCGTATCAATTTCACGCGTTAATCGGCTGTGTCGGTTACATCAGACAAGAAATTAAATTTGCGATATCACGTTATTTCCACTCAGATGCTACTTTGAAGCAAGCGACAATTTCTGCTGTAATGGATAAGCACATTAGCGTATATTTCCTCAGGAGATCCAACATTTGTTTTGTGTTTAATGCATTTTTACCGCAAGAAACAGTTACTACAATGTCACTATGAGACTTTAATAGTGTAACGTTTATCGTGCATTAATTGAAGATGCTGCGGTAGTAACTGTTTCCAATTTAACTGCCCTCAGCTGACCGGTTATTGCCCTAGCATTATCATATGCATGAACGTATATCATTGCTAAGTCATGGAATAGGAAATCTACATGAGCGGTACTTTACTTTTTTCGATATTCTTCCGGTTGTTGTTTTGTTCTTGGATAGTTGTTGAGATATCAGTTTCTATATTTGATGAAGGTTTTGTAGGTGGTCTGATTGAATTGAAACAAAGAGACGCTTTTGATTTCTGCTGTCAATTTTCGAGTTAGGAGACTTTTTTTCTTATCAGTGACAATGATGTATCACCCGAAATAAAATCGTTGATCTTGAAAAAAAAAATTTTACCAGAAAGCGGTCGGCAATTTGACAGCTGTCGTGTTTTTAACAAAGAGACTGGTTGAATTGAACTTGTCATGTGATTTGCTGTATTGATAAAAAGGGGTAATTTTTGTTTGCTAATGTTAAGTCTCTTTTCATTTTTTTGTTCATGATATTTAAAAACTGTCTCCTTCAGTTCGAATCAGATTTCGGCTGATTTCTTTGGTGAATGTTGGATTTGTCAGAATTTTCACAACAGGTGGCATCGCCGACACCACCGTAAGTGAAGTTCACGAAGACAATCAACAAAGACAAGGAGATGATATCAACCAGAAAGTGAATGTGGCTCATTGTACTTGTTAAAGACTATAGAACTAATGTTTTATCAAATGGAAATTTTTAAATGTACCAATTTCAGGTTTTGTATGGTATTTTTAGAATTCTTATGATTATAAGTTTCGTCACTATTCCAGATGTCATACTTTTTTCTAATCCGGATGTCAAAAAATTACTCGCTACAGTAAACTTGTTACAAGCTTTGTGGTACTGACAGATGATATGTTATTTATTGTCTCAACAAATTATGATCTGATTTAAATTGTGATACAGTGATAATGATTT
Source organism: Andricus quercusramuli (assembly GCA_932178445.1). Lineage (NCBI taxonomy): Eukaryota > Metazoa > Arthropoda > Insecta > Hymenoptera > Cynipidae > Andricus > Andricus quercusramuli. Next base: position 593,344 of record CAKNXH010000060.1, on the reverse strand, counting down.
TGCATCGTCAGAATCAATAATAATTTTTGACTTGTGCAATTTGAGTTTACTGCTTCTTTATGATTATATTGGTAATGGTATTGTAACGCTAGGAAAAACATAAGGTTTTGAATGCTGCTAACTTTTTTTTTGCTAGAATTAAATCAAAATTTCTTCAAAACAAGATTGTTTTTGATTTGTGAAATTTTACTTTTCTTAATGCCTTATGATTTCAATAACAAAAATCTTCTATCGCTAGGAAAAATATGATGCTTTGAGAATCGCCGATTTTTTCTGCTAATGTTCGATTTGCTAGAATTAATATAAATTTCTTTTATTACTTAGTTATGAGACTCATGCAATGAGATGAATTATGTTAATAGTTAGAAACTGTCTACGCGTACCAAAAAATCCAGCTATACGTACAAAAATTTCGGTACAAATAGCCCCTTTTTCAGCTCCCCTTATTTCTACCGAAGAAATTCAGCTATTTGTACCAAAGTTTCGGTACACGTAGCCACGACCTAATTAGTCGTAAGATTTTCTGTACTAATAGTTGATCATATTATTAATTCGCCAAATTAAAATTTTGGTCAAACTATGGTAGTATGGATGCAGTCGAAAGGAGAATAAGAAACTGAAGAGAAGTGATTTGGATATTTTTTCGATAGTTGTTTGCTTTTGGTTATTGTTTACAAAAATATTAGTTGATCTTGCATTTGTTTTAATTTATTTCGAGATTGTATTGAAAATCGTCTCCGATTGTCACAATCGATGTAACAACCAGAACAACGTATAGGAAGAAACTAAGAATTCAAGGGAACAGAAGACGTCGCAGAATATAAGGTAGCAGGTGAGGAAGAACACTTTGTTGATGTTTTCGATTAACGAAACCAACAGTACTCGACATCAACACTTGCCCCTAACATTGCACTTGTTCCGGAGGTACCCGCATAGTGTGATTATTACGACGAGGAAGGCAATATCATAAAACCTTATCGCGGATGTACCTACCTGTATGAGATGGGCAAGGAACAGGACGTAGGTGGCGGCCGCCCTCATGGCTTCCCTTGGGAATCCCCGACTACCGCATCACCACTCGTCGGTGGTCCACCTGGCTGGCGCTAGCCAACTCCCACAAAACAGGCCAACTTGCTCTTATCGCACTCTCACCGACTCATCCATTCATAGATATCCTGGCACTGCAGCACTTTGATAAATTCTCTGAGCACAAGCACCAAAATCCACGCGAACCGATCCTACGACTTCCGGCCCATTAAACAGAAGACAACGCAGGCTCCGCTTCATCGGCTCCGTAATGCACTGATCACTCCGCTTGGACACTTCTGTTTCCCGACACTCCAATCACAATCATCAGAACTAAAATTCCTCCTCTTGCACTAACAATTCTTATAAAATTGGTCTGATCCGGGCCAAGTCGTCGAGCCAATTTAGGAGTCGACTGCAACAGGTGATGCTTCAGTTTCGTGACTTTCGCGCCAACCGGCGAACACCTTTAATCGAATAATTGGTCGATACGGTCCCCTGCCACCTTCTTTATCCTTTCCTATAGTCTCTTCGCTTGGCTTGGCAGACGCTTCAACAAAGAACACGCGTAATTATGCGAGACGGTCTTCTTCCCTTTTTTTCTCTACGACTTCTTTCTTCTTTTTGCATTCGCCTTCCTTAGTCTCGGTTTCCACCTCAAGACTCTGACCACTGATTTGCAATTGTGGCCGTCTTAGCCAAGAAGGTCACCCTGCCTCCGTAACGAAAAAGTGTCGCGCTATTGGCACGTGGTCTCTTGTCAACAAGTTGTGTCTGCCCTTCGCTTCACTAAGCACATAACTATAAAACACTCACAGAAGATATCTTCAGATATCCTTATTTGTATCACTTTATATCCATCGGTTTTGTGCACATCACCAAAGTATCCGTCGCTCGCGGTGCAACTACACGTGGTACGACAAGGGTATTATGACGCCGGGCACGTGTATGGAAAATCGCTGGCTCCCACGATCAGCGCTCCGCTTAGGATCCTAAGTTCTCCATTCACCTTTTACTGATGGGGGAACCGGCAAGGTGTTCTCTAGCTTTGGAGAACGTTATCCAAGCCATTGCTTAAGACTTAACTTCTTCTAGATTCTGATTGTCTTTCAAAAATCTATCAGTTCATTACCAGTTATCATCAGATAGAAACATCTTCAATTATCATTAGCTGACTATGAATAATCAATAATCCGGGATCATCAAGTCCTTGACACAAACACTTATCCGTGAAGGGGATGAACACCACTTAAGAAGACGTATACGCAAATTTATCATACGAACTAAGTACCGAGCGAAATGAGTGTGTGTATCATGTTCACTGAGCAGGTCTGATTCAACTGTTATAGGTGAACATCCGCGGGGTACATGCGAGACGGTTGCTCCGGGGATACTGAGTCGAAGCCGCAGGCCGGCCTGCGGGCCTCCCCCTCCAGGACCCCCTGGACGCCCCCCCCCTCCTCTCATAGCCGTGAGACTCTCGTCCGGCTCGTCCCCTTTCCTCTGGTTTTAAGTCTCCCGCTCCGCACCACCTTGCCGGTGGCCCTGTATCGGAGTCCTTTTTACATGGGTGCTGGGTTAGCCCGCGTATAGTAGGATGTGTGTTGGTTCATCTGCAGGGTATGCACGCTCAGGTGATGGAGGTACGTCTACGTGAGAGGAGGCATCGGTGGTATAGGTGATATATAGGTGGTATGATGCTGATGCGGCCTACCTATGGGCTATATGCTCTCCTGCCATTCTATAAGAGTATAAGTTGAAGCGTTACACGATATATACATTTGTGCGGAGCGGCGGATCGCGTATGGATGCTGCTTGCTGATCTTACACTCGATTTCATCAGGAGTGACCAGTCAGCAAGGATAACCTGAGTCACCGTCGAGGCGGAGTCGAGGGCGAAGGTGAAGACCGAATCGTAAAACGTTTATTGGTCTCGACAACGGCGCGGCGATGGTGGAATTATGCAAAAGTAGAAGGGTTCCTCCCTGTTTGGATTCGCTTTAGTGCGGGACGATCGATACACCTGTCATTGACAAGTTACGATGAGGAATTGGGGAGATGGATGGCCAATTGGCGAGGCCGGGTACTGATGATCGCGGCTTCGAGTCATATACAAATCATTTTTATGTCTGCCTCTTAGGTGTATTGTAGAATGTAGACTGTAGAGGTAGACTGTAGAGGCACTTTTATTAAAGTAGTAGAGAATTTATCGAGGAATTTAGATTCACTTATCTTGATTTTCATTTGGTGAAAGAGATTTATGGGTTAGTGTAGAGAAGTAACTTTAGAGATCGAAATTCTTTTGTATTAGTCATAATAATTACGCACTGGTCTAAAAATGTGACCCACGTGTATTTTAAATGGGACATGTCGTTTCCGTATACATTTTTCGTGCTAAATTTAAGTCTTACAGGCATTTTTAGCCTGCACGTCAAGATTTTGAGCAGTTTTTTAGTTCAAATTTGTTTTTGGAAAATCATATATCATGCTATAGATTGACGTAAAAAGTTTTTTTTTTTTTTTTGACAAAAAACAATCCACGATTTTAATTCGTTCGAATAGGGGTCATATCCTTCATTTTTAAATGGAGAATTAACGTAAAAGTAATTTACATTTTCAGCACTGACCGTTTACAAGATATATGGAAGATGAATCGACCCTTCCTGTATAGCTGAAAAATCGAAAATTTATACTCGTTCAAAGTGAATAATTGTATTAGAATTCTATTGAACTCATTTTAATTTCTTTGAAGGTGAACCATCTCCGAAATCTATACTGAAGACATGGAAATGACAGCTGGATAAGGATCATTTTTTCAACATTCTATTTTTAATGATTTAATTTAATTCAGGATACTATATACATATTAGGAATATGTGACATAATTTCTCCTTCCACTCCGCGAAAAAAAGAGTTTTTAAATTATGAGAATGAACAACTGGATGAGAATCATTTGATTTTCCGCTCTAAAACACATAAAATTAAAATAAAGAAATGTTTTTATATCTGTGAAACATTGCAAATAATGGCCAAATACCTCTATAATTTTGCGTAAATTTTCCATAATTTAGTATAGAAATAATTGCATTGCTTGTCCTGATCCACTTGCATCATATTACACTTAGATGATGAATTAATATTTAAATTTTGGATACATTAAGAAAGCAATCAAGAAAAGTTTTGGAAAGAAAATTTAAAAAGGTATAAATTTAGAAGATTCTTTCAATAAAGTTTTTGGATTTTTTTCATGTTCCGTTATAAAATGCATGATAGAATGCTGTAAAGAAATTATGTGAGACCTATATTTTGTTATATTTATTTGCTACATTCTTGCAATATTTAAAAGTTCAGTAACATCAAAGAGGAAAGTGAAGTGCATTGTTGGTGGAAGAATTCCAAATTTATATTTAAAAAAATAGTTTTTGAGAGACAACATAAGTTTCTAAAAGTTATGTGGTAAAATAACGCAAATTAATAAAAGTTTTATATTTTTTCTAATTTAAAAAAAAATGAAATTGAAATATCGGAAAATTCTAGAGCAGTACTAGAAGGTCTAGTAGGGGCCACATCGAAAAAAAAACGATACGTTACCGATGGGCCACTAACTAATTTTCCCCGTTAGAGCACAACTAGAAATAGGGAAAACTCGTCAGAGCCCTACTAGAACTAGAAGTTTGGTCAACCATTTAGTTAGTAAGCTATGGTACTACTATTTTATTAATCGATACTGTTATTTTATTAGTTGGCACAAAAATTCCATTAGTTACAGTGACTATAATTAGTACCAGCAACTGAGAAAATGGTTGTCCCAACTAATGAAATAGCAGAACTTTAACTTGTGTACTAAATAGTTGGCCCAACTAACCATTTTTTTAGTGTAGTCCAAAAATACATTGAAAAATTTGTGTTCGTGCTCAAGGGCAACGATCCCCTTAATTTGGTTTCAAAGCTTGAAAAGAAATTGGAATATTTTTTTTTTTTATTTCGTGCAGTCGAATTTTTCCATGTAAAATACATAAGCAAAAAAATACTTTTTGGTGTTTTTGGAATAACTTGCGTAAAATTGGGAAATTCTTACGGGGAAGTTATAGGGTAATGAAATTTCTAACAGAGAATTTTATGTATCAATCATATGGATTCGCCGCCTCAACCACACCCCCACGATGCCCCGAAAAGTACCCCTACATCCAAAAATGTCAATTTCGCACGAAATCTACACCCTTGAGGTGTTTCTTCTCGTCTTTTTCTACTTAAAAATTATTATTGTTGGTCTAGTGAAATATTTATCAATATTTGAAAGTGGTTTTAAATTATTCAGGCAAATTCCATATGTTTAAATCATTTTTTTTTCTCAGAAAAGCGGCTTTTTTTAAAGAATCAAAATAAAGATTGTCTCATTATATATATTATATACGTTTTCGATACCCCAATTTCATTATTAAACAAACCCTGCTTTTTTATTAAATTAAATTAATTTGAATAATATTTTTCCAGGAATTTGAGTTTTGAAAATCTGACTTCAGATTCATGCGTAAACAGGGGTGAAGATATTTCATGCTATCTCAAGAACGGATCATCGGAATTTAAATTACATTTCAGATTATTGGTAAATAGGAAAAATTAAAAAATATGGTCCTAGCTTATATTAAAGAACTAAATATGAACTAGAATAGAGAACATTCCATTTTTTGTGAATATTTTCCATTTTTTTTTAGATTATTTGAAGAATATTAAGTTGTAAATATCTATTAAACTACATCTAATGGCACTAAATGGAGGGTAGATTCGAGTTTAGCCTAAAAAAATATTTGGAAAGTAATATATCGCATAAATAATGATTTTGAAAGTGATATGTCGCATAAATGATAAAAATATAGATAATTTTTGTTTAAAAGTGAAATTTTTAAGAAAAAAGGGGACTTCCCTATAGGATAATACCCGGTTTGGAAAATTATCGAACAGACTTGCGTCCAGTCATGACCAAACATTTCCTAAATATCAAACCCAAATATTTTCTCGCACAATCCCAAAAAAGTTCCGGTGTTTAAAAGTACCAACAATGAAAAATAAACATTCAAAATTTTTTTTTCCTGATCATCTAGAAGACAGTCTTTCAGGGCCCTAATCGGGTGTTGCCCAAATCGATATATATCAAAAAATCATTGAAGTATCTCATCCAAATATTTTTTTGTACATTTCTAAAATGAAAAATAAACATTAAAGAAATTAATTTTTTCCCTCATCTTATCAATCTTTTAGGACCCTATTCGACTGCTGACTGACTAGAAATACCAAAGAATCTTTTAAGTGTCACATCGAAATATTTTTTCCACATTTCCAAAAAAAGCCAGGGTGTTTAAAAGTACCAAAAAGGAAAAATAAACATGAAAAAATGAATTTTTTTCCTCACTATCTAGTGAGTCTCTTAAGGCCCTAATCGGATATTGGCCAACTCGACAAATCAAAAAATCTTTTTAGAGTCTCATCGAAATTTTATTCCTCATCATTTAGTCAGTCTTTTAGGGTCCTAATCTAAAATAGGCTTTTACAAGCCCGAAATACTAGCACTAGATTATAGCTTGTCCAGACTAACTTTTGACTATACAAAAACAGTTCACTTCTACTTAGTGCCACAATAGACCGTCTTGACAGTACCACATTAGCTGTCATGACGGTCTATCCTAGCCCAGATAATTTTCTACACGGTAATATAATTTCCGGAAAATTCCCAAATTACCTAAAAAAAATTCTGTTTAAACAAATAGGTTTAACAAATATTTTGTTGAATAATAAATCTGAAGTATTGGGAAGATATAAAATATATACAAAGGCAACTTTAATTTTGATTCTGATAGAAAGAAGACAACTTTCAAAGTAAAAAAAAATTTAATCAATAGAATTTGTTTAAATAGTTGAAAATTACTTTCAAATATTGATACTTATCCCACTACATAAAAATAATAATTCTTGGCTGAAAAAAATGGAAGAAGTGATTTTTTATCATCACAGTGAAAACTGGAGGGTTCCCTTCGTTGCAATTCTAATTTTATATTGGAAAATCACATAAAACGTGGCGTCATCTATGAGGGATTCATTTTTGCTGCAGCTCCCGCAGAACCAAAAATTGGTTTTAATAGAAACTCCATTTATTCCTGTGATGTATTTCACATGGAAAATTTCGATTGCCCGGCGGCAACTGTATAAAATAAAAATGTCATAAAAACAAAAATATACCATTTCTGTTTTCGGATTTGAAACCAAATTGGGAGCATCGTTGCCCTCTATGAAAAAAAGTGATTTTAAACCACCCTGATGTAAAGTTCTTGGTAAGATATATGCTTCTATAATTTTAGAAAAATTTCGTATTTGAAAAACTATCGTAGAAAACATTTTTCTTTATCCTGAAAAATTAAGTTTTTCGCCCTGATGCAGTTCTCATTTTCGTGTCGTTTGAATTTACTTTTATAGAAATTTCAATGAGTTCACCAGAATTCGATTACAAATTATTCACCTCGAATTAGCATTAGTATTTAATATTTAGCTCAGTGCAACGTTTTATCAGGCCTACAAATTAATTTGGTCCTAAGGTAGTCCTAAGGTACTTTTGAAGGGTAAATCTTACACTTTTCATTTTGTTCACCTCAGCTGCATTTCATTTCAATTGAAATGCAAAAAAAATGCAATGTCTCAAATGTTGATTGTTGGACACCATTGTATTAACTAATAATTTTTTAGGTCAAGTCCGCAGGACCACCACCTATTATATTGTGTTTTGAAGCTGAAGGTTCGCCCTTCAAAACATTCTGTGGCGAAAAAAATTCAAGCTAGACCAAAAGTTACAAAGCATCAAAGTAAAGGCCCGAATTAATTCATAGACCTAATAAAAAAAACTATTTTTTAAGCAGTTTCTCAGGTTTTTCGCGATTATCTCAAAAACCGTTTGAGATATTAGGATATCGCAAAATTAAGGTCGTCGCTGAATACAGCGATAAAAAATATATGAAGATCATATATCACGTGATGTTAAAAAATGTTCTGCATACATTTTTAAAGGGACATGTAATTTTTCAAAGAAATTGTTGACTCGAAAAAACTTAAAAATTGATTGGATTTGAATTCAGCATGAAAAATTACTGCCGAAACGGCAAGTTCTAATTAATATACGCATAGGTAACATTTTGTTTCACATTAGTCATATATTTTCCAAATAGAACGGAAAGGTTTTTCGTACAGATATAATTAAGGAGGCGGTCCATTTAATAAATTGTCTATTCTTCACTAATTTTGTAACGATTAAAAAACAAAATATCAAAGTCCAGTAGGATACATATATATGTGTGTGTGAGTATTTTATTAGTGTCCAAGCATTTTCAAAAGTACTGTTAATATTTCACTGAAGAAAAATTCGTGGCAGTTTTGCAATAATTATTGTAGGGACACTGTACTATTTTGTGGAATTATTTCTAAGTTATGGGGAGTCCTTCATAAATTTATCCGGAAAGACTTCAAGTGGAACACTTGACTTATTCTCATGAAATATTAAACACCGATTAACATGCCCAGGCGACTGGCAGCGCTCTGCGTCAGCGTACGACTCACTAATAATTTGAAATTACCACGGACCTTATAAACTACACTGAAAGTGTCATAACATTTCAAATAAAAAGAATGTATTCAAGTACCAGGTTTGCAATATACTGTATAATCTTGCCGTTTAGCATCTAAGAATAATAATTTTACAGCTTTCATATTATTTTCTAATTTTCGTAAAAAATGTAAAAAAACTTTATTTAATATTCAAACTTGACTTGGCTTAAGGGCCGTGCATTAATTATGTAAACTTTTATTCTTAAATTTTGAACTACGTACTCCCCTTTGTTGGGGTTCGTAAGTTTTGACCCCCACCCCCTAACTCACGTAATTCTTACGGACTAAATTTTTTTCGTCAATTTATTTAGGGGCTGCCAAAAAATTACCTGAGACGATTTGGGAGAGGGAGGATTTTGGATTTGGTAAAATCTTACTGTTTCTTATGAATTAGGAAAGTATAGATCAAATTTCAACCAAGTAGTTAAACTTTCAATCAAAAAAGATGAATTCTCAACAAACAGTGCAATAGTAGTTAATATTTTAACCAAAGAAAGATTTCCATTTTGTATAAAGTACAATTTGATTGAACCAAAATAGATGATTTTTTCAACAAAATATAGTTGATTCCTCGGCTAAAGCAGATTCATTTTTAACCAAACAGTTGCATTTTCAACCAAGAAAGATTTTTTGAGTCAATAAAGAAAAAAAGTTCCATCCCAAATGTTGAATTTTGAAGTCAAAATGACGAGCTTTCTACAAAAGAGTTGAAGTTCAAACTAAATAATTGAATTTTCTACTAAAAAAATGTATTTTATACCAAGAAGATTAATTTTCTTCCCAAAAAACGATTTCTCAACAAAAACATCAACTTTCAAACCAAATAGTTTAATTTTCAATATGAAAGATTGATTTTCTACTAAGAAAGATGAATATTATAATGACATAAATTTGCATCCAAATAGTTGAATCTGTGAACTGAAAAAGATCGATTCTTAACAAAAAATGCAATAGTTACATTTTTATTACGAAAATATGAATTTTCAACGAAAAAGTCAATTTCTGAACATAAATAGGTGAATTTTCAACCAAATTGTAAAATTTTCAGTTATAACAGTTAATTTTCAACGAAGAAAAAAGCTAATTTTTAACAAAGTTGTTGAATTTTCTACCTAAAACGATGGATTTTCAACGAGAAATGTAATAGTTAATATTTCAACCAAAGAATGTTTTTATTTTAAATCAATGACAGTTGAATATAACCAAAAAAGACAAATTTTCAACATTCAAACTTGAATCTTTAACTTGAACATATTAATTTTCAACTAAGCAGTTGAATTTGTAACACAAAAACTGATTTTCTACAAGAACAACAAAAATTCAAAACAAAATTCATAAATTATCAAGCGAAATATTGAATTTTCAACCAAGAAGAATAATTTTCTAGCAAATAAAACGAATTTTCTAACAAAATACATGAATCTTGAACCAAATAGTTGAAGTTCCAACTAAAAAAGATAATTTTTCAATCAAAAACAGAATGGTTAAATTTCCAGTTGGAAAAATTAATTTTCAACGAAAAATGTAATAGTTTTGTAACTGAAAAAGATTGAGATTTTTAATTTTGAGCAGTTGATAAAAAAAACGAATATTTAACAAACCAGTCTAACTATCGACTAAAACAGATTGGTTGTCAACGAAACTGTTACATTTTCAACCAAAAAGTTTAAATTTTTACTGGAAAAAAAAAGAATTTTCAACAAAGTATATAAGTTTGTCATCAAATGGTTGAATTTTTAACTAAACGGGCTAACTTTGAGAGAGAAAAAAACTAATTTGTAACCAAACAGTTGAATTTTCAACTAAAAAAGATAAATTATATTAAAAAAATGAAATCGTTAAATTTTCAACAACAAATTTCCAGAAAATAGTTCAACTTTCAACCAGAGAAATGATTTTTCAAATATAATGATGCATATTCAACTAAAAAAATGATTTTTGAACAAAGTGGTTCATCTTTCGACACAATATTTGAATTTTCAATTCCGGCCGTGAACTTTTTTCCGTATTTCGCGTTGTATGTTTCAAAATGCGAATTTCTGATGTTGCCTAAAAATGTTCTGATGATTCAAGCCAAAAAATGAGTCCTATCCAGAAATGTTATTCTTTTTTTTAATAGTATTTTCGATAAGTTTTTTGATAAGGTTTTTGCATCAAATTTTCAATAGATGAACTCTTAAAAATAAAGTATTATTTTAGGGCTTGATTTAGGTATTACAATAAGGATCAGAAAGAACAGTTTAGAGCAGTACTAAAATGAGAATATTGGTGGGAACCCAGATTCATTTGTTTTACATTGAAAATAACAGCATGAAATTATCCTATTCAAAAACAGGACGCAAAAAAATGCTACCGTAAAAAAGGGATCTATAGTTCTCACAGAGTAACAGGTGGATACAGAAAGCTGTTTAACAAACTTGTTCTGCCTTTTAGGATCCAAAAATAGTGTGACAAAGCCCGATTCGATCCGTTCATTTTTTCGAGAGTTATCGTGCTTTCGGATGGACGCCTGGACAGGCAGACAAAGGGACGGACAGACGCCATCGCCAAAACTTATTTTTCGGTTTCAGGAGGTCCGTTAAAAAACTGTGGAGTAAAATTTTGGACGATTCTAATACTTTTTCAATTATAAATGATGAGAATGTAAAAATTTGCCTCAGAACCCGGTGGCTTTCCATTGATTTTAATGAATCCTTTTCCATTGTGTTGCTAAATATGTGTAGCAACAAATTAAAAAAAAAAAACTGTTCGGTAATTTAAAAATCCAATTTTTTTCAAAATTTTCCAAAAATCGAATTAAAACTTGAATAAATTAAGTCTTAGAGCAACAAAAACACAGTGTATATGTATATTAAGGTTGCTAATAGTGAATTTGAGGTTGAAAAATTCAAAATGTAGTACGCTCCTTTCGTATCTCATATCTCGAAATGGGGTCTATTCTGGAAGAAAGTGTGATGTACTAAAATTATATAGAATTCTACGTTCTACAACTTAAGTTCTATGAATTTTCATCCAAAATCCATTTTATTTGGGGATATGAGCTACGACAGGAGTGTGAGACCCGCGCAGTCCAACTCACCCTCCACTCCCATGGTTGATATCTCGGAAAATATGGCCGACAAAGAAAAAGTGGATACCATCACTTTTTATGTATACTTTATGTACAAGTTATCTGAAAGAATTAATTTTTTTACCGCTACACCCTTTCCAAAATAATTGTCAGAAACCATTTTTTGAGGATGTTTTCCACGATTTAAGGGTGGTTTTACCCTTCATCCCGAATCAAAATGATTTCTTATCAATTTCTTACGCCTTAGGGAATATGCATGCCAAATAATAATAATTTTTTTTCAAGTTTATGAATGTTAAAAACTGTTGTTCCGCAATTTGAATTTTTTACCTCAAATTTTTAATCAGCAACCCCAATATACATATACACTGTCTTTTTGTTGCTCTAAGACCCAATTTATTGAAATTTTTATTCGATTTTTGAAACAAATGGGATTTTTAAATTATTGAACAGGTTTTTTTAACTCTTTACTACACATATTCAGCAACACAATGCAAAAGGTTTAATTCAAATAGGTAAAAAGCCGCCGGGTTCAGAGGTATAAAATTCAGTACTGAACCCGAATACTTCAAAATTGTTCAAAGCACATTTTTAAATTCTCATAATTTATAATCGAAAAAGTATGAGAATCATCCAAAATTTCACTCCACAGTTAATTCATTGACAAAGAGCTAAATTACTATCCTAGTCAAAAAAAGTAAGATCAAAAACTCTATTAGGTGAATATTGACGATTTTTTTATTTTCACTCATAAATTAGCTTAAATTGACATGTGGATCTATTCTTGCATATTTGTTGCACCTTATGTTTCATTAAATTTGTTGTATATTTTCTCAATCAGTAACCCAATTTGGGTCAGTTTAGGAAAATTTAAGTTTGAGTTGAATTTCAAGTTTGGCTATTTAATTTTTATTCAACTTTTGGTCTACTTTATTTTTTTCCTATTTAGAATGTACGTTTATCTGGAATTATCAAAACACCAACAGGAAAAAATGATTGAAGAAGGCAAGAATCCTATAATTGAACCTCTCCGGATGAAAAGGGGATATGCGTGAATTCAGCCTGAGAAGCACTGTCCAGAAGGTCAATTTTTAAAATCGTTCGAATTTTAATTTTAAGAACTGACGCTTGTAGAGAATTTCAAGGCGCATGTTTTTTTCCTCAATATTAGCTTCAATCTTCAATCTTCAGTCTTAGCTCAATCGGATCAATGGTTAAAAAATTATTAATGTTTTTAATTGCAGCAACTTTCCAGAAATCTTCTTCAGATCTTAATCAACAACTGTCTTACTGGAAGTTTTCCGTTGCTCAAAATTCGCTCGATAAAAGAAGAGCTTGAAGGTTGAAATTAATTATTTTTGCAAAGCTTCACAAAAAATTAACGATTTCTTTGTTTATTAAAACATTAACTTTTTTTTTTCTTAACTAGTTTCAGAAGACTTGAATATGTAATTTAGTGGTCATAAGGTTGATAAATTCTAAGAATTGACTAAATTAGCGCGAGTTGATGTGCAGAAAGATTGAAATTTGTTGTTTTCGACAAATCTAGTTTTCATCAATTACTTCAAAAACCGTAAAACCTACAAATATTTGCTAGAGAAAAAAATATGCGCCTTGAAATTCTCTTCGAGCATCAGTCCTTCAAATTGAAATTCGAACGGTTTTCAACATTGACTTTCCGGACAATACTTAGGCTGAATCCACGCGTATCCCACTTTGATCCGGAGAGGTTCAATTGTATTAAATTGATTATCAAGTACATAACCTTTTTAAATTAAACTTAATTACTTGTTTGAAAATTCGTTGATCATTTGCATTTGTTTTAAGCCGGTTGTAAATGCAGACACGTGTTCCTGTCGAAGATGCGTGCAGTGCGGTTGATAACCCTTTAGAGGGTAGAACCTAAGGTGGGGCGAAGTCCCGTCGCCATCAGTAGGAACTCCGCAAGAGGACAAAATTATGTATATTTTCGGCGGAATAATTTCTGGATGATGAATAATGGATAAGTTCTGTCGCGTGTCCTCTGTCATTATCGGGGGCTTCGAGAGCTACTCCAGGAACAGTGTGTGAGAAAGACCGATACGAAGACGCTACTCGAACTCTGGTACCGTTTAGTTCCCTGTGGTCGATGTCGTTTAACCGAAATTTATTACGAATGAACTTTGTATGCAGATTAAAAAATCAAGAGCCTCAAGAGCCTTTTTGTTTTTCAAGCATCAACACTTTTTTTCTTTTCTCCTTCAGGCATGCACTTGGAACTGTTTATGACATAAGTGTTCTCTCTGAAAAGTTTTGCTTTCCTTTTTGATTCAGTACTGCTCGACGAGTGAGCTGAACATTTTTAATCAAATTTTAATTGAAATATTAGGCATATTTAATGATTCAACGGAAATCAGAGTTGGGTAGTAACTTGTTACAAGTAATTTAGTTACTCGAAAGTTACGTTATTCGGGTAAAAAGTAATTTTTTTATCGTAAATTCATTTTTTTGGTTTGAAAATGCAGCGCTTTTGTAAAAAATCGTCTTTTTGACTTAAAAATTCAATAAAGTAGTGGAAATTTTTTTCTTTCTTTTGTCGAAATTCGGCTCTTTCGTTTCAAAACTTATCTCTTTTGTTGACAAAATCTCATTTCCTTCGATTGAAAATTCAACTATTTTTGTGGAAAATTAATATGATTTGGTTGAGGATTCAGATATTTTGTTGAAAAGTCATTTTTTGCTGTTGAATTCAACTGTGTGTGATTTCAAATCTTTTTTGGGTTGAAAATCATTTATTTTGGTAAAAAGTTCAACTGGTTGATTAAAAAATAAGATTTTTTTTGTCTTTTGAGTCTTGTTAATCCTTGTGAAAGAATTTTAGATCATTAAATTGTTTATAACAAATATTTTTTTTATATTTGCTTAATAATATAAGTGAGCATTCCTAGAAACAATTTACACAGATTTAAAAAATTTTTAAGCAATTGCAAACAGCTTGAAACTTTTGAAATTTGTAAATATTTTTTCAGCAACCAAAAATCATTGAGAATTTCTATTTGAAAAATATCTAGAAACACATTTTGCTACTTTATGCGTAACTCAAGGACTCTTCGAACATTATATTTATTTATTTCGTTTTCCATTTCTAGGTGTTCCTGGCGTCAACAAACAAATTAAATTTTTTTATTAAATGAACATTACAAAAATGATTATTTTGATTCATTTTTTTACATATTAACTTTTTCTGTGTGAATTCATAGATAGGTATTTTCCTCGTCCGATCAATAATAGCAGAGATACAATTTTTTTAAATATGGTCCAATTTTTAAATAAAAGTATCTGCCAAACCATAGAAAATTTTATAAAACACTTCGACCAAATTATTTAGTACGCCAAATATGATGCAATATAAAAACGAAAGGAAACCGATGAACCACTTTATTCTTTTCAATTAGAATGTCTCAAATGATTTTTGGGATTAAAGTAGAGGAAAGTGGGGTATGGTGTCAGTGCGGGGCACGGTGACTCTTGCTAATAATGCTCATGTTCCTTGAGTTTTATATTAGTTTTTTTAAAAAATAAAATAGCTTTCTTGAATACCAAAGAAAGTTATGTTACGTAAAAAAAATCAATATGAAAATGAACAAACACGAGCATTATTTGCAAGAGTCGCCATGCCCGCACTGACACCATATCCCACTTTCCCCTGCTCGAAAAGATCCATTTTATTTTTATCGGCATTTTTACAAGCACACATGAGATAAATGTTTAAAAAAGGTTCCGTTGTAATAGAACCAAAGTATTGAAAATATGAAAATACGACGGTTTGAGCAATACTTTATAGAAAAAAAGTACCGGAAAAGTCCCCATATTTTGAACTTTTCTGTACTTGAGTTCTATTTCAGCAGTACTTTTTCAAGATATTACTTCCATTAGCACTTTTGGGAATGTTAGAAAAATAAAATGGAACCTTCCCGGTATTTTTGGCACGAAAATTCCTGTAGAAACGGGAAACATTTTGAATATTCTTGTTACTTTGGAACTTTTTGGAACATAAGTCCCATGAGTACTTGTACAAATTTTGAAAAAAAAAAATAAAATAAAATGGAACTTTTTTAGTGCTTTTGTCTTTGTTTGAACTTTTACCAATTTTTAAGATAAGATGGTACTGATTTGCCTTATACCCAGTACTTTAGCGGGACTTTATCCGGAACCACAATGGGTCTTTTTTTAAGGGTAACTTTAATTTAAGCTTTTTAACAAATTGAGGCTAGGATGAACACTTGGTCCTGCTTGTGTTCCAAACTTGAATTTGTTTCAAAAACTTATGCTTTCTCTTAACAATAACTAGCAAATTTTATTCTTAAGACAGACTTGCATATTATAGTAAACATGTTCTACATTTTTCAACAGAAAAAAACCCGAAACTTACGTTTTGAGGTATATAGTATTTAAGTAATATTTGGATCCTGTTGGTGAAAATGGTTTTAATAGATTTCATTTTTTTGTGACCATAAAGCCATTTTCACAATCAACTTTCAAACATTATTTCAACTGAGGTTTGATACAACTTCTTTTATATACACAGTATTCAAGCTTTTGAAATAAATTTACCTGTGAAGCTCACATGAGCTGTGATGTTTAATTGAAGCTAAATTTCACTTGAACCATAGGGATAAATTAAGTTTTTCAAGCTAATTAATTAGAATCACTAAGCTAATTCAACGTTTAATACCAACTCAAAATTTAAATATAAATTCATCTTTCAAGGGTTTTTAATATGTCAAGATTAATTTAAGAAAAATTCAAGTTGTATCATTAAGCAAAATTATTTTTTTCACTTCAATTCACTTGTCAAGCAATCTCAAGTTTTTTCACTAATTTACATATTTGTATTGTATTTCGGTTTTTGAAGAAACTAAAGCTTTTGAAGAAACTTAAGCTTTTAAGCTTACCTAAAATTTTAACATATTTTATAATTAATAATTCATATAAAAAATATTGAGGAACATTTTTAACGTTACCTAATTTTTTAAGTTCTAAAAACTTTAATGGTTTCTTAAAAAATCTGAGCTCAAGTCAAAATTATTAGCTGGCTCGCGAATTTGAATAAGCTGTGGTCTTTCAAGCCTGGTGACTAAATTTATTGGATTTTGACCATTTAAATTGAGATCCCGAAAACGTAGCTTAATTTAGCTCAAGCTTAACTTGTTAAACTTTAGTCTATATTACTTAAATTCAAGCTATGTAAATATTTTTCATACTATTAGAAGGTATTTAGCATATAAAGGCACAGGTACTTAGATTACAGGCTACTTGCCAAGAGATTACATCTCCAACAAATCACTTGAACTAATTTTCCACCCCAAGGCACAATGCCACAGGGCTTCTCTGACAGAACAATCGGCTAATGAATAATTACGAGGTGAAAGTACCTTCTTAAAGCATAACATACTCCATCCATACATTCATAAATCAATTCTACCTCCCTAAGCTAAATTCGATGACAAATCCCCTACAAATTGCACATCCCATATAATCCCTACCAGCTATCAATTTAATCCGCCGTGATCGGCAAAACTCAATTACCATTCAGACTCCGCTTTCATAACAATGAGTGGATCAACTCGGGCATTATGACTGGCATCGGCTTTTTGCACTTGACCCTCTAATTAATCCCGTTACTCTCAAAAACCATTCACTGCATCAATTTATCAATCTCGCTGAAGGCCCAATGCGCCGATTAATCTCGACTCATGGATCCGCGAAATCGGCGACTCTCTGCCTCCGGAAAAGTTGGCAACGCCGCTTACGGTGAATCTAGTTTTCCCGGCGTCTCTTCTCGGCTGAAAGGTTCTGTAAAGAGCTGTGGTACCTATAGTGCAGCAGCTATCTATTCTTTCTGTGGTGGCAGTGGAGGGGCCCGCGGGCCCCAACACGGTGCGCCGATGGTAGTGCGCCGCGCTGGGTCCACGGGTGGATGGACGGACAGTAGTGGTGGGATGCTGAGCCGTGATGTCCGATTCCTCACACACACTGGACCTAGAGTGTACTTACATGCACGTACTTGTTCCTACTCTTGACCCTCTGGCCCAGCGTCTCTCTCACTCGCGAGGAGCCTCGACTTGGCCGCTGGGCATCATGGTGGCTACTTCGCTGGCTTCGTCTCGAAGCGAAGCAAGGAGCACACAAGAGTGCCCCCCCCCCCCGGAGGGTCAAGGAACTCCCTCGGGAACAGGTTCACCTCCCCCTGCCCACCACCCTATACCCCCTCCGGTCCGTACCTTAGGGTTTTACTTATTTTCTCTTATTACCGCTGGGCATGTGGGGTGTTCACTTACGAGCACGTGGATCTGTGTATGGGCGAGGATGAGACTTGTGGATGGGCCAGATTGGGCCTGTATTGGTCCACCTCAGAGCCTCCCGGGCCCCCCTCGGCGTCTTCGGCGGTACAGAGGTAGGCTGGTACTCCGATATGTGAGCACCCTGCGTATTCGTACGGTACGTATGGTACGTGACAGTAATGGTTCGTTCTGTCGCAAGGAAGACCGATGGCTCAGTATTCCCCCATTCCGGAGGAGTCTCAAGCTCTTTGAGTTTGGGCATCTGGGCCTTGAGGCTCGATGACAATCGAGTTATCAGGGAAGAGAAGCCTAAATTGGACCACCACTTGCGGGGAAAGGGACGAGTCATGATGAGGAGAGATAAAGATGCTGAGGTCACTTTAAGGAAAAAGAGAAGAGACAGGTGGAGTCTGGGGGAATTTAAAGTCCGATTTTTTCTGAGGGTAATTGGGAGGAGGGAAGGTGGGGTATTGGAGTTATGACACCTGGGATGAGGATGATCACTTGTGCTGAAACTAAAAAGATGCTGTTACTTTTGCCAATTAGAGGCTTCATTTCTGCAGTATAAATTTTTTTTGGGAGCTCGACTGTGAGAACTTTTAGGTTTAAAGATTAAATAAGTCTCTAATACACAATTAACAGAAACAGTCTTAAAAAAGTTTTGGTTCTTTTTTCTCTGACATATGAAGGCAGATTTATTATTCCGTCTATAATCCTAAATCTGTATTAATTAATCTGGGACATCTCATGAATTTTTATAACCTTTTTAATTCCTACACATATCATATTTGCACCAGTTCAGAAGGAATCTTCCTAACCAATTCTGACTTAAGCTCTTATGCTCTTTCAACAAGATAAACTTTCTTAAATTTAACAACCTTAATCCACTTTTGGTTTTTGAGAGTGTACTAGAATCCAGTGGTTCCTCAAATTCAAAGAAAAAACTGTAACAGTAAATATTCCTTTATGAACACTTTCCTGAATAGAAAACTTCAAATATCTTTGATTGAAAGAGTCCTGATTTACATTGCCTATCGAAATCTGACAATTGGAAAGCGAAGTGTTGAAAGGGCGATTGATCATTTCGAAGCTGTTGTTAGAATTTGTAGATCACAAGTAAAAAGAGACCCTAACGAGTCGCTATTGTCAGTTTGTTACTCTAACTTTCATCTAGTGATGTACAAAATACGATAGTATTTGTTATTATTTAAATTTCAGTGTAAAAAAATCAGAGAAGATTAACTCTAGGCAATAGAAATTACAGGTAGGATTGAGATTGAGAGAAAATAATTCAGTGTATCCAAACATTGAAAGTCGAAACAAAATAAGAAATAAGAAATGAAAACAAAAAAGTAGGTTATTGTGTGAGGAATTTAATTTGCAAAGAGAAGCATTTTTCGGTAAGGAGGAATTGAGATGATTGTGAATACTAACCAATTTCATAATTTTCAGTGTAGAAATGTGCCCAATTTTATGACACTGCGAAGAATTCAGAAGTATGCATTCATAATTCTAAATGGTTATGTCTAAATGGTTCTAAATGGTACATGTCAGGAATATCAGAATCTGGAGTGGTTTTCCGATTTTAATGAAAATTGGTGATATTATAGAACTTAATATAGGTCAGGTTTAATACGGGCGGGAAATCCATGTAGAAATCCCCTGGCGCTCAAGCTATAAAGCCTATTGTGTGATTTTCAAATATTTTCAAAATTACCGAAGTAATTTAGGAATAAAAATTTCAAAATTTTTCCAGAAAAAAGTAAAAAAAAAAGGTTTGATTCCAGTTTACGTGCAAAACTCCCTTTTTTGCTTTTTTCAAATGATACAAAGATTTCTTGTGAATTCACCTTTCATTTAAATAAAAAAATTCTTGAAGAGTCTTCCTTGGTCGCAACTCGCGAACGCACAGCGGGCTGGATCGGGAATTTACTATTCAAAATCACCTACAGCCTAGCATTCTTAACCGATTTTCAATTTTCTTCAGAAGTGCTCAGTGATAGTTGCACAAGAGCGTCTATGAATGAGATTTTTAAATTTCTGTAATTTTCTATTCTTTATATAAATAAACAATGAGCGAAAATGAGACATTTTTTAATAATTATTTTTTATCTTCAAATCAATAACTTAATTATTCCCATTCTCGACGAAAAAGAATGTCGAAGTATGCAACCAATATAAATAATTTACAGGATATCGAATCCAATTGTTACGAACAAATTATATTAACAAAATGTTAAAGTATTGGAAATTTGTCTTGGAAAGTATATTTGTAAGTTGAAATTGCTTGATTCTGTCAACAGGATCATATTTGATCATGAAAATTTGTTGTATGGTATAATTTGTTTATTTTATAAACAAGTTATGTAAACAAATGCATAGCTTAGCCGTTTATTGGCAGAAAGTAATCGTTTTTTTGGTTAGTACCTTTAAATTATATGAGTGGTAATAGTTAGTAATTGAGATTGGTCATTCGATATTATTCGTTTATTTTATAAACAAATTTTATGAACAAATGCATAGTTTGGTCATTTATGGACAGAAAGTAATAGTGTTTTCTAATCGTCTTCAAATTACTTAAGTGGTGACGTTTAGGGGCGAAGAATTGTCAATCGATATTATTTGTTTATGATATAAACAAATGCATAGTTTGACCATTCATAGATGGAAAGTAATCGTTTTTCTTCCTAATCGTCTTCAAATTACATGAATGGTGATATTTAGTGACAAAGAATTGTCAGTCGATATTATTTGTTTTTGATATGAACAAATTTTATAAACAAATTCATACTTTGACCATTTATTGATAGAAAGTGATCGTTTATCTTTCTGATCGTCTTCAAATATGCATTTGTTCGTAAAATTTGTTTATAAAATAAACGAATAATATCGAATGACCAATCTAAATCACTGAATGTTATCACTCATTTAATTTAAAGGTACTAACAAAGAAAAACGATGACTTTCTGCCAATAAACGCCTAAAATTTGCATTTGTATACATAACTTGTTTATACGATCAACAAATTATACCATACAACAAATTTTCATGATCAAACATGATCCTGTTGATAGAATAAAGCAATTTCATCCTACAAATATACTTTGCAAGTGAAATGTCCAATATGTTGCCATTTTGTTAATATAATTTGTTTATAACAATCAGATTCAATATCCTGTAAATTATTTATATCCTTTGATTACTTCGATATTCATTTTCGTCGAGAATGGGATTAATAAGGTTATTGATTTGAAGATAAAAAATAATAATTAAAAAATCGGTAATTTATATGATAAATTACTAGTCTTCATCGATAAAGCAATAATTCATCATAATAATATGTATTCCGATATTATTTCTTTACTTTATCAACAAATTGTATAAAAAAGTGCACATTTGGATAACTACAGTTAGAAAGAGATCTTTCTTTTTTTTAATTTTTCCTAAATTATATTGCCAGAGAAATTGTGTAATAATAAAATTTGTTGGACGATATTATCTGTTGTCAACAAAAAATAATTTTTTCTTTCAATTGTCCTTAAGTTATATTGCCAGTGATAGCAGTGACATAATGTGATGTCTATAAATGTCTACAGCTACCATTTTTTCATAAATATTGTACATAAATTTTACAAACAGTATCGAATAATATTTTTTCAACACTAAAATTTACTGGCATAATTTAAAAACAGTTAAGAGAAGACATTATTTTTCGTTGTCTTCAAGTGTTCACACTGAGAATGTCTTAGCATACAAACATATGAAATTAACAATAAATGTAGGGAGACATATTTTAATGGTCAAGAATCTTTATTTTATCAAGTACCTTTGCCGATGAAAACATGTAATTTCAATACCAAAATATCCTTTAAAAAGAAACAATCCATAATGTTTAGGGTTTATTATTAGGATTTGACGATTACATTACATAAACATGTTTTCAAAATTTACTAAACATCAGAAACATTAATCCAGAGACTTTGATTTCGTTCGTTAAAAGTATTGAAAGATACTCATTTCACTGTGTTTTATAAATATTTCCCAAAATATAAGTAATCTACTTGATTATTAATTATAATTATAGAACTTTTTAAATTTGTATCGAATCGAAAAATATCGTTATAATCATTTATAAATCTTGTTGAACTCTACTAAAAATCATGATTCAAACTTACAGAACTCTTACAAAAAATTGCATATTTTTGAAAATGATCTCCCTTTTTTAATTTCGGTCTGATGGTAAAATTTGATTAGGATAGTTTTGGTCTATATTTGATATCCAGTAAAAATGTTGATGAAAGTTTTTAAATCTTTTAGTAAAATAGTTTTTTCTATTTTTTTTCTTCAAATTTCAAATTTTGAAAAGCACAAAAATATTATAATTTTCATCGAATTTTAGGATGCCATCGAGATAATTTTCAAGTCTTTTTGTCACTTACCAGAAACTTTGGCAACAATTCATGAAATTTTGAAGTTTTTAATTTTGGTTGAATTAATATGTTTAACGAACTTGAGCTTCATTTTGGGACTCTCAAAAAGTGTATTAAAGGCCACACGCTAATTATGACTTTTCTGCGGTTTTTTAATGCAGATTGCTTCTCAAGCATAAAATACTAGTTTATATTGATATTCAGATGTTCACATAAATTTTCTAAACAATTTTTTATTGTTTTTAGCAATTTTCTCTTAGAATAGAGATAGAAAGTCACGGTTTTCACGTAAAATTTCCACTTTTTGTTCAATTTTGAATTAGAGTGAGATAATAGTTGATTAATGTTAACAAAAATAACTGTTCAAACAATAAATTATTATTGTTCATAATATTCTCTTTGTTTTATGGTAGAAAGTTCTAGTTTTTTCCCAAATTTTAAACTATTTGTCTATTTTTGACATAAAGTGACACAATAATTAATTTAATTTTCCAAAAATAATTGGTTGAACAAATTATTATTGTTTATAACTATCCTAATCTATATTAATGCCAGATAGTTGCGGTTTTTTCTGAAATTTTTAACTTTTGGTCCACTTTTCACTTAGTGAGGTGATAATTAATGCAATTTAATGAAAATAGTTGTTTGAACAATTTATTATTGTTCATAACTATCTTCACTTAGATAAATGCCAGAAAGTTGTGACTTTTTCTGAATTGTTTAACTTTGATTTGCCTCTTTAGTTATGAACAAATAATAAATAAATATTTGAGAGAATCATACTCCGAACAATCTCTTTATTTTTTATGAATATATTTTTTGAAATAAAACAGATATTTGAAATATTCTTTAAACTTCCTATATGGATCACATTGAATATAAATTTTCCTTGGAGCAGTTACTCAAGGCCTTTTTGTTTCAATGAATAATGATATTTATTATTTGTTCCTAACTTGCATTAATTATTAACTCGCTAAGTAAAAAGTTGACAACATTTTGACAATTTCAGAAGAAACCGCAACTATTTGTATCATTACTATAGAAGAAGATAGTTTTTAACAATAATAATCTGTTCAAACAATTACGTTTGTTAAATGTCAATAACTATCATCAAACTCTAAGAGTGCACAAAAAGTTTAACATTTCAGACAAAACCGCAACTTTTTAGCATTATTCAAATATAATATTATTCAAATGATAATAAATTATCTAAACCATTACTTTTGCTGAATAAAATTGATTATTAAGTAAAAACTTATTGGCAAAAACCACGATTTTCTATCTCTATTCTAAAAGAAATTTGCTAACAACAATAAATTATTTTAACAGTTTAGATGAACATCCAATTATCAGTATAAAGTTTTACTTCATGTAGTTGAAGCAATCTATTCACATTAAAAAAAACCGCAAAAAATCATAATTAGCGCCGAAAACTTGCAAGACCCATTTTTTCACTTATGGGTTTCTTTGGGACCCTACAGAACAGACTTATGAGCGTAATATGTAAAAAGTAATATTTTATTCGTATTCTATGGCTGTTTGATGAAATTGTGAAATGTAGAGTTTCAACTCGATTCACCTCATATTGACGAGTCTGAAATAAATGTACAAAAAACGTATTCTTTTCTCATGGGAAATACGTGTTAAACTTCATGGGGCTTGTGCCACCTGTAAATATAATTTTTTTTTCAAAAAAAAAAAAAACTGAACTTATTTTTTTGTGGAATAGAAAAAATTTTCGGCGGTACATATGAAAATTTGCAAGAAAAAAATTCGGACCACCCTCATAAGCACGTTTATCAAACGCTATTTTTTGCAATAACGCGTTTCAAAGTGCACATGCGTCATTCTTATTCTCGCACAGTCTACTGGATTAAAATACTTTTCATATAATTTAAAGGTATGCAAGTCCTCACTGTCGAGGTGGGTGTTGTAAAAAAAAGTTTTCTGTGCATTTCGCACGTTGGGGACAATAGTGTGACAACTCAAAAAAAATCATTTCGAGAAAATCGACTTTGAAAATTTTCAGATTTTCACGTTGGGGGGATTTTCCTTTATGAATGTTGTTCCTTATAAAAGTAAACTTTCCGGTTAGTTGAGAGTATTTACCTCTGCTCTAGAACGATAGAGCACGAAAAATGCTATCCAATGGTGATATTAACTCAAAAATGAACTTTTTTGTGTTGCCACACTATTGTTCTTAACGTGCTATTTGTTGACCTGGAAAGAGCGTTTGATAAGGTGGGTAGAAGTAGGCTTTGGGAAGTCCTGAAAGAGTATGCGGTGCCAATTAATGGCTTCTAGAAGCAATAAAAACAATATATGCAGGTAGCAATAGTGAGGGAAAATGGATAAGTGATTTACAAAGAAAGTGTGGATCTCGGGGCAGTGAAGGTGCGTGGGTTAGCGTTTGCAGATGATAAATTTGTTTAGGCAGGATCAATCGAAGGCTTGCAGAGAATCTTGAGCATACTAAATACTAGCACGAAGAAAATGTGTCTTATAATTAAATTGAATAAAACAAAAATTACGTTGATTGAAGGAAAGGGTGAGAAAACAGTATGCAAAATTACCTTAGGTATTGCCTTAGGATAGAACAAGTTGATAAATACGCATATCTTGGAAGCGTATTTACTACTGACGGAATGATCGATGGAGAGATTACCAGGCGTATAAACGAGGGTAAGAGTTTATCGGTAGTATAGGAGCCATTACCGGAAGTAAAAATATAGCAAATAAAGCTAAAATTGCAATATATAATTATGTAATTGCACCCACTGTGATGTACGGTAGGGAGACCTGGAAATATCAAGAAAAGGATAAGAATAAAGATAACACGGTTTTTTTTATTGAAGGGTGCATTTTAGGTATTGAAGAAGTCATTATACTTAGAAGTACTTTTTGAAATTGATCTTTATTGTACTGGGAATTCAATTTCTTGTGATGTAAGTTTGTAAAAGTAAAACGCTAATCGACAACGTCAGTAATAAAAAGATTCTGGAAGAATGTTGTGTTGAGCAAACACTGTTTGATGAGAGTGAAACAAATATTTTGAGATTGTACGGACATGTTGTGAGAGTAAAAGAAGAACGACTGACGAAACAAGTATATCTAGTTAAAGTAAATGGTAGCACACCCAGAGACAGACCGAGAAAATAATGGTGGGAAAGTGTAAATGAGACGTGAAGGAAGCTAAAGTTGTATGCAAGGACAGGAAAGTGTGGAAAAAAATAGTCAATAAGAAACGTGTGATGAAGAGTGTCAGAGGAGTGATAGACGCCTGAAACGAGAGACCTAGGATACTAATGGGCCTGTGTGGATAGCTTTACTTAGTGGATGTGATTAGAATGAAGATTATGGATCTTTCTATGGGATTTTCAGTAAGTTTCCGTATTTCAGTGTGATCTATGTATAAGATGAGTTTGTGAAACTCTTTGCATGGGATGATTGCTAGAGAGATTGATCAGCGAACTGTGTTTGATCAGTGTTACGGAACGAACGCGTTACTTAAATAAAATACACAGAAATTTCAGATTGATTAAAAAATGTATACCTTTCCCTATAACTCCCCCAACACCTCTCTTTCTCACTCTTTTACATACGAATTCCTTTATCCCTGGTAGAATAATGAGGCTAGAAATGGATGAGTTACGCTTACCCGGAAAAGCGTAATGGTATAATTATAATAATAAATTACGATTTACAGAAAAATTGATAATTCAAAAAAATCCAACCCCAAAATTCAACATGGTGTGACATTCATCAAAATTGATAAAAAATTAAGGTATAATCGTATTTTTTAAGATGAAAAGTAAAGGGAAATAAGTTTTAATAACCCTTGCGATGCATACAGCGTGAGAAACGGTTACTTTTTTGTAACTTGTTCATGAACAAATAAAAAATATGTCTCTATTTCTAAATAGTTAAAAAAATTGCTTTCAATTTTCTTCTCAGTTCAACAATGATAGACAATAGTTAATATATAGCTTTCGCGCTATATTAAAAGATATATCTTTTTGAATAAGTTGTCATTTATTTTTATTCTTTTTTTTTAACTCAGAAAATCAAAGCACAGTCAATTCTGAAGGTATTAAAAGTGCTACAGCTCATTTCAATCTTCCATTTAATATGAAAATGACCCTTAAAATTTATAAAATCGTTCAAATCTTGTGGAAACTTTCCTTGAAAAATGATCAAGTCTTTTAAGTCTTTAAAATCCACTAAAATCCCGTAAAATCTCATGAAATCTGATAAAGCCTCTTGTATTCTTTAAAATCAGTTGAAATTTACTGAAAGCTATTGAAAACTCTTGAATTCTATTGAAACTCTCTGAAATTTTAAAAACTTGCAAATTTTTTAAATTCTTGAAATCCATAAAAGTCATCTGAAATTCTGGCATTTCAAGAAATTCTTCGAAACCTCATGAAATTCCTTGGAATCTTTTGAAAAACACTATATTCTTTAAAATCTTTTGCAATGCTTAAAATCCCTAAAAAATTGTGAAATCCCTAGAAATATTCCGAAGTCTTGTAACATTCAAAGCTTTGAAGTCTTCTGAGACAACATAAAATCCCATGAAATCCATGGAAGCCACTTCAAATTTCATTCCATTTCATCTACTTCCAAAAGTTCTCTAGAAATTCTAGAAAAGTTCTAGAAATTTAGGAAAATTCTTGGAATCCATTGAAATAAATTTAAGTGATTTAAATTTTGAAAGTCCTTAGAATCCCTTTGAAATACCTGAAATCAGTTGAAATCCTTTGAAATCATTGAAAATAATTTGAAATCTTCAAAATATTAAAATCTTTTGAAAGTTCGATTTTTCATATAGTGGATATGTTACTTTGGATAATATAGCGAAGAAATTTGACAAATCAGTTGCATCGTCAAAAAAAATTTGTTGAAAATTGAAATACTTTTTTAAAAGTTTTTTTTTTCTTTGAAAATTCCTAGATTTAGTCGAAAATTCGTTTATTTTGTTGCTAAAAAAAGTATATATTTTTTAAAACTAGAAATTCAATCATTTTGTTAAAAATTCAACTGGTTGGTTGTATACTATGTTCTTTGTTAAAAACTCATATTCACGGCTTGAAAATTCAAAATTTTCCAAATAGGAAATTCGCCTTTTTTGCTTGAAGATTCAACATATAACGAATTTAACTATTTGGTACGAAATTTTTTTTTTCAAATTGGAAATTAATTCTCTTTAATGAAAGTTTAACTACATAATTTTTTATTAAAAATTGATATTTTCTAGTGTAAAAATTCAACTATTTATTAAAAAATTGTCATAAACGAACAAAATCTAAACTAAAAATTAATCAAATAAAATTTAGAGTAACATCACATCCACTGTTCAAAACATGCAGTTGAAAATTTATTTAATTTGTTAAATATTTGTCTTTTTTGATAGAAAATTCACTTATTTTGTTAAAAATTCATGTATTTTGTTGCAAATTTGTATTTCCAAATTGAAAATGCAACTGTTCTGTAAAGAATTCGTCTCTTTGGATTTAAATTTATTAGTCTTATAGAAAATTCGTTTTCTCTTCATTGAAAATTCAACTGAAAATGTATTTTTTTTTTAATAATTCATCCTTTTTTTGCAGGAAATCATTTTTTCCTGTTTATTGAAAATGCAACTGTATGATTAAAAATTAATTTGTTTTAGTTGAGGATTTAAATATTCTCTTGGGAAATCATATTCTTGATTATATTCAACTTTTTTTAAATTTAAAATCTTTTTTGTTTAAATATCAAATATTATATTTTTTTGTGAAAATTAGTATCTTAATGTAAAAAAATGTACGTCATTTCTTAAGAATTTATCTGTTTGATTGTAAATTCAGCTGTTTTGTTGAAATATCATCTTTTTGACTTGAAAATTCAAAATTTTGGACGGTTACTAGTCAGTCATTGAGACAATTTGTAGTAAATTAGTAAAGAAGTTCAAAAATATTTTTCAAGGAAAAGTAAAGAAATAGTAGGCAATAGTAGGAAAATAGTTTGAACGCTCAAAAAAAGTGTGAAATAGTGTAAATAGTGTGGAGATTCCGAGGCTGACAGACGATGAAAATCACATTCTTATATTTCATGATTGATGTAAAATTGCCCGATTGCCGGAAGTACGTGACCTTGGGATTCTTTTTTACATTCCAAGTACAATGACCAGCCACATGAATCTTCTAAATTTAGCACGCACATGAGCCCACGATTGCCCTAGATGCCGGCAAATATCCATAATAGAAATCTTCGAGTAGAAAGGAGCCTCTCCATCTACTGACAAGTTCCCACTTGATTTTGTAGATAAATCTGTCCTGGAAACGTTCAATCGTTCATCTCATACAAGACGAATGTCATTCGCTCCCAACAAAGTAAGCAACTCCCGTTTATTTTACATTGTTGAACATAAACTGCAGTGCACATAAAGTAACGATTCATTTGTATTTTTTGCCATTTTTTTGTGCGCGGAAGCAAAAGCGTTTCCTGCGAGATACGCCCGGGACAGAAAGAGTCTATAGAACGTGTAGAAGAGAGAAAGAAGGTGGAATGAAGGTAGAACGCACACGGCGCGGCGACGGCGAAAACGCGCGAGCGCACACGCAAGGGTGTTTAAGTGTGCATCCTCCTGTCCCTCGCGCGATTCAGCGAGACCAGATACCAGATTTCACCTGTGCTGCTGTCTTCCCTGTCTCGGGGCTGCTTACCTGTTCGCTCGGGGCCAGGCCGTGAGTCCGCGCCTCCACCTCTGCCAGGGGCGGACTGACCCCGGTGGCATCCCGGCATCCCGGCATCCGCAATCACTGGAGCCAAGTGAGCCAGCCTTTGTGAAAACAGTGCATACCTGTTCTTAACTTCTTAGGTCTTACCACGTTTCTCATTACTCATTTTCAAATCACGTACTGGATTTTAACTACGGTTTAAAGGGAGGCTGAGAGTTACTGCTCCTGGAAAAGGGAGATTCAAAATGTCAAATTTAGTAAAACCTCAGGTTAAAATCGAGGGGGTTATTACTCCACTGCTCAACGAAGACTAACTTTCTACATTTCAAAGATTGCAAAGGATTTTTAAGTATTAAAGAGATTTCAGAAGAATTTTGAGATTAAAACTTTCAAAATAGATAAAAGGGCCTGAAGAGTTCTTAAGGGTTAATGAGAATTTTCAAGATGTTTTAAAGGGTTTTATGGAATTCCAAGGGATTTAAGGAGATTTCAAAAGAGTGCAGAGCTTTGACAGATTTCGAGTGATTTTAAAAGAATTTAAAATTATGGACTTACGATATTCAAACAAATGAGGAAAAAAAAGGTTGCAAGTGATGTAAACTATTTGAAGAAAATATAATGAATTTCAAGATTCATGTCAAGAAATCCGAATTAGAAGAAATAATAATGCAATAAGTAGCATTGTGCCTGACTGCTAAAATAGTAATTTCATATCTTTCTCCTAAATGTAATAGTAAGATTTATGTTACTGAATAAATTAGTAAGGGTATTCTACTGATCTACCTAGAAAAACTAACCTGCTAATTCACTGAGTAGCAATGAATTGCTAGAGAATGATATAAAATAATTTTTTTAACACTTTTCGTTGGGTTTTGAGTTTTTATTAAGAAAGAGTAATGTTTTTTCAATTTATATTTCAAGATTAAACTATTTTACAAACACAGCTCTTAAAATTCTTTAATTCAACACATTTGTCAAATTTCTTGAATATTCAATAATTTATTTTTTGAGGTGATTTATTTACAAATAATTTATCTTGATAACGAATGAAGATAGTAAGCCGTTCAATGGGTCAAAATATGCAGTTTTGTGATGCGAGTGCAGTGCAATAATTAAATTTATGATATAATCATTGTTACGCAAGAAATATTATTTTGAATATTTCTTACTTTAATCAGTGTTGGCGCGTGGGCGGCACAGCGGCACAAGTGGTAACAAAATTTACCCTTTCGATGACAATAGTAATTCTGTTGCCACATCTATTTATGGGAGTCGGCTTGCTTCAGAAGTTACTATTGTTATCGAAAGGGTACTTTTTTCTACCAATTGTTTCGCTGTGCTGCCCACGCGCCAACACTGATTATAGTAAAAAATTATCAAAATAACATTTGTTGATTTTTTTTTTGCGAGTTGCGATTGAAAAAAATAAGGGGCCTCGACTTTTGGCCCCGACTTTAGTAGGTATATAGTAATCTGATGATTAAACAAAATTTGAAGAAGTTAGATATCAATCTAGGGATATAATTAAAAGCATGTAAGTAATACAAAAGAATATATTTCAGGAAAGCAGAACAGCGTTCTAAAGAATTGAAATATGAAACTAATATAATTTGATAAAATCACTAATATAAACTAAAATCAGATTATTCTCATAACAACTTTAATAATTTGAAAAATGTAAAAAAGATTGTTTTCTCTCAAAACTTAGATGTATGTAAAAAAAAATAAACATCTTCGGTGCCTATAGTGTGCAGAAATTGGCAAATGTAACGCAGAATCACCAGACTCGATTTAATTCATTCTACACTGAGAAACTTTAGGTTAGAAAAATTACTAAAACGGATAGCAAATGGGGGCAAAATGCTTAAATTTTGACATTTTAATACATAAATAATAAGTTATACTATTTTTATAAGAAGATATCCTATTTGGTAATAGCAATCCTTACTATTCTCTGTAGTAAAATCCGATGTATGAAAAATTAGTAGAGAAATTAATAAATTGTACAAAAAAAAATAAAAGTAATAAGTATTTTAAATAACATAATATACTAAATATGTAGAAGAAATTACTATTGTCTGTAGGAACACGATGTGAATTATGGACATTTCCTACTTTTTGTAACAAAGGTTAATACCAATTATTAAATTTGGTCCTAAATATTACTAACTGATTTAGCAGAAAGTATCGAGCCTTGGACCGAGCGCGGCCGAGTGCATCTGACGTTTGTCGATTGCCGATCATATTTTTAGGTTGCGAAAATGACATCTAATTTATGTTTCAATGCAAAATCCGAAAAAAAACATAATATAAAAAAAAATTTACTTATTTTAATTACATTACAAATTTTGTTGTTTAAAATTATAAAAATATCATGAATATTAATCAATTAAGGATTAAATGAATTAGAACCAATAAACTTTCTATCATTTAGGTCATATGGAAGTTTTCATTCTGAGTCCCACAATGTCTTATAGGTAGATGGATCATCGCCCGACTGCTGTCCCGGAGACGCGTGTTCGATTCCCGCCAGCCTTCGTTTTCTTCTAACCCGATTTTTCTGTTTCAGCTTTATAATATAAAATACTATCTTTTAAGAATATACACATATATGTAATTTCTAATGTTGTCAATTCTTAATTTAAATAAATGTGAATTATGCGTTAAATGTAGAACATGTGTGTAGGTAGGCTTGTGTGAAAGATAGAAACACGTATTTATTTTTTTTACTATTCCCACTGTAGCAGATTTTGCTAACCAGTTAGTAATTAGGTGCGCACGGTCCCTGCGCATCATTTTACTACAGCACTTTGTAAATACTGTTATCTTCTACAGATATTAATCCAACAAATTTACTATTTTCTCCTACCAAAATTAGTAAATAGTGCAGACTTGCAGTTTTACTACAGAGGTTAATAAATACTTCAAATGTCTTTTACAATAAATGCAATTGTTTTAACTTTTATTCCAATATATTTTATAATTCTTTAAGTAGCTACGAGTTACTATTGAGGTTAGTAAATATTATTAAAATTTGCTTTTTGCCTCTCATTGCAAAGTTCAGATAGTGAAATCTAGTGTGATTTTTAACAAGAAATACAAACAAGGGTTTCTCAGTGTAAAGAATATGTATGTGCCTTTTCTTGATCAGAAATTCAAGATAATGTAAAAATGTTGAAAACCAACAACTCCAGGTGGCGTGCTAGATGATTACATGCAATTTGATGTACATTTCGTACAATTTTTACATTTCTTGTATTTTTCCAAGTATTTAATAATTTATTATTCAAGTTTACTAAAATTCTCTTCATTGTAAAATCAGTTTTCAAATTTATTCAAAACTGCCGTTTAAAAACTAGCAATATATTTATCAATTCATTTGGTAGTAGCATTACAAATTCCTGGAGAAAATACAGTTACTAGTTTATTTAGTCGGTTATTCTTATACATTGAATTGGTAAATTTTTTATAATTAGCAGTAAACGAATCGGCGTCATTTGAATAAGTAGGAAATTACTACTTCAGATCCAGAGAGAAGGGATTTCAAGATATTCACATTTTTTTTTTAAATTTCAGATATTCTTTTACAATATTTTTCTTATGAAAATGCAGTTTAGATTTATTTTAAAAATACATTTTCTAATTTTCTTATTAACTGCTGCTTATTAATTTCAAATGTTGCATTTGCTATATAAATAACAATGCATTCCTCAGAGTGAGTTATTTCTTTGGAAGAATATCAGTTCAATGCATAAGTAGATCAATAATAGTTTCTATAAATTAATTTTTTATTTAATTTTATAGTTATTGAATCATTTTAGGATTTCGAAGACTTTCAAAATATTTCGAGGAATATGAAAGGATTTCAAGTATTTCCACAAAAGTTCGAAAGACTTCAAGGATTTCTAATGATTTCCAATGATTTCAAGAAATTTCTAGGCATTTCAACTACTTTCGAGAGATTTCAAATAACTTTTATTATACGGAAAATACAAAGTAATTAAGTCACTTTCAAGTGATTTAAAAATATTCTTTTTTGAATTTCAAAATATTTAAGATGACGTGAAGGTTTTTACGCAATATATATAATAATAATAATATAAAAAATATTCCAGATGATTTTAAATGATAACCAATATTCAAAATATTTCAAGTTTATCAAAGAATTTAATAGGCTTGAACAGAATGTGAAAAGAATGCCAAATAATATATTCAAAGTATTTTGAGTAATTTCCAATGATTTAAAGTGGGGAATAAAAAAAAGCTCTCAATTTCGAGGCGGGTCGAGTAATCGAATAGTTTTGAGAATTCGAACGGCTTCGAGCTACCAACATTTTCAAAACTTTCATGTTTTTATACGGGGGCTTACAGATTTCTGAACACAAATTCAGGGTAAAAATGCAAAAAATCGACATTTCGAATACAAAATATTTTGAGAACTTGGAACTTTAGAGCTTTTCGAAAGCTTGTGCTCGACTCGAGCTCAGCTCGATTTAACTCGAAACCTAAGAAACTCGACACAACTCCTTCGAATTCAGAGTTTCGAGATTTTTTGCACACCTATAGTTCAAAAGAAATTTCAATGAATTCTGCAGGATTTCAAAATAATTTGAAAGATTCCAACTTTCAAGTTGTTTCGAATAATTTTAAGTTATTTCGAGGGATGTGAATTAAGAAAAGATTAGAATATAATTTAAATAATTTCAAGAGATTTCAATCGATTTCCAAAAATTTAAAGAGAGTACACAAACAGTCAAATGGTCGCAAGTATTTTATGAGACTTGAAGGGATTCCAGAAAGTGAGATAGAAGATAAAACCTGTGCTCCAAGGTAATAAAAGGTTTAAGTACTTTATGCTAATGACCAATAGCAACAATTTAACATGAAATTTAAATCACACGTCTTGTTAGAGGAGTAAGTTTATTGTCTCATTATAACTATAAATTAAACTTTTTAAGTTATTTTGATGCAACGAGCTACTGACGTCGTCAAATTCTTCACCTCAATGTCGTATAACTGGAAGCTGAGAAAAGACTCAAAACTGAAAAATAAATATATTATAAAGCGAGCTAACTAAATGAGCTAAAATATGCATTGTATAGGCAACAAACTGTTGCTAGTAACTATCCATAAAAATATTTTTTTATTAGTCCATCAATAAATTGCAATCTCGCCTTAACGCAAGGAACATACTAAATATTGCAAAACGTTTTTAGTGTGTTAATGCTAGAAATTTAAGTAGTTATAAAGACATTCATATATTAAAGTACAGATTTCCCTACTGATTGCTTATTTACATCAATTTTAACTGATTTCAAGGAATTTTGAGTGATTGAAAATTATTTCAAGGAATTTCGAAAGAATACAAAATAATTCAAAAGACTTCAAGTGATTTCAATTCCACGTAAATCCTTTTGAAATGATTTAAAATCTTTCGAATTATCGTGTATCTTTTAAGGCTATATTCATTTTTCACGAAAAATTTACAGAGCTGGAAAAAGGAATGGACTATTTGTACAAAAATTTTGGGACAGCAAGACAAACTTGTGAAAAATATTTTACTACTTATCCCGAATTTCGGGACGACGAGGCACTTCGTTTTTTGGAATCCTTTGAAAATGTGTACAAACCCTTGAAACCTTTCAAGTTATATTTTGTTCTTTCTGAACTCAAAGAAATCTTATAATATTACTCAAAATTATTTGAAATTACATTAAACCTTTTAAATTAGTGTGGGTTCTGTTGAAATCCTTTGAGATTCTTTGGAATGATTTAAAATCATTGAAAAACACATGCAATCTTCATGTATTGTATTCCTTTTAATGGTGAAACCCCATCATGTCCCTTGATTTCCCATTTTAAAATCAGTTGAAACCCCTTGAAACTATATGAAACCTTGTGAATTATTGTGTGTTCTTGAAATGCTGTGGAACGTTTCAATTCACCTGAAATATTCCAAATTAGGTTGTATTTTTTTGAAATGCTGTGAAATCCTTTAAGATCGCTTGAGACTCCTTATAAATCACCTCAAATAACATAAAATTCAAATAAAAATGAAAGAAACAGATTTGGCTGGAACAATTTCTAAATTACCAGTCCTCATTAACGAAGACTTTAAATTACCATATTCTCTCTAATTGTATATGTCTACACTCTTCAATTAACATACAAGAGATTATTCTATCAGAACGAGAACATTCAATTAAAAGAAAATATATAAAAAATTCTTCAACTATCGGAATCTAACTGTAATGTATATTTGACCGCACGCGTTGCCTGAGAAAATTAAAAAGGTTCAAAACGTTGGGTGGAAGATGGCCGATTAATCAGGAGCAATGTAAAGTAAAAATATAAGAAAGCTGATGTTATCAGAGTTGCTTTTTACATTTCGATTGTAGATCATTAAACTTAATTGCTGCGTTGTGTGCGCGCACACAGGTGCCCCCCACAACGCTTGACGTTTTCACTGAGAATTCGCGCGCACACACACATGCATTTTAAGTTCGACGACCACAAGCACGCGAGTCCCTTCTTCTTATCTGAACTTTTTTCAACATTAATTAACTCGGCTGAGGCTTATCGCACGGGCTTCACTGACCCAGCGCAGCGTTAAAGTGAGTCCAACGCACACACGCAAAATTCGCACCCATTTAAAAAATCACACATATACACATTAGGCAGGGATTATGGGGTTCCTCCTCTTCTTTTTTGAAAACTTTTTCTTAACTAAAGCCGTATGCATCTTACGGGACCATAACCTGTTTATGCATATATGTGTGACGTCAGATGACTCGCCATTACTGAAAATTGAACGATCAACCCTGATTGTCATTGATATAGTCTTCGGATTCTTGCCCAGGACACTAATTAATGGCTCTTCCTGCGTGGTAAATTTTTTTCGTAGAAGGTAAATCTCGAAAGGGAAGAAGAAGCAGGAAACATCTATGATTTCCCTGTCTGCAGAGTGCCGTCGTTAATTAAGATCGTTAATGAGGCTAATAAATTAAGACCTCGAAGAAGGTCGTACCATCGATTAAAGTTTCCTGGGCTTGAGTTGAGATCTTGAGTTTGTATAATTGTATGTATGGGGTTTACTGGGCAAGTCTGCATATGCAATTCTGCAAATCTGCACTACAGTTTTAAGCGAGATAAAGATATCATGATGGGCTGAGCAGAGAAAGGAAGGGAAGAAAAGAGAACTGAGGTAGGCAAATAAAAGTTTTTAACGGATACTGCCACGGGCGAAATTGCCCAGGTGTCAAAAGGACACACCTAGTGAGGTATTCTCAAATAACGGGTACAGCGGATGGTCCAGGAGACAAAATTGCGAAAGTCTGCTGATGATGGCGAACCGGACTTCAGAGAATGTGGAGTCTTTGTTTTTTATTGTTTTAATGCGATAAGACGTTTTACGTAGAGTTATAAGGTATAATAAGTTATATGTTTCAACTTTTAAGTTGTAAGTTGTATGTTGTAAATTATTGTAAGCAGTGTGAGTTTAGAATCTTTTTGCATGGCAAATTATTCAGAGGGTCTTCACTACCAGTTTATTATACATTAGTCATGCGTACTTATATATAAGAAAGATAAAGTCGATAATATTTAGCAGAAGATATTATTGACTGTGGTTTCCAAGAGCCAGATCAATATTTCAAGTCTGAATATTTTCATTAGATAGTCCTTTTATCAAAAATTTTAGAATATATTACTAATTGTAAAATGATGCAATGGATAGAATTGACGAAAGGAGTATATATTCGGCTTATTTATCTGAAAAACTTCAAGCTACCGTCACCAGTGATGTTTAATTAATTGGTTTCCTTGAAGAATCTCTTCATTACATGTTGAAAATAAAAAGCCGTGGCAATTTTCGCTAGCGACTTTCTTGGCTTGCACCACTTTGGCTTCTAATGGCCTCGTTTGATTTATTTTGTTCAAATAATGTGTAGTTGTGCTATTATAGTGAAGAAGTTATCGGAATGATTGATTGATTTCGGTAGCAAAATTATTTTAAAATAGAAGTTTGTATTTTGCTCTATAATTGAGAAGTAAGCAAATTTGCTTACTTCTCAATTATGAAACTATAAACCTATACAATTATATACCTATCCGAGATGATTCTGGAATATCAGACAAATGCTGTACCTCAAAAACATCAGAGGTAGAAGAAAAATTCGAGGAGTATCATATAGAGGAAACCATCTAACTGTTTATCCAATATTATCGAATTACTGAACCTATGAACCTGGATTTATGCAATTTTTCAAGCACATTGAACACTTAAGCACAAAATAAACGAATTTTAATTCAATTATTCTGAAGGTTACACAATTTTTAGAGCGAAATTTTAATGGGATATCATTTTTGTTTGTCAACCAATGGTCAATAATCATTTTCCTGGAGTCCTAAAAAAGCTAAGACCATAAATTAACTAATTTTTCCAGAAAATAGATTTATCATGTTTTGTTCACTTACTCCTTAATTAAGATGAAAACTCATTCCATTTTCCTGTATAATATATATGATATTAAATCATATATTCATTATAATTTATAATAATCCAATATAAGCATTTTGTGGCCTCTTGGTCTTGCAATTACATAATGCGGGCCAAGGTAGCTTTATGAACTTAACGGTTATTGCTTCATAAAAAATTAAGAATAATGGATATTGAGACTGGACGCGATTTTACCCAGGCGTTGAATTTTTGAGGTGTACTAGCCGTCTTTTATGATATGATAAAAAATTACTGAATATTGCTTTTCAATAATTTTTCAAATCTATGAAAATGACACTGGCACCCAATAGAACCGCGGTAAATCACACCTATGGCCACGTCTCACGACCGTGAGGTGGATGGCCACAAATATATATGTAAGATGGTATAATATTCAATAACTAGAGGATTTATTTACATTGGCAATTTTTCTCTGGTCTACCCTACTCACCATACTAATGAAACTTGAATGTGACGAATATTTTAATACAAAAATTAAAACCATTATTTATGTTCATGCTGAACAAGTTTGTTTTTGTGTTCGAAATAACATAAATTATCTAAAAGAATATGATAAATGTTGCTTAACATGTTTTTATTCTTCATGGTTGTCTGGTGTTCATAAATATTTGAGGATGAAAATTAAAATCATAGTTCAGGCTATCTTGAAGAAACTTGATTTATGTTATTGATGAGTACAACTTGAAGAAATTACCTAGAACCATATGCAAAATTTTGTTTGAAAATTTTCTTCCTTTGGATTTTCCATTGACTATTCCAGGCCTTTTTTGGAAATAGTCGACTTTTGTGTTTGAATTACAAAATTATGCAAAAATGTATGATAACAATGGTTGAGGTCTGCTATCCGATTTTTGTGTTTAGAATGAAAAACTTGCCTAAAAGGTTTGGTGAATGGTGCTAAACTTTTTGTTGAGCAATTTTCACATTCAAACAAAAACAGTTGTTTTTTTGTGAATGTAAATGTAAATTGAAACACGATGAGCTCTTTTTACAAAAAAAGAGACTGTGCATTTCAATAAATTGTAACAGAGTTTATTTTTCCTCTGTGAAGAATAATTGTACGATTGGACATTTACACGATCGATACCAGAAAACCATGTCTATTCAAAGAATCCTACTAACACAATGTTAAACAACCTTTTCCTGATCTTGTAGGCAAATTTCTTAATTTCAAAATTTATCTGAGGTAACTTCTTCTAGTATAGGGTGGGGCGAGATGGGCATAGTGGGTGAGATGAACCACTCAATTTTCTCGTAGGTTATCATTTTTTCTGTAAGTGCGTTTTGTATGTATATCAGAAAGTATGTTGTCAAACTTCTTTTTTGAAAATTTTTACTGAACGTTGAATAAATTCGGAAAAAATTAAAGTTGAAATTTGAGGACCTGTATTCTGCTATTTTGTGTTTTTTTAGAAAGGCCAAGAATCACTCAAAATCACACACTATACGTTTTCCTGGTGGTTATTTAGAAAGCTTATTTATTAAACATCAAGGTTTTGACACATTTTCATATAATTGTGAAACAGAAATATGTGAAATTTTTATTTTACTTAAAATTATCATATGGGGCTGAACGAGCCACTGTTCTGGGGCGGAATGAGCCACCACTTTTGATGCATTAATTTAACCTCTGCGTGTAGCAATTGTAGCATTTAGTAGGTTAGGATGGAGTTTTTCATCATATCAGCGTATGGTGCAAACAAATAGAAAAAGATCATAGTCGACAAACATGCACAGAAAAAGTATGACAGCTGCACTTTTAATTCTGTATTAGAAAATAATATGAGTTGTCGGTAACCAGAAAGGAGCACTGTTTTCTGGTATATTTCTGAAATCACTTCGCTAGAAAATTCACAAAATGCTATAAAGATAAGAAAAACATTGTTGTGGTTGGCGAATAGGGCAAACAGATAAAAAAAATTGCTCAAAACCTCAACATATTTGAAATACAGGATAAGATGAGTTTATAAATGAGTATATAATAGTGTTTGGAAGTTATTTTACTGTAGACTTAAATTTTTGTGGATATAATGTGCATGAGGAAGTCATAAAATTGTTATATCATCATTTTAATGCCAAATACTTCAAATGTTTTATACAATTTTTGGAAGATATATGTAAGGTATATTTCCGTTTCAAAATATCATGATTTGACAATATGTACTTTTACTCATAAATAATAATATATAATAAGTTATTTCATTAAGTGTCCCAGATATGAGCCAAATACACTACTTTTGTATTTCGCTTTCTAATTCCACATAAACCATTTTATTTACGTTTATCTTGATAAAATTATTAATAAAATGTAGAATATAACGACACATTTGAAGCAATAAATTTGCGATTGTTGTAAGTCTAAATTGAACTGAAGACATTGGATCACATATTTTTGGAACCAATTAAATTAGTTATGACTCCCCTAAA
Source organism: Andricus quercusramuli (assembly GCA_932178445.1). Lineage (NCBI taxonomy): Eukaryota > Metazoa > Arthropoda > Insecta > Hymenoptera > Cynipidae > Andricus > Andricus quercusramuli. The sequence goes on along the minus strand of CAKNXH010000060.1, from coordinate 553,181 downwards.
GTTAGAAATATTCCATTCTGTAGTAACTGCGAAGAAGGACTCGCGATATAGACAAAGGGATATAGCTCACAATTAATGAATGTGATTAATATATACCATTTCAATCTATTCTTCTTGATCTGGTTTTGGAAAATGTTCTTGTTAGACCTTAGGACCTCAAATTGGGGTTTGAAAAAAGCTCATCAATCAATGCTATTGACAGAAGGTGTTTTGTATTTCTAACAAATAATTCATAGTAGAGGTCATTTGGCGAAATAGAATGATCGGCTGTTTCAGAAGCAGGAATTATCTCAGTGTGTACTTATAATACTAGACAATTTACATCTGCCACTAAAGCTGATAAACATATACTGATAAAAGCTGATGAACATATCCTGATAAAAGATGTAAACATAAAAAGTTGATTAGAATTAAGTACAAAATCAGTGCTTTCATTCAGTGATCAAATATTCAATCAGTGTAATCGAACTTGAAGAACATGATCTGATCAGATACTTAACTTCACCGATCAAACCACATTGTAGGGACTTGCAATCCACGCATGTTCTCAAGTGACGCATCATAAATCTCGTTTGCCGTTTGGGAGAGTTCTAGAAGATAAAAAACCTAAACTGTCATTCGTGCCTGTAAAGCGGCGTGGCATCCGCGACTGACCCTGAACCAGTCTCGACTGGCACGGACTCTAGCTTGGTGGCGATCGTTAGTTAAAATCCCATTAGTAGAAAACCCGGCATTTTGGAGGGCCATCGAGATGTCAACGTGGATGCCACCGCGTTGATATATTGGGAGTGAGCCGCTCGTGTTGGATCTTTTCTCTCTTCTCTCTTCCCTCTTTCGTCTTCTTTTTTAACTTAAACCAACTACCAGAAACGTCCCACGTCTCTAACCGTTTTGGGTGTATCTTCGTAGTCAACAGGTGTCTCCCTACCTGCCACGCAGTCGTATTTTCTACCAGAGACAACCTGCACTTACTGAAATACGTTTTGTAATCGCCACAAACAGATGTCTCACTATCTCAATTTTATTCCTGACAAAAGTTGTTTTAATTGACAAGATCATTATCACGGATTCTACACAGCCTGGAAAACCCGGAAAACCTGAGAAGGGTATGGGATCTTTCTAAACGACTTGGAGAACATCGGCGAGGCATGCGATTAAAAAAAATTCCTGGATAAGTGTTGAACAGCCTCCTATTCCAGTGCCCAATATTCCTTCCAAAAAATTACGTGATATTTGATAAACATGTGTTTTGTTGGGCCATTCCTCTTGCCGCATGTTCTGGGCCCATAACCTATTGTTTAACTTACCGAAAAATTGGGATCTTGTTCAGTATCCTTGCTTTCCTCAATGAAATGAAAATCTGATTATTGCTAATTTATTGATAGTTCACGAAGTAATATATGTTGAAGGAATAAACAGCATTTGTAAGACATTAAAACAGAACAATACTTCCTTTTCTGAATAGTATCCTTTTTTATTGAGACTTTTTCTGAGGTTTTTTCTGAATAGGGTTTAGGGAATAGGTATTCAATGGATTTTTTTGTGATTTCACGCTTCAGATTGGTTAGAATATTTTGAATAGCCGGGAAAATGTCAGCACTTAAGAAACATGATACGGCGATAGACTCGTGTCGTCCAGAAGCTGTCAATAGTTTTCACGGGAAAATCGACCAAACGTCTGCAAGGTTTAATTTCCTGAAAGGCGGATAATGATACCGTTCGAGACAAGGGCGTCCACCTAATTGACAGGTGACTACCTACAGCGTCTGGCATGCCCTTAAACTTAAACCTGTAAACTTGGAAACTTGGGCCCTCTAATAACTGTGGGAGAACCTTGTTCCCAAGAACATCCTCGATATCCTTGAACCCTTCATGCAATTTTAATTTTTTTTATCTTATCCCTAAGACTGCACCCTTCTGTTGCACCCAATCAATTCAGTACATTATCATCGAATAAATTAAAATTGATACTACTAATCTATTATGATCATGGAAAATATATATTTGTCACCCTTTCATTAAGGACTTGACGAAAAGAAATTTAATACATTCCTGCGAATGCATGATGGTGGAAAAAATATTTATTCGAATGCTTTGAATACATATTTGAAATAGGTATTGAAAATTTTAAGCAAAATTGTTTGACTTTCACAAAAAATAAAAATAACTGGAAAATGAAAATACCGGAAAATTTGTGAAGGTATGTTTTACGATCAATGTTGCGACAGAATTTTGATTTTAAAATTCCATGTCTTTTGTAGTTTGTACACACGACCATTTTTTTCAAATTCAAGACCTCACATTCACAACCACATTCCAGAAAATGTTCAAGCTATTATGGGAAGCAAAAAATATGATTGAAAAGAATGAAGTGCCTAGGAAAACATATTTGTTTTAAAAAAAGATGATTATATTTCATGCGAATTTTTATTCGAAATGACTTTTCTTTTCACAGACTAAGAATTTTGAAGAGTAAAAGTATAATTGTAATTGGAGAATGCGAACCAATTCAGGTTCCTAGAGTTCCTTCACAATGATCTGCAGCAAAAGTGAAATGTTAAAAATGATGTTAGAATTTAATGTAACTATTTAACTATAATAATGTTAGGAATTTAATCCAGCCGGAAAAGGTTGTAGCTTGGTATTTCGAAATTTCTCCGAAATTAATTTAAAATGTTTGAAATTTTAGAAATTTTTATGAATTAGTGGAATTAAAGTAATTTTCATTGAATTTTTAAATTGTTTTTTTCTTTATTTCATTTGATATTTTTATTTTATTTGCTAATATACATACATTTGAGTCTCTATAGTGAGGATTTTATTTTAAAAAATTTTATTCAGCCTCAGAGTCATTGAAAATTATACAATAAATTGATTTCAAAAATCTTTCAATAGGTTTCTCACTATACAGGAAAAAAAGGAAACTTTTCTACTAAATTCATATACTGAACTTTTTTTTTGTGAAATATAAAGCAGTATTTCAGTTTCATGTATTTTCTTGCAATTCAAACCCAATAGAAACTATTTAATTTCAACCTTCTTCATTTACTATCCAGGATTACATAGAGATTGCATAAAGATTGTAAGACTGCACAGAGGTTGCAATAGATATTACAGTAAAGGGTTTACACGAGATTGCATGGGTAATTAACCACACGTGCATTATTGTTGAAATATATTTGAAACACATTTTTGATAGCACATATCACACATTTCATGATCAAATAGTCGAGAAAATTGATATAACTCTAAGTAGATAGCGAAATAGTCGACTTTTCAAGATTTTTGAGTTTTTCTGTTTATTTTAGTCAATAAGGTAAACGTCCCAGTAATCGTGACCTTAGTCCCAGTGATCGTGATGCCAATTTTCTTGCTTTTTATTTCATCTGAATGAATGTAATTTCTATTTGCCATTATAAAATGCTAAACATAAGTGAGTTTCATCATTAAATGTTACTTTTAACACATTTTTGTAACAATATATTCAAACTATAACCAAGTTCCACGATTACTGGGACCGTCACGATTACTGGGACATTTACCTTAATCAAAATATCAAAAACAGTTTCTGACAAAAGTTGTAGATGTTTTAAAAATATATATTTTATGTTGGATATGTTTTCATCCTACGACTGATAGTTTTTGAGAAAATAGACGATAAATATGAAAAATCACAGAAATATTGCAAAATGTTATGAAAAATTCTTGGAACCGACATTTCCCTTCTTTTCTCGAAATCTGTGAGTCGTGGGAAAAAATATATTCAACATAAAATATGTATTTTCAAACAACTTTTCAAACACAACTTTTTTTCGAAGCTTTTTTGTAAATTTCTATTTTTTACTTAAATAAACAGAAAAACAGAATTTTTTTTTTAGTTTTTTGGGGGCTTTGACCTTGAAAATCAAATTTGCGGGTATTTCCACTATCATATTCGTGATCAGCGCGTTAAAATACATAGGTATATATGGAGTTTCAAATTAATCAGAGGTAAGCGCTTTTCAGAAGCCCACTCAAATTTTTTCGGTTTTTAAATAAGAAGAAGTGTGTCGCTTTTAAAGCTTTTTTCATATATTAACGATGCAGAGACAGAATGGTTTTTTTCAATGAAACTTTAGGTAAGTGCATACAAATTTAAAATATAAATCTTTGATACCTGGAAAAATGTTTGATTTAAATATTGAATACTTATAACCACAAAATAAAAGCATCTAAAATATAAGAACTCTTCTAAATTTAAAGTATTTGAAATTAAAATTTAATCATTTCTTATTCATCAATACTTTTCAAATAATCTTATAAAAACTTTTTTTGAACTTAGGGTTCTTTTTTCTTGTCTCAAAAAACCTTGATTTCTTTCCTTTGATTATCTTCAGGTTATAGAAAAAAAAGTATTATTATTTATTCGTCAAAATTAGCGTTCAGAATCGGACCCCAAAAGCCTTTATCAAATTTTATTGAAAGAGTTCAAAAGATTTCAAAGATTTTCAGGGATTCAATAATATTATCCAAAATGTCAAGGGCTTTTCAGAGATTAAAGCAAAATTTATTAGATGGCAAAGAGTTTCCTAAACTTCATGAAGATTTTGAAAGATTTCATAGGATTTATAAGGTTTTAAGGTATTTTTAATGACTTCAAGAGACTTCATAGAATTTCAGAGGATTTTCAAGATTTGCAAATATTTCAAAGGATTTTCAAGAGATTTGATCAGATTTCCGAGGATTTCAGTAATTCTGCGAGATTTTAAAGGCTCTCATTAAGGTATTTTAATGAATTTCCCAGGATCTCAAAGGATTTCATAGGGTTTTAAATATTTCAAGATATATATTTCAAGGAATATCATCAGATTTAATTTCATGAGATTTCGATGAATTTCGAAAGCTTATATAGATTATCACCAATTTTGAATAGATTTCCAGAATTCCTAAGGTTTTAAAGAAGTTTTGAAGATTTTAGGGTATTTTAGAAGATTCCCAGAAACTTTCAAGCGTCTATAAAAATGTTAAGGTATTTTATGAGATTTTCAAGGACTGGCAATATTTTAGGGTATTTTTAAGGATTTAAAGGCATTTTCAAGAAATTCAGAAAAATTGTATTGGGTTCTAGAGAATTTCCTAGAATTTCTGAAAATTTAAAGGGACATAATAGGACCTTTAAGGTTTTATGATATTTAAAAAAGATTCCAAGGGACTTTTGAAGGATTTAAACTGAATTAATAAGATTTCCAAAAATTTCACGAAATATCATCAGATTTGATGGAATTTCACGGCTTTTTGAAAGGATTTTATTGGATTTGACGGAAGGTGAAAATTTGAAGTGATTTTATAATATTTCAAGGGTTGTTAAAAGATATTTTACGAGATTGAACGAATTTCAAAAGGATTTACAAGATTTGACTTTTTTTTTTAATTTTAGGGACTGCATTTTTTAATTCTTATTGAATGATTCATAAATCGTTGAAGACGATAGTATTTACACAAAACCTGCTGACTGCTTTTTTTTACAGAGTGAAATTTAAAAACTGGCAATATACAAAACTGATTAAATTCAAATTTAATATCCGTGAAAATTTGATAATTCTAAAAAGCTTTAGGCACCGTACAATTTTAATTAGTTTTATCTGGTTAAAAAACGTAATATAAGCTGAACATTCAAAAATTAGTAACGTTCTTAATTCAGCATTTAAAAATTCAGAAACCTCAGAAACTGTAAAACAAATATTTGCAAACTTAAACTTGTGAAGCTAAATAACTTTAGTTTCAAGGTCACAAAAATAAAGATATTTCAAAATTGCGCATTGAGAACTATAATTTTAGGTTTAAATTATAGAAATTTCGAAGATGGTGAAAAATATTAAGAGGTATCATATCATGTAGTATCAAATTACATTTAAAGTGTTTGGATAAACTGTATTATTTAAAAATGAAGAATTTCAAATATTGGATGTCGTCTATTAACAGTACGCAAAAATATATATATGCTTAAATGTAAATACATTAATGTTCACCCGTGCAGAAATTTCAGAGTGGCCCTGGTCGGGGCCAGATCTGGCTCTAATCGGGTATCCCAGTTAGGGCTAGACTCGAAATGAAATGCCTAATCCAGTCAGGACCTGACTGGGGCCTCCATTAGGAAGGCCGGATCTGGCCCTGACCAGGCCACTTATAATTTTTATGTATAAAAATATTATTAAGCCGCATCTGTCGCATCATCTATCCTTGTAATGTATTTAACAATAAATTTTATATGAATATTTTTAAAAATATTCTAAAACTTGTCGTTAGAATAATGTATTTTGTTGAAAATTCATCTTTTTTGATAGAACATTGATCTTCTTGGTCGAAAATTAATCCTTTTTGGTTAAAAATGTAAGAATTTTCTAGAAAATTGGTATTTTTGCTCGAAGTTAATTCCTTATCGGAGTTTTTATCTGAAAATTTAACTATTTCTATTTTAGTTGAAACATTATCATGTATATTTTATGAGATGAAAATTCGACTATTTGTTGGAGAATTTAAGAATCTTTTGGAAAAGTCGTCTTTTTAGGTAGAAAATTATCTTGTTAGTTGGAAATTGAACTTATTGTTTGAAAATTCAAAGATTTGGTAGAAAAATTATATATTTTGCTAAAAATTCATCTTTCTGGGTAGAAAATTATTTTTGTTTGTTGACAGTTCAACTTTTTAGTTGATAATTCAACTAGCTTGTTGAACATTTATCATTTTTATTGAAAAGATCTTTTTTGTTAGAAATTCATTTATTTATTTTCCGTCAAAGTCACTGTTTTCTAGAATATTAGACTTTTTACCTCAAAAACTTCACTCTTTTGTGGAAAATTTAGCTTTCATGGTAGAAAAGTTAGCTTTCTTGGTTGTCAATGAATTTTTTCTCCATCTAAAATGTTTGAAAATTCGACCATTTGATTGAAAACTTCTTTGGCACGTGGAGCAAAGAATAGAAAAGTGAGGTTATAATGCCAAAAAGTTGCAGCATTCAGTCTATACGTACCTTTATAGCATACTAAAAAGAAGAGTGGGATCTCTTTGTACAGTTGGTCGCAATTCTGGATCCTAATTCTGAATCTATTCAGCATTTTCACACAAAGATGAACAATAAATGATCTTCAAAATGTCGACGCTTTCTCGAAGTTCACTCTCGGAAATCTTAGAGAGCTGGATAATTCTAGTGGATATTTCTAGTTTGATATGAACACCTCACCCTGGTCTGAGAACTTCGCGTAAATGATTAACGAGGTGAATTGAGAATTATTGAAAGCGATTTATCCACATGTCTTTACCGGTTTATCTGCTTACTGTTCGTCAGTTTTACAAAGTTGTCTTCCTTCCGTTCTCTCATTGCCAAATAATCGAACGGAAGACTAATCGAATACATTCAAGATTAGCGCGGCAAATTTAAATCTAAATAAGTATAAATAAGTATATTTATTAACTGATTTGATGCGTCAGTAAACATACATTTTCAGACATTTTGTTCAAATGAATTAATGCCTTCTTCAGTTTTTTCTCGTTTCTTATATTCTTCATATGAGAAGTTATATTTTACTACTCGAATTTGGAATAGTCATTAAACTGAAAATTAGTTGAAAATTCACTAATTAAGACAGGGAGTAATTTTAAATTTAATTAATTCCAATTTTTTAATCAACTCTGATTTACAGAGGGTAGCCAGATGTGGGCCCGACCAGGACCACAACAGTAGCCATGATCAGGGCCCTCTTGAGCTAACCCGATCGGGGCCACGTCGGGAATCAGGACCTATATTGTGAAGGTGCATTTGTAATTGTTATAGGTAATTTGTTCCAAAGACGAGCACCACGAATGATAAAAGACCTTTGCATTTTGCACGTGCGGTGTGGCTGAATTTTGAGTACTGTTTTCCTTTCACGGAGTTTGGAATGTGTCGGTTGATCTTTGTCAATAAAATGGAAGAGGTTAAAAAGATAGTGCGGAGCTTCATCACTGAATAGGCAATAAAGCAGGTTACCCATAAAAAATTGTCTTCTTTTGGCAACGTTAAGAAGTCCCGCACTTTCTCTATACTGGGTAATATGTTCACTTTTTGGGATGTTATAGACGAACCTAAGCGTACGTTCAAGCTTGGCATTCAGAGTACAAAAGTATGTTAATGAAAGTCAAAGTTGATGTCAAAACTGACGTATGCTATAACAAACTGTCAAATTGACAGTTGGTAAATGTGAATAAATGAATTTGAAGATTAACATAGATAATCTTTAGCATTCATTCAAATAATAATATTTTTTCATAATTAGAAATCTTGCAGGAGGCGATCGCCGGTTTCGCCACCCTGTAGGCCCGCGCCTGCCATTCCTATATTAAAAAATGTCAGTCTCTTTCTGTTCTATTTTTCTCATGCAGAGTAAATTAGATGAGTGAAAATGTTGCAATATCCTGACAAATCAATTGCTTGAGAAGTGATTTTCTTTTTTTCCCAAAGGCTGCCAACGCAACGCGCCCAAAGTCCCGGTCGTGTGGCAATGTTGGAAGTGATTTGTTATCGACCGAGATCGGTAACACTCTGGCGAAGTAACGTACGACGCCTAAATCTCCCGGAGGACAGAAATCGCGATTCTTATAAATGCCTTGGGTTACGTGACTCGCTTACCGATCGACCCAATGGCAGCGACTTGCAGCAGGCATCAAGTACCAATCAAAGAATCCCATTAAATTGCAGGAATTTCTTGCAAAGCCAACCGGCTGTGGCCCCTCCACCCTTCTTTCAGCACTTTTCAATCCTTCATTCCCCTCTCGTACTCTCTTTCTCTCTCCTTTTCTTGTCAGGCATGAGCAGTTAATTTCTACGCAGGACTGGCATCCACTGATACCGCTAAGTACAACTGATTTTACGGTTATTGATTTTGTATTTAGAAACATAGGTATTTTAAATATTGGACAATTGGGGTCTTTTAACATCAGAAAATCGTCGCAAATCTCATTGAAAAACTATACAATTTGAAAAGGAAGAAGTGGGTCATCGATTTCCTTTCTTTTTTGATACTGGGTAGTGTTTGGAATTATGGAAAAGGGGAAATATGATAGTTATATTCCTCTATGCTCTTTTTAAGTTTCCAAATAGAACAGAAACTTTTGCATAAGAAAATTTTGAGCTGGCAAATGTGACTCTCAAAGGTAGACGACGATTTTGCTGCATTCGAGTGGGAATAAAAAGAATATAGGCAATGTCCACTAGGGCGGTTCTTATTTATACTTGGAGGCATTTTTTTGTTGACATGGTCGCACAGCCGAACGATGATGCGCAATCTGCCCGTACAGTAGCGTGCAGGTTTTTTTAAAAACTTTATCTGAATGGACTAAAAAAGTAGACCACCATATGTGCTGTAAGCTTTGTAAAACGTGAAAAATGTTATAGGAACATCGAATAAACTTTGAGGAATTAAAAATTTAAATCTAATTGAAACTCACCAATATGAATGCTCTATTTGTTTATTCTATTTCGAAAATATCAATCATTGAATAAAAAGAAAAAACTAACAGTTCGATACCTCCATGCTAAACTTTACAATCTGGGGTTAGCAGTCTAAACTCCCTACCTCCTTTTGTGTTGGCACCTAATATCGCAACGCGTACGTGCTGGCGCTACGGGCCAGCAAAAAACGAGATTAGAGAGTTTAGACTGCTAACACGAGATTGGATAGTATAGCATGGAGGTATCGAGTTAACGAAATTTTTCTTTTTTTATCGCTTGTTATCAATAATGTTAAAATTATATAATTTTAATGAATGACAGCTGATTTTTGCTTCCGTAAAAAATGTTATTATTTTCTGAGTTAAATTTCAAAAAAAATAATGGAAGACATGACAATTTTTTTAAATACCTACTTTGAATTGTTGGAAAATTTTTATGGTCGATGTACTGAATTTTTCCACCAGTTTGGTTTTGAAAATGGCCACTTCTTCAGAGTATTAACAGTTATTATTTCATAGATAGATAATTGTTTTCGATACAATTCAAAAAGTCGTACTATTTTCAAGTTTTTCTGACATGAAGAATGTCAGTGTTTTCGGAAACTTTAAAAATTATTAGATTGTGTTAAAAATCTAGCCTCATGAAAGTGAGTCAGTTTGTCATTTTAAGCTAAGCTTCGATTTCAGGGTTCTATTTTGAGCTAAAGGACTCCGCACCAAATGTACAGAAAATGACTTTACGTCAACATTTCTGATTAAAATTTTTGAAAATAATTTTGTACATACAAATCAATAAATCTAACAAAAATTATAATGAAAATGGACAGTTTTTACTCTAACAATGGCTAATATTCCCATTTTTACATGTATTCTAATAGAAAAACTCGTGTGCTTTTGACATCTGATCTTTCTGTGAAACTTTTTGTTAGATTTTGCTAGATGCCTCATATTTTGTAGATAAGACCCACTGAAACCGTATTCTTGTATCTATGAACTTGACAAATTCTCGATTTTGAGTATATAGGGATGTTTGGGGTTCATTATAACATCCCTTTATGGTTCAAGCAAAGAAACCCACATGTCCTAACAACCGAAATACGGAGATCTTTTTCAGTATACTGTTTTTGTCGAAAATCAATTAACAATAAACGTTAGAAACATATCCTAACAAATAAAATCCTTAAATTGATTTTAAAGGTTGTTTCAGCATCCCATGCTGAATATCGTCAACGGCGATACCACGCTGGAAACACCAGTTCCCGTTAGATCACTGAAGTTAAGCAGTGTTGGGCGCGGTTAGTACTTGGATGGGTGACCGTTCGGGGAATACTGCGTGTTGTTGGCCCGTCGTGGGTGTGGTGGACCCACACTGGTAGTATTTATCCACCTAGAAACACTACCCAAATCGGGTAGTGAGGCAATGAACTTTCGAGTTCGAAATGCTAATCAATTTTTTTTATTCAGCATCCCATGAACATTTGAGAAAGGATATCGAAATTTCCCAGAAAGGAAAATCACAGGAGATTTCTTGTTTACAGTAAATATTAGGGTCGGAAATTAGTTTAGAATAATTGCGGGAAGTATATCCTAGTAGGGAAAGTCGTTAAATTCACCTAAAAAGTTGTTTAAACATCCCTTAATGATTCAAGCAAGAAAGTCGATATTTTCTAACAATGAAAACTAGTGCGGATTTTTCGATTATACTACTGAAGTTGAAATCAATTCATAATGAAAGTGCAGAACATATCTTGGCAGGCAAAGTTATACTGCCCCCTGCACGCTCCGCGATAACCCCCACATAATATTTCTCATTTATTTAACATTAAAAATTTTATTAGCCTTAAGCCAATATCATTAAAAATACTATGTTAAGATATTTTCATAATATAATATAATTACAACCCCTAGTTTCAAGCTAATTATTTGTATGTTTATATTAATGTACCATATATTTAGATTTTCATGTCTTTTATGGAGATTCAGCAGGTTAAGCTGCTGAATTTACTTTAAGGGATATTTCAACAGCCCTTAAAGATTAAAGCAAGGAAATAAACATTTCCTAACAATAAAAACTGCTGGAGGTTTTTTCATTATACTATTGAAGTCCGAGATGTATTTACAATGAACGTACGGAACACATCCTAGCAGGGAAAGTAGCTGAATTTATTTTGAGGGTTGTTTTAACAACCCTCAAATATTCAAGCAAGAGAATCAAATTTTCTTAAAGACCAAATTAACCGGAGATTTTCTTATTATATCCTCAGGTTTGGTGACACTTTAAAATAATTGTGGGAAGCATAGAAAAGCAGGTGAAATCGTTTAATTCATTCTAAGAGTGATTTAAACATTCCTTACATATTCAAGCAAGGTAATCGACGTTTCCTAAAATTGGAAACTACCGGAGATTTTTTGATTATACTATTTAGGTAAGAAAAATAATTTACAACGAACGTGCAAAACATATGCTCGCAGAGAAAGTCCTTGAATTTTTTCAAGGGGTATTTTATAATCCTTCAGAGATTCACGCAAAAAAATAAACATTTTTTAGCAACCAAATTATAAAATTTCTTACGTTATAGAAACTATTCAGTCAGATTGGTCTAGTGATCGACAGTAGGCTGTACCGAAGGATGTGCATGTCAAAAACGACTAATCTGTCTGGGTTTTAAGTAAATAGGTTTTCTTAGGACGTGCATGCTCTACAAAGCGTGTATTAACTAGACAAATCTGATTAAGTCTTCTCAAAATGAAAGAAATTCGATAATTTTGCTGATAGGAAATGTCGATTTCCTTGGTTGAATCTTCAAGCAACGTTAAAACAACCTTTAAAATGAATTCAACTACTTTTCCTGTTAGGATAGGCTTTTAAAAATTAGTGTAAACAGATTTTCAACCTTAATAGTATAACCAACAATCCCCCGCGATTTTTATTTTCAGGAAATGTTGATTTTCTTGCTTGAATGTTTATAGGATACTAATAAAACCCTTAAAATTATTTTAACTACCTATTTTGCTAGGGAATGTTTTTTACATTCATTGTAAAATTATATTTGACCAAAATAGTACAATGAAAAAATCTGCCGTGATTTTGCTTTTCAGGAAATTTCTATTTTCTACCTCTAATGTTTGAGGAATGTTAAAACAACCCTTAAAATTAATCCAGCTATTCAATCTGCTAGGTTATGTTTCCTACGTTTATTGTGAATTGCTTTCCGACAACAATACTATGAATGTTTTTTGGAAATATCGATTTCCTTGCTTAAATCATTAAGGAATGATAAAACAACCCCCAAACATCTTGTGTGCACCAAATCGTGAATCTATCATCTTGATGAATACAAAGCTTTTGTTTCAGTGGGTCTGACCTACAATATATGAGGCATCTAGACAAGTTTAACAAAAATTAATTGAGAAATGGGGAATTATTTCTGGGGAATTTTGCAATTTTGGGACTATCTTTCATTTGTTTGCTTATGTCTTGTTGTAGGGAAAGTTGGTTTTAGTCTGGGCCAGTTTTTAATTTTGGAAGACATCTCCATGTACAGTATTTTTTATTATGCATGTGTTTTTGAGTGAGGACCACCGGGCCAGTTCCTCATTAAAGTGAATTTGAGACTTCAGGACCACATTTTTTATTCATATTTGTGTGCACGCGTGTCTGTCTGTTTCGGTCTCTGTCTATCTGCCCACCAGTTGATGAGAGCTTGGATTCAGCTTTATTTCTGATTTTGGGAGCTTCTTCCTGATCAGCAGAAAAGTAATTTGTGAATAGAATAAAAATCTATTAAGAAAATGATGAGATATTCACCATAATTATGCAACATGTACACTTAGAGAAATGAGTAATTTAAAATTGCGTCTTTGCGTTATCTTGGAATTAGTAGTGAGTCTCTGTAAGTATAGGTTGGGTTTGCTTATTAGATAGAGAAATATAAAAGAGGGTATTACACGCGCAATTCAAACAAGATCCTGAAAGGCCAATAAACGTACGACTTCCACTTTTATTGCTTGTCGTTTCTAGTCCTCTATTTGCAAGGCAAGGCCAGTCGTGCATCCGAAGCGATTATGTACCGGCTGATTCAGAAAAGCCTGATCGGTGCAAGTCTCGATTCGGATGCGCCTCACGTGGCAGCGTTTTGTGTGAGTACACCATAAGGTAATAGGACCTTCAATGGGAGTCCGAACTCTGAACAATCAAGCAGGCGTGCAGGACATGCGGCTGTCCCCGTCAATCTGTGCAAAAGTCCAGACATCCTTAACAATAGGATTGTGGTATTAATTCTTTTCCCATTGTCGTCGTTCTTTTCTTTCATTGTGTTAACTCTATTCCTACATCACTCGTCATTGCGAGTGACCGATTTGCGATAATATGAACCCGTCAGGTCTTTATAGACAATATTCTTACCCTTCCAATATCATAGGCATAGGGCATTTTTTTGAGAATCCAACTGCGAGAATTGTAACACGCTCTAATTTTTTAGGAATTCTTTTTTTGATTTTGCAACGACGTATGAGATAATCAGAAATTTTATTTTGAGACAAAGTTCTTCTAGGAGAGAAGCGGGTTATGCGAGGCGTATAATATATCGATCGATAGAGAGAATCATATAATCGATAAAGTAATAGAAATATATGTAGCTGGTAGGTCTTATTAGCTTTGCTTTATTCCCAGGCAAAATTCAGTCTGTATCAATTAAAATACTTAATTATTGGGTCTGCCAAAAAAGTCCACGAGCGTCAACATGTTGGGCAATGAGGCGTGCACTATACGCATTTGATCTGTTTGCAAATTAAAAATAATTTTCTAACAATCGAATCACAGTTAGAATCACTGTGTAAATTTAATCACAATAAGTGATAACCCGCGATTGCCTCCAACTTTATTAGAAGTACTCGCATTTGCCTGGGCGTGTGGCCAGGGGAGAGGAAAAATGCAGAAAACCACCTCTCGAGTGCAGACGGGTTTTCGACAGTCGAGTTTGAAGGCAGGCATTCGATCCTACTCATCAAATCCACACAATCAACCTCGGAAATTAGAAGTTGTATTTTAAAACTGATTAGCATCCAAATCAATATTCAATATTAACAAAGTTTTAATAGATTTGGGGCCAAATACTACAAGCACCTTTAAAATTAAACAATTATCTTCAACCTCATTTTTTCACTATTTAATATTGCATTCATAATTTCATATACTTAACCTAACTTTACTCGTTCAAAATACTGATAATAAACTGATTGTGAAAAAAATGTTCAGTGGGACGAAATAAAAATTGATTGTCTAATCCAAATTTTTTGTTTAATATAGAGTATAGAAGCAACATAACCTTTTGGTAGTACCAACCAAATTATTTTATTGGACCATTTGGTTGATCCAACGAAAAGCTTGGTAGGCTCAACAAAATTTTGTTGTGCCCCAGACAAAACAATTTGTTGGTTGAACAAATATATTCTGTAGAATTAACCGTAATTTGCTGTAATACTATATCCTTAACGCTATACTTGACTGGCATTAGTGTTACGGAAAATTTCGTAATACGAGACAGTGTGGGATAGAAAAGATTTCTAGAATAATATATATGAAAAAGACAATTTCCAAGGGTGATATACTCATTGAAAAAGGAAGAGGATTCGAATGGCTGAATGGTCGAAAATCGAAAAAACAGTGAAAATATTAGAGCGTGATAGTGCAAAATTAACAAAAGAATAGAATTTTTGGAATGATGAGCAGGATTAAGAGGGAGATTGGGTATAAAAGTACTTGACGGCGTTTAGCAGAATATAATGGATACATTTGTTGAAAAGAGGAAGATGATAAAATAGTTTAATTAGGACAAACAAATAGAATTTTTTCCGAAGAATAGGATAACAAGTGAATAGAAGGGTGGAAAAAATAGGATATATTTATTTGAAAATAGAATATGCTAAAAAGTGATCAAGCACAGGGGCGATAAAGATGCTTTCTGGACAAGCACTAAGACCAAAGATAAAGTTATTGAAAAGGATAGAATATATTTGAAAAGATGAACAGGGTGAAAACATTGAAAAAAAAAACAGAAAAGGTTGGTATGGTTGAAGAGAAGAATATGACGGAAAGTGTAGAAAAATAATTATATAGAAGATAGATTAGGATATAATCCTTGGAAGATGGAACAAGATACAAAATTAGATAGCGGGATGTGAAGGGATAATTTTATTTTAATATAAAATCGGATAAGAAAGGGAATATGCACGAGAAATAGATTAATATTGGTAAAAGTAGAAGAAATTTTGGGAACAGGAATGAAACGATTGAATAGGATCGAAATTAATATAATTGTTAAAAACAATTATAGGATGTGAAGTGTTTGAAAAAGTTAGAATAGGATAGCATTTTCGGAAGATGAATTCGAACATCCATGTTAATGAAGCAGGATAAAAAGCGATAAAACTGGGTAGATAAATATGGTGATATTAAATAGCGGAATAGAATAAAGTGATAAATGAAGAAAAAGGATAGAATTATTCGGAAGAAGAATCGACTGAGATTGATAACACAATTCAGAGGACAGCATTTTTATGAAAAAAGGACAATATCAGAAGTCATCCTATTAGTTAAATAAGAATAATAAAAAAGTTGAATAGAATAAAAGATCATTAAAAAGGATAGATAAAGATGGAGCATGATAAATAACGATGAATGAAGGAAAAGGAGTGGAGAATTATGAAAATCATAAAGTAAGAAAGAAAATGATAGAATTGTTGAAAAGGGGAATAAAATGAAAAATATGGAATGTAATAGAAAATGAGAATGTAAAAATAGAATTCTTGAAAAGAGGGATATAATCAAATTTTCAAGAGTTGCAGAAGTTTTTGCAAGCGGAAATAGATTCAAATGGATAAATGATGAAACATGATAGAATGTTTTGAAAGTGGATCAGGATAGAATGGGAAAGCAAAACACGTTAAAAGTGTTAAGATATTGAAAAGGATGGAATTAAAAGCTGAACAAGATTCAAAATCATAAGACATGACAGAAATGTATAGAATAATTGAAAACAGAACATAATTGACAAATTGGTCATTAAGGAGAAACTTTTGCAAAGAAGTTGTGAGATAAAATGGAATAACTATGTTTGATGCTCATGGATTAAAAAATGTTGAGTTTGTTTCAGATTATAAACTGATTGAGATATAATGTGCACCTCAATCTCATATTATGAACTCTTTGCTTGTGTAATACACTTGGTAAGTTTAAAGAATGTTATAAATAATTTGATGATGAAAATTGTTCTTCATTTTATCTTGCGAATTGTTGAAATACTTGTGGAGTTGTTTGGGCTGGAGGAAGAGTATTAATTTTTTTAAATTACACACTCTTCTCTCACCTTTTGGTCTTATGGGTCCCCGAGTTCATGGACTCATTTGGTGCTCATGTAGCTCCATCGAAACCTGAGCTAATCGGCGCACCGTTCTTTGAGCACGCCTCGCCTGAAGACCCGAGGGCCTCACGAAACCGACCCCGTATTAGTAGTCGGGCCTCAAGAGTCTGGGCCTCAGTTTCAAAGAAAACAGAAAAGTCGCCGAATTAAAGATAAACCCAGATCTTCTCTTCTTCTGATCTATTATATTAGTTGAAATTGGTCAATCTGAAGTATATGTATACCACCTGTTGTGAGATAGGCTCGAACGCAGATCTAATTGTTGATCCTCTTCTCTCCGCATTGTCCGTTTCAGAGAAGGAGAGTTTTATTTTCTATGCATGATTTTTGGTTTCAAAAGATTTGAATAGTTAAAAGCAATGAGTTAGTCAAACACCAAATGGTTATTTTTTGGCAAACCTTTTCTATGTTTTGTTTCGTAATAAATGTATAATATTCTTCATTGTCATACACATTTTCAATTGGAAGTAAAAAATACGAAAGTAATTAGGACAACTGTGTACAGATTATTGTTATCTATTGACAACAATCAAATTGTAATTCAACAAATAATTTCCTAATGATAAAAAATTTGGATTAAAATTTAATAGCAGTAATTTAGCATGTTTGTACTCTAACTAGCTTGAAACATATCAATTAAGGTACATGATTGTTTTTCTCCTGCTTAGAGCGGTTTGCAATTATGCCCGAGCACGAGGATCAAGTCGTTGCTCATAGCGAGCGTCGCTAAATCGAAAAATGGCCTCGGGGAGATTATTTCATTAGGGAGGAAAAAGCCCCGTGGTAATCATCCCGATAAGAAGTCCAGTCCCGTGTCTCGCAATTACGTGGAAAACGAGGGCGTGAGACGATCCTACAACTGAGCCGTTATAAAATTATGTATCATGTTCTTTGTCCCTCTGCAATTTTACGGTGCTTTTTACGGCGGCGTCGGTGCTCCTCGTAAATCGTGCGGCTCCTACGTAATATTCGTTGGAGAGGAGTACAAGCGAGAACGAGAGATTTAACACAGTGGGAGGGAGGGGGAGGCCCAAAGAGAGATGAAGTGAGTCCCATTTAGGATGAGAGCGAAGGGGAGAAAAAATGGAGGGAGGCAGACGAAAAATGTGAATATCAATTATCGTTCTTTTATGAGAACATTACGATACTTTCGTTTGGCTGTAATGAATTGGCCATTGCTCAGAGAGCATGGCTGCGAAATAAGATTTATAACCAGTCCTCCAATGAAAATGGACCATACTTTTGGTTTTGCATGATATGATAACAGGCGCGGATCCAGAGAAGTGACGGCGTCGGAAGATTCTATACACATAAAGATTATACACTAATTAAATTGACCAATTGCAGGAGAATTGAAAAATTTAAACTGTGATACTTGAAAAAATGTTCAAATAAAATATTTAATACTCAACTACAAAATAAAAACATTTAAAAGATTAGAACTCTTCTAAATCACAAAGTCATCATGTGAAGCTCTCCACTCGGGCCCATGAGTATCCAAGGTCTTTTGTTTCAAGCGTCATTCACTTCACTGTCACTCTTTTTATAAACTATTTGACGCCACACTTTTCTGCCCTGGCATACCTCTGTAGAATCCTTCACATTCATGCATTTTCCATGCAAACTCTTGTCTTTCTATGGCTTTTCATGTCTCTTCGAATTAGGGTATCATTTACACATTCTAACCATTCTTTCCGCGGTCAGCCTCTGGGCGCGCTGCCATTTACTTTATCTTGAGACACTTGTTCCGTTAGTCGTTCATCTATCATTCTCCCAACTGGGGGTTCTTTTTCCTGGTCTGAAAAAGCCCAATCTCTTTCCCTTAAATACCTTCAGGCTACAAAAATGGACATAGTATTATTTATTCGTAAAAATTAGGGTTCAGAAGTGGACTAGGACTCACCAACCGACCTGATAAAAGTTTTGCAGAGCAACCCTGAAAGCCATTCTACCCAATTTTGTGGAATGAGTGCAAAAGACTTGGAAAATTTCCCGTATAGAAAATTATCGGGGAACTATTCGAGGCCAGGGTGGACGGTCCTGACCGCTAATATGGCGCTTGTCAAGTCGGTCTATTATGAAGCTGAGTAGAAGTGAAACGTTTTTTTATTGTCAAACGATAGTCTGGATGAGCTAATATGCTATAGCTAGATACTCGGTCTTGTGAAAATGTAATTTAGTTAATTAACATTAAAAATGATTTCAAAGACTGTTCAGATGATGAGAGAGAAATTCTTTGTTTTTGATGTGAATTTTGTATTTTATATACTTTCCAACACCCTGGCTATTTTTGGGAATGTGCAAAAAAATATTCGCATTCCAAAGTTGAACTTTTGGTCCCGATAGGTTAGCCAGCACCCGATTAGGGCCTCAGAATACTGATTGGTTTATGAGAGAAAAAGTACTTTTTTTTAATAGTCACTTCTTTATTCTTGGTACTTTTAAACACCCTGACTTTTTTGTAAGTATTCACAAAAAAATATTTTGGTTCGATACTTAGCAAATTTCAATTGATTTCATAGCATTTTAAAGGGTTTCAACCATTTTAAGAAATTTTTCAAAGTTTTTGAACGCTTTAAGGAAATTTAAGAGATTTTAAAGACTTGACGGCAGTTCAAGCCCCGAAGGATAGTAAAATTTATGGGATTTAAAAGAATTTTATAAACTTCATGAAGATTTGGGAAGATTTCATAGGATTTAAATGGTCTTATTGTATTCTTAATGACTTTAAGAGACTTCATAGAATTTTAAAGATTTCAGAGGATATATTTATAGGGTGATTCAAGTGATTTTTATTGGATTTCAATATACATGAAAAATCCTAAACATTTTATAATATTTTTATAAACTGCAAAGAATTTAAAAGAAATGAAGGGTTTTTATAGGATTTCGAATATTTGAAGTCAACTTCAAATATTTCGGTTAATATGCTGTCTTGAAGAATTTCTTTAAATTTCGAAAAATGTAAAAATATTTCATGAAATTTATATGATTTTAGGATATTGTAAAAGACTTCATAAGATTTCAGAGGATTTCCAACATTTACAAATATTTTAAAGGCTTTTAAGAGATTTTATCAGATTTTCGAAGATTTCAGTAATTTTAAGGGATTTTAAAGGCTATCCATTAGGTATTTTGATCAATTTCCCAGGATCTCAAAGGATTTCATGGGGTTTCAAATATTAAAACATTTTTCGAAGAATATCATCAGATTTCATCATCGGATTTCAAAGGATTTCGAAAGAATTGAGAATTTTTAAGTTTTAAAGGAGTTTTAAAGAGTTTAGTGTACTTTTAAAGATTCCCATGAATTTCCAAGGGCCAAAAAAATTTCAAGGTATTTTGTATGATTTTAAAGAATATAAAATATTTTCGGGTATTTTCAAGAATTGAAAGAAATTTTCAAGGAATCTAATAAATTTAAGGAATTATAAAAAATTGTATGCGGTTTTCAAGAATTTATCAGCATTTCGGAAGATTTGAAAGAGTATAACAGGACATATATGATCTTAGGATATTTCGAAAGATTCCAAGAGATTTTTCAAGGATTTTAACTGCTTCAATAAGATTTCCAAAGAATTCTATAATTTGAAGAGATTTTGAAATCTCTCATGGAATTTAATGAATTTTGCAGGATTTCAGGAATTTTGATAGGATTTCCAAAATTTGAAGTTTTTTTTTTAAATTTCAATTACTACATTTTTTAAATTGAGATTGAAGAGTCATAAATGTTGAAGGTGATAGTATCTGTACAAAAACCTACCAAATCATTGTTTTTACATATTGAAATTCAAAAACTGGCAATCTCCACAACTGATTGAGTTCCAATTTAATGCCCAGGAAAATTTAATAATTCTGAAAAAGCCTCAAGAACTGCACATTTGAAATTAGTCTTATCTGGTTAAAAACCTAAAATAACAAACTGAACATTACAAAATAGTACCGCTCGTGATTGAGCATTTAAAATTCAAGAAACCTAGAAAAAAATACTCGCGAACCTGAACTTTTGAAGCTAAACAACTTTAGTTTCAAGGCCTGAAAAATTGAAATATGCTAGAGTGCATGCAAAACTTTAATTTCAAATTCAGATTATAGAAATCTTGAAGATGATAAATATTATTGAGGGGTCTCATATGATGTAGTATCATAAGACGTTTAAAGTAATTGGATAGATTTTATAATTAAAAAATGAGATTTCTGTAAAAAAAGACATTCACTCTTATTTTCGCCCGTTAAAATTGAAGAATTTTAAAAACTGTAAATCTTCAAAGTTTAATCACTCTAAATACGTTGAAAATTATATGATCTCTGATTGGAAGCTTCAAAAATAACGATTCCAGGTCTCATTGAACCATAGAAATTAAAAATTCGAAACTTCGTTTAAATTGAAGTATGTAATTTAAAATTTAAATCGCGAAACTAAGTCGTTAAAAATTAATAATTTTCAAATTATGCATCACGCTTCTTGAAATTAATTATTTTCATCTAGAGTACAAAAGTATTAAGCTGAAAATCAATTATGAAGCATTTCCAAGCAAGCGAAACAAATCGACAGTTGGACAATGTGAATGAATGAATTTGAAGATTATCATAAATAATCTTTTGCAATAATTCAAATATTGATTTTTTAAATAATTTTTCTCAATTTTCTAGTGAAAAAAATTGAAGGTAAGTCAAAAAATCCTGGAGGAGACGATCGCCGCGCCAGGTTTCGTTACCCTCTAGGTTCACGCCTATATGATAAGCCTTCATATTTATTATAATTCAGCAATTTTCTATTACTGTTGAGATTTTTAAGACATTATTGCAGAGAAAATTTAGGAAAGTATAGAAGTTTTAAAACATCCTATCCTTTTCTAATCCGTTTATTTAATTTTTATTATATTCTTTGATCCAATTATATTTTTATCTATTCCATTTTATACCTATTGATTTCTTTCCATTCTCTCCTAGTGCTATCGCTTTCTGTTCAGTTTTATCACATGATCCACTTTGTTTTCCGATATTTTCTTACTTGTTTTAGCTACACAGAAAACAATAAAGTTTTATTTTAAACGTGGAAACGGCTTCAAAATGTACGGAGACAAAATTGAACACAAATGAACCATAATTGGTTCATATTAAGCAATACAAATATTAAAAGTCATTCAATTGTTTTTCAGTTTTCACATCAAATCAAGCGAGAGCAAACATAACTGAAGTTCAAAATAAGTTTTAAGAAAAATCACCTGAAACAAAATTGATTTTATTTATAATTAGCCTAAAACCAGGAAAATGATCTATTACTGTGAACATTTTCATGACTTTTCATGCAACGGTTCAGAAGTTATAAAAGGACAAACATACAGATTTTCGCATTTATATATATGTATAGAAGATAGATAAATTAAAAAATGAAAATTATGTTCATATCTGCGGTTTCTTCCGAAAAATCCGGATTTGTGAAAATTAAAAACTGTTTCATGTTCAAAAAGAAAATAATAATAATAATTTAATAAAAACAATTTATTACACATTGTTATTTAAAGCTGAGTACATTTACTTTGAAGAAAAATAAGGGCACGTACAAGAGGACATTATTTTATAACGATGGTTATTAATAATTATTGACAAGACTGATAATTGATTTGGCTTAAATTTCGATCAGATTTGACACTGAACGAGACGGCTGGAGCTGAAATCTGAATACATAGCGGAACACATAACCAATAAAAACGTTACCGCCGCGCCGGGTCACCGAATGGAATATCAAATTTCAAAATTATTATAAAAATATTTAGAGTGGACGTAAAGACATTCAAAAATAGTAAGACATATTTTTTTTCGCACTCTATTCAGTAGTGTATCCACATTTTTATTTTATTCTTATTTTATCAGGAATCATTAAAAAAAGTGTCACCGAATTCGGTAATAAGAAAATCATACTATGCATACTTTGAAAAATTTTGTTAACTTACAAACAATTAACATTCTTGTGCCTAACATACAAATGTTAGTAATAAAAATTCTATAATTTTTCCTCGACCAATTTTTTTTTCTTGGCCATTAACATTAAAATACCATCGACATTCATATACAAATTAGGAATTTTTAATTTATGCATTATAAATAAAAGAAGTGACTTTTCTACAATAAGAAATGACTTCTTAAGAAAATACTTGAATTTTCTAAAAAATAATTAAATTTTCTACAAAAAAGTTAAATGTTCAACGAAACAGTTGAATTTTCTACCTTAAAAGATAAATTCGCAACAAAAAAGTGTAGTAGTTGATATTTTAACAAGGAGGATGAAACTTCATTGAAAAAAATCAATTTCAAAATAAAAAAAACGACGTTTCAACAAATAAAGATTTTTCAGTAATGTAAGAGAAAAAAGTCCACCTAAATTGTTGAACCTTAAGGCCAAAAGACGAATTTTCTGTACAAAAATTTAATTTTCAACCAGATAAATAGGAATTTTTAGCAAAAAAAAAATGAATTTTCAACAAAATAGTTAAATTTTCAACCAGAGAGATGAAGCTCCATTAAGAAAAATCATCAGAATAGTTCAACTTTTACCCATGCAGTTAAATTTTCCATTAAAAAAAAATTAGTTTTCAACTAAATAGTCCATCTTCAACCAAAGAGATGAATTTCCAACTAAACATATGAATTTTCAATAAAGAAATGATTTTTTAAACAAAATGGTTCAAACAAATTTTTGAAACAAAATAGTTCAATTAAAAAGTAAAGTTTCTACGAAGATACTTGAATTTTCAACCCAAAAAGACGAATTTTCAATAATAACAGTTGAATTTTCATACAAAAAGGATGACTTTTCAAAAAAGTTATTCAATTTTCAATAAAAAAAAGTTGCATTTTCATCCAAGAAAGGTTAACTTTCCACTAAAACAGATGATTTTTCAAATGAGAAAGACAAATATTTAAAAATATAGTTGAATTTTGATCGAAAAAACATTTCAATTGATTTTTCAACACCAAATAATGAAATTTTCTCAAAAAGTAAATTTTCTACGAATACAAAGCAAATAAATTACCAACAAGAATGTTATATTAGGATTACCGCAAAACTTAATTTTAAAAGTTCTTTAATTTTTCCCTGACCAATTTTTCATTTCCCCTGACCATCAATATTCAAAGACCAGAGCATTAATTCGTAACATTATAACATTTGTAATGACTATTCATTTTTTTGATTTAATATTTTTTTGGTAACATTTGTATTATTTTGAGCCTAGAATCTTTCATGAGCGGAATAAAACAATTTCAAATAAAAATTGAAAGATTTCAAATTTATTCAGCTTGACAGTTATTTAAAGTTATATGAATTCCTTGACTTTTATAAGATTTTTTTTCGAAATCCCTGACTTTTTCCTGACTTTTCAAAAAATTGTTTTGAGCAGGTTCCTTTTTACACTCACAAGTTTTCTTTGGCGCGTGAAGTTAAATTCATATTAAATTGCTGTACAATTTCGGCGAGTTTATTGTTTCATTTGTGAATTTTCGAAAATTAGTTACATGAATGAAGGACCCCCCCCCCCCCATAACATAACAAATTGTAACAAAATCTCTTGACCCCTCCCACCCCCTTGAGCTGTTACGTAATTTAGGTACGGTCCCTTCACATAATTCTATATTTTTTATACTGTTTCACTTAATTCTTAATCTTTGCATATAATGATTTATCATTTTTTATCCACTTTAACTTATAAAATTTAATATAATTCAATATAATTCAATATAATAATATCATTTATTGACTCGAAAACACTAAAGGTATTCAATATACTCGAAATAATGTTGAAGTCACAATTTGATCATAATCCGAGTTTTCTTTTTTCATTTTCATAAAGAAAATCCTATTCTCTTTCCTGTTTTATAGTTTTTATATTTTTTTTATAATTTTGATCTACTCCAATTTCCACAAATTTTAACCTTTCCGATCACGTTCAATAGCTGTATCTTTTCCCCATATTCAAGAATACCGTCTATATCTATCCCGTTTGATCGCTTTATATAGTCTACTTTTCTTTATCATAATTCAATCCTTTTTCATTCCGTTTATTCACTTGTTATCCTTGAACACTCTGTTGGTCATTCCTCTCTTCATAAATTCTATCCATTTCCATCCTGTTTAAAAATTCTTGATGTTTTTCAGCTTCCAAAAGATTTTGGTTTCTTTAATTAGCCGTTTCCCTCTTTCCAAAGTTTCACTCCTTCCTTTTAGAATTACAATATTTTGATTCCGTTTAATCATTTTTTTATGCAATATCTCTTCCCCACAATTCTACATTTAGCTTCTTGTTTTATAATTTCATCATTCTAAACATTTGCATCTCATTTCATTATTTTTAATTTCTTTCCTCATCAGATATCCCTCCTTTTCTATCCTGTTTTATAATTTTTGTTTCCTTGTCCATTTTTCAAGCAATGTATCGTTTTCTGTCCATAGATGTTAATGTCAAATCAAATAAAGATATACATTAGGAATTATGTGTAAAAAATATTTTGTAGAGATGGTTACCGTTAAAAAAATAATAATCAGAAGAAAGGAAGAATGAATAGAATTTCCTTCATGAAGAAGAAGAAAGAAAACTGAGATTATGATTAAAATGTGACTTTGACAATATTTTGAGTATATTGAATATCTTCAGTGAACTATTGGGTCGTTTCATTTCGCCCAATTAATTATTCGTTACGAATCTCAGGCTATTAAAAGGATATCCTGAAGTTCTTCAGAATCCATGAACCATTGAAGAATGCTGAAATCCCCTCTCTCGTCATTCATGAACTTCTTTTGAGTCTCTATTACAATTCCTTTATTAGTTTTTTAGCATCACGTTTTCACGCTAATGGCCTTCGAAGTGAGGTGAAGAAATAATTCAAAAGAAGCATGAATTTTGTATGATGTCCAATTAAAATCTATAAATATCACTGAAATTCCAACCAATTAAGAGGATCGTTAAAGATTTTAAGTTCTCAATTCACCACATTTATAAAACTCCTGCACCTTAACATTTCAGGAATCTCTAAAATTTGAAATTCAAGTTGAAATAAATATAATTGCTATAAAACACAAAGTGGATTTTACGCTCCGCACGTTTTCATTGACATCCGAACAACGTGCAAAAGGCCTTAATGCTAATCACGTGTAAAAGTTATGGAGCTAGCCTGAAGCTCGAAGGACGTGTGAATCCACACTGGTCTCATCCTTGCAAGGACTCTGCGGCTCTTGTTGATCCGCATAGTTCGATGATGCGATATCGACCTCTAAATTCCTTGCCTTCATTCTCCCATCCTCAATCGGAGAAAAAATTCTTTACTTCTGAGAACAAATATTAGAAAAGAGTGTAGGTGAGAGTTTTGACCTCATTCGGACTTAGTGAGATTTATTTAATTGAAATTATATCAATCATACAAAAGAGTCGGTACCAGCGCTACCGGTATAACCTTCGCCAGGCTCACAAAATAAGTGCAGACTTATTAATATTGTCTTTTAAGGCAATATTAAATTTTAATGGTCACGTATTATCCTAGCAATGAATAACCCCTAATGTCGATGATTTGTTAATACAATTTGTTTCTACCGATCAACTTTACAAGTTAACAACTTTTTGTTTCTTCTTATACACCGCTGTGCATTAAATAAACAAACAAATAAAAAATTCGCTCTCAGTAATCTATGAAGAATTCAGTCCTTGATTAAAAAAAAATTGCCCGCTGCGCAGGCACATTCTCATCGCGTGCGGCTCGCAAGTTTGAGCGCGCCTAGGGCGAGCGACTGTTGCTTCTGGCGCTTCGCGCTCGATAATATATTTATTTCGCGCTGCGTGCTCATCCTTTGTATTTCCACCACATTTGTGCACAGGCCTATGAAAATTAAAGGTCAAAGCATCGACAACTGTAAGTTAGTGATTGTGAATTCTCTTTTGTTAAAGCTCCTTCGACTTTAACGAACACATTCTCATCACGTATCTCGTGCTTCGCACTCAATTTTGTCCACAATGCGAACTTCTCTATATTCTGTTCAACACTATTATATCAAACGTATATTAAATTTATTTCTGTATCTCGGCCAATATTTAGATATTGCAAAATAAAGTGCAAATTTTAGCTATATTCCAGCTATACGTACCAGAATTTCGGTACAAATAGCCCGTTTTCCAGCTTTTATTGCGCCTTGTGTCGTTTTTCAAGAAATTTAATTTGTGTATTTTTTATGTAACTTTTACGATTTGAAAAAAACATACGCATCCTTGCATAAAATGGTTTTAAAAAAATTTGTAGATAGAATGTGGGTGACAAATTTTGCTTGAGAAAATGTTATTGTAGCTTGCGTCGTTTTTCTAAACAGTTATTTTTCAAAACTTGCATGTTTTTTTATTTTAAAAAATGTACGCAAAATTTGTAGATCTCTTTTGGGTGATCCTATCAAGAAATTATCAATGACTTTGAAGATCTATTTTGAGTGAATAATTATTGTTTATTAATTTTTTTCATACCTTGTGTCGTTTTTCCAAAAATTCATTTATTTTTTATTTCGAATGTTATTTTTTACGATTAAAATGAAAACTAAGTGCTCTATCAAAAAATTATACATAAAAAAATGTGTAGCTTATTTTATGGCGAACAACTTTTGACTTATTATTTTTTTTTCGTCGCTTGTGTCGTTTGTCCAAAAATTTAATTTTTTAATTTTTAATGTTGTTTTTCACGAATAAAACAAAAAAAAGCTTCCTATCAAAAAGTGATCATTAACTTTGATATTATGAAATTCCATTAGATAACCCTTGAAATATTATAAAATCACTTCAAATCTTTACAATCCGTTGATATCAAATGAAATTCTTGGTAAAAACCCGTGATATTCCATGAAATCTGATATTTCTTGAAATTCTGGAAAATTTATTGAAATATCTTGAGAAATTTAAAATCTCTCAAAATCATTGAATTCTTTGGAAATCTTATTTGATCGGTTAATATCCTTCGAAAATTTCTTCGAATATTTAAAAAATATCCTAAAATCTTATAGGTCCGATTATATCCTTCTAAATCTTCTGAAATTCTAGGAAATTCTTCAAAACCGCATACAATTTTTTTGAGTTCCTTAAAATCGCTAGATTTCTTGAAAATTCCTTTAAATCCTTGCAAATACCCTTAAAACATTAAAATTTCATTAAATCTATTCAAAATGTTTGAAAATATTTTCAAACTTTTGAAATCCTTCAATTCTTGGTAATGATTTCTTTGAAATCCATTAAAATATTTTAAAATCTTCTGAAATCCCGTGAAATTACATGAAATCTGATAATATTCCTTAAAATATTTGAAACCTTATGGAATCCTTTGAGATCCTGGATAATTCATTAAAATACCTCATTCAGAGCCTTTAAAATTCCTTACAGTGTTAAAAATAATATTAAATATAATATACCCATGTGTATTAAAATTTATGTATCAAGCACATGAAATCGCCATTAAGAGCGTGTATAAAATATGATAGCTTCTTCCTGTTAACTAAAAATAAAATTTGACTTCAAGTCGAAAAGTTCAATTAAGCAAATAAATAACAGACTCAACCTACAATGAACTGTATTGCCATGAATTTTTTTTCAATTTTTAATTTAATTACTATACCGACCTGTATATTCAATTTAATACACATGTATATTAAATTCACCATACCCATTTATGTTACATTTCAGTAGCGGAAGTACATATTTGCTTCAAAAACATTGAACCTCATACAGATTTTTCTAACAGTGATAGAATGACTGAAATCTTTGAAATTCTGATAAAATCCCTTAAAAATCCTTAGAAATATTTACAAATCTTGGAAATTCTCTGACATTCATTGGAGTCTTTTTCAATATCCCGAAATCTTATAAATTTTATGAAATCCTTTCACATCATCTAAGATCATCCTATAAATATCCTTTAAAATCTTCAAAATCTCTTAAATTCCCCTAAAACTTTCAAAAGCTTTTTGAAAAAACTCTAAAAATGGTTTCAAACCGTGTAGAACATTATTGAAACAGATTTTCGTCTACTGAAATCCGATAAAAGTTACTGAAAGTCATTCTATAGATATCGTTTGAAATCTTTAAAATTCTATTAAGTCCCTCAAAGACTGCTATAAAATCATCAAAAATCTCTATAATTCTTTTAAAATGTTCAAAAGCTTTGAATATTCCTCAAAATAATTAAAATTCTTGGAAATTCTATTAATTCCGTTGGAATCTGTTGAAACCCTTTTAAATCCCTGAAAATCTGTTAAGTCTTTCAAATCTCTTGAAATCATAAAAAAAATTGGGTAGACCACCTTTTAGGGCCAGTCTGGAAGACATTTATCGGATCAGATGGTTAGTCCCAGATCGCTTCTGAAAGCTAATTTTTGAGAATAAATAACATGCCAATTTTTAACCCTGAAGGTATTCAGACGGCAGAAATTAGGCTTTTTCCAGACAAGAAAAAAAAACCCTGAATTAAAAAAAAAATTCGATAAAATGTTTTGATGAATTGATGCGTGTTTTAGCGAAATCCCATTCCAAGAGGAAAATTCTTGCTATCACTTGACATGAACTCCACCAAATAATAGCAATGCTTTTTTTTACATCTTTTAAATTTTAATAAATGCGGCTTGAAATAAGGATGCAATAATTTTGTAACAGTGATAAGGGTACCAGTAACGAAGGTACCGAAACGTTTGAATGATTTATATAATTTCAATTAAATAAATCTTACTAATATTAGTCAAAATCAGGTCATCACTCTCACCTGAACAATTTGGAATATTTCGACGTAAAACGAACAAGATATTGAAAAATAATAACTCAAACAATAGACAGTAAGAAGGTATGTATACCTATAATACTTTGGAATGATAGCCAACTCGTTAAAGTGTCGAGAAACTGAAACTCCATAACGTATGTAATTTATGTTTACAGAGTACAAGAAGGCATGAAAGTAAAGAGAGGTTTACTGTCGAATAAATTTTGTATTACCTAAGGACTCTTAAAAATGTATTCAATCATTATTTTTTTATATTAAAAATCATACAATCATAGTCATATATTTTTCTCACAATTTCAGATAATTAGACATCAATTTTCTTTCAAATAAGGCAACATTTCAAGAAAAGTCCAGCGTAAGGTGTCAGAATGATGTGGTATTTGTTGCACAAGTTCGAAGATTTCCTGCGAATTCTAAAAAAATTGCGGCTGTTTTTCTAAAATTCTTGAAAGTGGATTTTCTCAAAAAATCCACATTAATTTTTTTTGTTGAGAAAATTGACAAATTGCTTTTTTTTAATTCTAATATTATTACATGCTATAAAAACCGTAATGATAACAATAATTCCCCCCCCCCTACCTCACGTAAAAATTTAGTTTTTCGATTTTTGGGTAATATTTGGGGCGTTGTGGCTGGTCGAGGGGAGGGGGCAAAAATAAAAGTTTTTGACATGCGTTTATCCCGCAGGCACTCCTTTTCAATCCCTGGAAATTTTGGCAACTTTTGATCAAATCTTAAATTATCAGTCCAATTTTTCGGAAATCCAAAATCTTCTCATGTTAAATATATGGTATTTTGAAGTGCCCGGTGGCACGTATCAATACTGGAATTTCGAAAAAAATACGGATTTTCTTTCTCTGGAAGTGAAAACTGGGGGGGGGGGGGGGCGGGGGATCACGACCTCTAGCTGAAAAAACGTTTTTACTGCATTTTGAAAAACTTTCTGTCAACTTTTAGAAATTTGTAGGTAAGCTTTCAATGATTGTAACAAATCCCCCAAAAAATGGTTCGATTAAACCTTTCTAAATGATACGTTTATTTTCACGACAGATTTTGGGCCCTATTTCAAATGTGGACTATATGTCTATTTAGGGCCCTCTGTCTATTTTGGACGCTATGCCAAATTAAGGCCATATGTCAAATTAGGGTCCTATGCCAGATACAGGCCCTATGTCCATTTTGCCCCCTTTGCCTGTTTCGGGCCTGAGGTCGATTTTGTGCCCAATACTCCATTCGGGCCCCATGTAACCAAATTTAGACCATACGTCAATTTCGGGTCCTCAATTAATTTTTGGGCCCTTTATCAATTTTGAGTCCTAAATCAATGTTGGACCCTATGCCAAATTTAGACCTGATGTCAAATTTTGGATTCTATATCGATTTTGGGCCTTATTTCGAATTTGGACAATATGTCTATTTGGGACCTCATGCCAAATTTGGGCTCTATGTGCAATTTTGGACCCTATTCCAAATTTGGGCCTCATGTAAATTTTGAGTCCAATGCCAATTTTTGGCCCATTTCTATTTTGGGCCCTATGTCAAATTTGGATTCTTTGCCTATTTTGGGGTCCATGCCAAATTTGGTCTCTATGCCAATTTTGGACCCTACGCCTATTTTGGTTTCTATGCCTATTTTTGACTCTAGGAAATTTTGGACCATATGTGAATTTTGGGCCCAATGTCAGTTTTTGGACCTATGTCCATAGTGGGTCATACGACGGACGGACGAACGGATGGAAGGACGGAAACTTGACAGAAACTACAAGGGTTTCTATCCGGGGCTACGAAATCCTGGAAATTTTTGTCACATTGGGTATGGTTACCATATCAACTTTTCTAGGGTGAATTCGAAGAACTGTATTAGGGTAAAAATTGTTAAAAGAGAAATAGGAATTTCAGTCAAGAAAATTTTTTATTCAATAGCTAAATAATAAAATTCGATTAATATAGAAAAATATGGGTATTCGAATTTTTGAATGATACTCACATTGAATTGAGATGTAACGATGAGTAATTAAAGGAAGGTTAATATTTTTAGGGACAATTGAATAAACCTCTCCACTTAGGGCTTAATAAACTTAATTAATTTAAATTGCAGTAATTTTATGCAGACAAAGAAGACTCGGGAGTTGATCTCCGATTGCTACATGATTGCGCTTTTTTTCTACAAAAATTGCGATTCCCTAGCGCGGTGTATACGGGAATAAAAAAAGAGAAACGAAATTTCTCAGGCGAGGGAGTGTTTCGATATCGCGGCATGGTGGAGCGTACGCATAAATAAGATTGAGGCAGCGGAATGGGAATTAGAGTCGGGGATAATGTATCGTTGAGAGCTCGGGAGTAGGTAGCCAAATGGCCTTGAATGTCCGAGCGTAATTGAGAAACCGTGGATACGTACATACCTGAATCATCTTTGGGCTGGTTGGTGTAATTAACCACTGCGAGATCTCTGCAGTTACAACGGGTATCGTTCAACTTTGCAATGCTATTTACAAGAGGATATTACTGTCGTTGAACTTCCCTTTAAACATATTCAGAAAATTAGTCACAGTCTCATGATAAATCGCTACGCCAGTGGTCCTGGGTCCAACAATTGAGGGCC
Source organism: Andricus quercusramuli (assembly GCA_932178445.1). Lineage (NCBI taxonomy): Eukaryota > Metazoa > Arthropoda > Insecta > Hymenoptera > Cynipidae > Andricus > Andricus quercusramuli. The sequence continues at coordinate 520,901 of CAKNXH010000060.1, read as the reverse complement.
CGGATCAAAGAACTGGTTATAACTTTCAGGCCCACAGTGTGGGGAGACCCCTAAACGCTTGAATTTAATCGAGGTTCAGCCTCCCCCTCCCTACTCTAGGCATCAGAAAGTTGTAACCTGTTCTTTGATCCGGGCCCTCAATTCTATCTTTTTCTGTCCGGTTCAATTATTTTTATCATACTCCGCTTTAAATAATTCTGTCGTTTCCTATCCTGTTTTGTGATCTTTCAACTTTCTCACTTTCTTCAACTACCCCTTTGAACGATATTTTGCTTCTTACACAGTACTTCATATAATTCTTCATAAGAAAAGTCCTCGGATGCTCATGTTGTTTTATTCTTTTTGACTTTTTGAATTTTTTTTTTTCTAGCAATCATTTTATGCTATTGAGGACTAGAGAAGGTGAGGGAAAGAAATTTGAGAGTTTGAGAAGGTGATGTGGAAAAAAGGGAATGGAAGGAGAAGGAGAGATGGAAGAACAGAGGAATGGGAAAAACGAAGTGTAGAGAGGGGTTAACGAGGAGATAGGATAGGAATAAGGAAGTGGAAGAAGCGAGAAACAGGGGGAGATAGGACTTGGGATGGGGGAGTAGGGGCCGATAACAGAAGTGATATGAAGAGATAGAGAGATTCATTGTTTTCTAGTACAATATGGTTGATATACAGCTGCATATAACGGATACTACTTTTGGGGATGTGGTGATCATATTAAAACAATCATAAGCTTTCTCACTTTCATTCAATCATACACGCGACATTTATTGTTTGTTATCATACTCTGATGTTTATGTTTTATAACTTTGACGCTATTACGATAGTAAATGCTTCCAGGTCATACTTAATCCTTTCTCAATTTATTTAGTATAGTTCATGAAGTATCCTTTCATTTTTATTGGTTCTGTAATCCTTTCCTTTATATTTGTCCTTTCAGATCAGCTTTTTATCTTCTAAGACCTGAGTCGTCAAGGTAGATTTTCAAATTTCAAAAAGGGTCAGTTAACAGAAAAAAAAAATTTTTCTTACACTATTAGACTGCTCAGATTTTCAAGTATTAATTAGTCTTACTTTCACATCGACTTTCCGCTTACCTCGCTTTTATTCAAAATTAAGATCAAAATAGTGTGTCACCGTCCGTCAAATTATTGTTTCCATTTGACGTCTACAACGCACAGTGGGACAAAACAAGTTTCTGTGGAGAAATCAATTTCTAACCTCCACTACTCATTCGAGTCTGGACCTTTTTTTATGAAAGCTTTTTGAATATCAAAAAGACTCATGTGTTTGGATTTTTTATAAAAAAAATTTGTTAATTTTGTATCTAGCAACAAAGTTGACTTTTTCACTTTCCAGGTGTAAATTAGAAATAGATTTGATTTAGAAATTGTTCAGACAATCTTTATAAAAAATTTCATAGTGTGGATATTTTTCAAGGAATAGGCTCGACTTTTTTGCGCAATCGACTAAAAATAACTTTCCGGGGACTCTTTGCCATGAAACTTTGCAAATTTACAAGAATTAATCAATATTTGAACAATTTTCATTTAAAAATCCAGAGTTTGGTTATCTTATCACTCTTTGCTATGATTCTGCGCGAATAAACAAAATTCATAAATTTCTCAAATAATTTTCATAAAAAAAATTTGGAGTTTGGCTGTTTGCGAATGAATAGGCTAAATTTTCGTTTTTGAAATTGACTAAGAATGTTCTTCGGATGCTTCTTTGCTATGATATATTTTCAATTGCGAACGATTGATACTTATTCAAACAATAGTCCCGAACAAATGTAGAGTTTTTTATAAAAAAATTTAGACTTTCGCTATTTGTGAACGAATAGGCTTCATTTTTGTTTCCAAAATCGACTAAGAATGTTTATTTTCAACGAATACGCTCAATCCTTCTTTACGAAAGAGACTAGTGATGTCTTTTAGGTGGTTTTTAGCCATGCAACTTTCCAAAGTGACAACAATTGTTAATTATTATTGAAAAAATTATAAAGAATTTTCGTAGCAAAGGGGAAGGCATTCTTAGCCCGTTTTGCTCAAAATTGCCAAAATCTGAATTTTTCTATGAATATTGTTTGAGTAATTGAAAATTGCGGTCAGTTTGAGAGTATCAAAGCAAAAAGTAATCAGAAAGACATTATTAGGCCATTCCGTATATAAAAATTGGGCATATTCGTTGGAAAAAGCCAAACGTTGAATTTGTTTATCAATATTGTTCAAGCAATCAACGACTGTTGTGAATTTGAAAAATCGCATAGCGAAAAGGCATGGCATTTTATATTCTGTACAAAATTAATAATTCTCGTAAACTTTCAAATTATCCCAAAAAAATGTTATCGAGAAGACATTTTAAATTATACCCGTCAAAAAATTGAGCCCATTGGTTGAAAAATAGCCTAACTCTGAATTTGTTTATGAAAATTCTCTGAATGATTGATAATTCTTATACATTTTCACAGAATCATAGCAAATAGTCATCATCAAGAAATCTTCAGTTGTTATGGTAAAAAAATGAGCGTATTCGTTTAAAAATAGCCAAAATAAGTAGTTTGGCTATTTTTCAACGCCACTCTTTTTTGTCCTAAAATACCTCTTTAGCTTGCTTTACATCCATACATTTTCTCATGCTCTCGGTCTGCTTCTGGGCACGCTACCATTTACCTTACCTAGATATACTTGTTCCGTCAGTTGTTCTCCTTTCATTCTCTCAACATGCTCTTGTCAAACAGTGTCTCCTCTACACTACAATCCTTGAGAATCCTCGAATTACTGACTTGGTTCATTAGGGTTTCCCGCATACGTTGCGCAGGTATTGCATGCCCACCGCATTAATTTTACTCTCATCCTTTTCTTGGTAGGTCCAGGTCTCGCTATCGTGCAGCACACTGGGTGTATTTACAGAATAATATATTGCAGTTTTAGCTTCATTCGTTATATTTTTACTTCTATAATGGCTTCTAAGCTGCCGATAACCTTCATGCCTTCGTTCATACGGCTGGCTATCCCTCCATTGATCTTCCCTTCAGTAGTGAATATATTCCTGAAATACACGTACTCATCAACATGTTCTATCCTCTCATCGTCTAAGGCAATGTTGCATACTGTTTCCTCAACCTTCCCTTCAAACTACATAATTCTTGTTTTATTCACGTCAACTTCAGGGCCTTTGTTTTTCATGTCAGTAGTCAGTCTGCTCAATAACATTTTCTGAAAGTTTTCGATTGACTCTGCCGTGACAATCTTATCATCTGCGAATGCTAACTCACGCACCTTCACTGTCCCGAAGTCCTTCTTCGTCGAGGAGGCCCATCCTCAGACACTCATCCATGAATAAAGTAAACAGCCCAGAGGATATAACGCAACCTTGCCTAACACATTGTCTCACACTCTCTTTAAACAAATCCTCATGGGACTTCCTAGATTTTTCTTCTGTTATTTTCATTACCCTATTAATAAATATTTTTGAATATATCTTCTTTACGATACTTAGCCAGCTGATACATCTGTCATTATTGCAGTTGCTTTTATCCTCTCCTCCCTCCCTTTCTTTGTGTATTGGGACGATAATTTCCTTTTTACAGTCATCTGGAACTTTCCTCGTCTCGCCTTACCATTCTTCAGGTTAATAATGATATCCCTAAACCTCAGAAACACTAATTCTTTTAACCGAGTTTTCCGACATATCGTCTTCTATGCCGCAATGATGCTGCTTCGTAGCTTCAACCTCTTAATAACTTCATGTAGTGGTTTTCCTATGACAGTCATTTACTTCATCCGTATCATATATTATTTCACCTTTGCTATTTATAATTCCGTCTAACTCTATTTATAGTCCGACAAGTAGAAAAAATCCAGATAATGAAAGAAAGAAAACGAAAACAAGTTTTTTTGGAACCGGAAGGTCCAAGCATCCGGAACCAGGGAGTAACTTCTCAGGCAGAGACTTAAGCTGAAAAATGATCGCTGACAGCAACCTCGAGCGAAATGCAAGCGAGAGATGAAGCAGATCAAGCAGAGTAGAAGGAGGAAGGACAAAAAGGGGATCGTTCGAGTTGGAGTGAGCTTGGAGTAAGCGAGGTAGCGTGCCCGGCGGGCTCTTCTCGAGTAGCGTGAACCAAAGAGCAAAACGGGGTCGCCAGTCGCTACCGACGTATTGGTAGCAGCGCAACAACACAACAACAGTTTCATCGACAATATCGACTATATCGGCTATATCGGTTATATCGACATCAACAACAGAACAGAGAGCTTAGGTCTCGTAGGAAAGCGAGCTCCAGGTTTTATGAATGCAGGCCTCGCCGGGAACGCATTTATGCCGGCAGCTTGAGGCGCTTATAAATTAAGGTTTGCAGAAGTGAGAGGGACATCAGATTCCAAGAGAGGGAGCAAAGAAAGAGCGAGACGGACATCTGCTGAGAGTTGAGAGAGAAACAAGAGGGAAAGAGGAAGACCGGTGCTGTGCGTACACTGGTGAACGCGGATTCAATTATTCTGCGATTACAACCCGACCGGCGACTGCCTGACCAGGCTTTTCTCTATGCTCTCTTCTATGCCTTCCAGGGATGGCGCCACTTTTTATTGGTCTCATATAAATCTCATTTTATAATAGAAAATAGAATATAGAAAGATTATCGATGGGAGAAGAAATAATAGGGTAAATGACATACATACATACATCCAGTCGAGACTGGATAATTACAATTGGTAAACATGTAGAATGGACAGGAGCTACTCGATTCACTTTTCATTCGTTTTTAGATTCTCGTCACATTTTTTGTAAATAATCGTAGTTTTTTAATTGTAAAGATGCGGACATTTTTCTGAATAGGTAATTTGTTCCATTAAGTTTTTTGTATACATCTGCCAGAAAGTTTCCAATCTTGCAGGTTGGTTTTGAGTTAAATTTGTGAAAAAAAATCACGTTAAACTAGATGACTTTCCCTGTACCATGAACTAGGATCTTTGAAAATATTGAAAATTAAAAAAATGGCAGCGTTTTGAACAAGAAATTCAAATTTTCAAACAAAAAAAAAAAAAACGCTAAAAAAACGCTCGGTTTTGCTCGGCAAATTTATATTTTTTGAAATATCGAAAAGATCCTAGTTCATGGTATGTAAAAACATGTTACGAATATTCGTGCAAAATTTCAAATCGATTCGTTAATTTTTCTTTGAGCTAGAGTTGCAGCCGTTTTTGAAAATGCAGTTTTGAGAAAAACGCTTTTAGAGTTTTGACAACTGATTTTTGGTTATAAAATTTAATTTTTCATACTCTCATAGCTCTGGGAACTTTTTCTCCGAATAATATACTATCGAATTAGGCAAAAAAAAATCGATTTTTTGAAAGTGAGAAACTAGACTAGCTTCTTAAGGTAAAACGTTTGCTTCTAATATTTGGCTCGAAATATATTATAACGTTAATAATATTGATCTTTTAATTCTTTCGAATTGGTCAAAAATAGGTCAAGTTAGTTGTGATCTACGAATCAAAATCTTATTATAACACTATACTCAAGCAATAATTAATAAAAATGAAAACGCGTCGCATTAGGCGAACAGGAAGGCTATCTTGGGACAGGAACACTTTTTAGAAAACTTGCTAATTAAATTAGAGAATTTATTTGTTGAAAATGTTGATGTTTATTCAATTTTGCGATTAGAATTTTAGAGGGGTTGACCAGTTGACTTTTGTGTGTATATCATATTTCTAGATATTGAAATATTTCAAAGATTTCGAACGATTTAACAAAGATTTTAAAGATTTTAAAATATTTCAAAGATTTCAAAAGGTTTCAAACTACTATACAAATATTTCAGGAAGATTTCAAACATTTCAAAAGACATAACAAGATTTCATGAACTTGTTACAAAGTTTTCAAATATTTTATAAGGATTTAAAAGATTTCACAGAGTCGTATACATCAAATTTAGAAGGTTGCAAAATATTTTTGAAGGCTTCAAAAGATTTCATAATATATATTTCACCATTCAATATTTTTTGATTTTTGTACATAAATTAATTTTTTTAATTAAAATTTTGATTCTTTTCTTGAGAAATGATTTTGTTGTTGACAATTTAACTGTTCTGTAGAAAGTTCGTATTTTGGGTTTAAAAATGCATCTTTTTTGAAAATTGAACTATATTTTTATGATCATTTTTTTTATTTGAAATTCAATTGCTTCATTGAAAGTAAAACTACTTTATGAGAAATTATTATTTTTTTCATTTAAAATTCATATCTTTGGTCGAAAATTGATTTATTGCATTGGAATTTTTTTCTTTCTTGGATGAAAAAGCTTTCTTAGTTACAAATCAGTCTTTTTGGTTTGATAATTTACCTGTTTTGTTTAAAAATGTAACTTTTTGTTAAAGAATTATTCCATTTTGATTAAAGATTCAACTATTTTATCTAAAATTCATCTTTTTTGGTTAAATTCAACTGTTTCTTATCGCAATTAAAATCTTTTGTGGTTAAAATATCAAATATTACATTTTTTGTCGACAGTTAATTTTTATTAATTGAAAATTAATCTCTATTGTTTGAAAATCCCCTCCTGGGCGTGGGGGGAGTAAATTACTGTTCTAACTAAGAATTGAACTTCTCGATTGAAAATTTATCTAATTTACATGCAAATTTTTGTTTTCTAGGGAAATATTCTTCTTGGCAGAAAATTCAGATTTTCGTGTGGACAATTAAAATATGTTTTAAAAAATTCTTATTCTTGGCTTGAAAATTCATCTCTTTTAGTACAAAAGTAATATTTTCTTGTTCAAAAGTCAAGTGTATGGCTGAAAATTAATCTTTTTTGATTGATTATCCAACCGTTTTTTTTGTGAAAAATTAACTTTTTTGTTAAAAATTAAACATCTAGTTTGAAATTCATATTTTTGGGTTCAAAATTCAACTGTTTTATTGAAAATTCGTATTCTTTTGTTATAAATTGAACTGTTTGGTTGAAAATAAACTTTTTTGACGAAAATTCGATTGTATTTTCTAGAAAAGTCGCCTTTTTACCTTGAAAAATACAAAATTTTCTATGAACGTCAACTACTATTTTCCCAAAAGTGAACTTTTTTATATGAAATTTTATATTTTGTGGTTGAAAATTTGACTCTTATGTAGAAAAGTCGTCCTTTCGGCTTGAAAATTTAACATTGGTTAATATATAAAAATTTCAAATTAATTCAAATTGTTCAAAATTGTTTTTCTTTCTTTATTGAAAAACCTTTCTTGTTAAAAATTGGTATTCTTTTAAATTCATCTTTTTTATTTAAAACCGCAAATTTTGTATTGAAAATTAATCTGTTTTTGTCGAAGATTCAACTTTGTCTTTAATTCAGAATTGAAATTTTCCCCCTCGCATCACCTATTATATTTTTCGCTGAAAATTTAGTTTTATTTCTTGAAAATTCATCATTATTTAACTTAATTTCACTTAAAAAAGGAATATCCATGCAGAAATTGAATCTACGACGTTTTTTGTAAAATTATTTGAAAGATTGAACAATTTTAGGTCAAATCAACCTACCTTGGAATTATTTTAATAAAAGAGCCAACAAATATTTAGTTTCGAAGTGAAAAGTTTCTTTTAGCTAAATTAACATTTTCAAATGTTGAGTTCAACTATGCCAAATGTGGAAAAGTATGCTCCTAAAAATTTGGAAAAATCATAAAATCAAGAGTAAATTCTACTCTTTGAATATGATTCAAGAGCATGATTAAATATTATGTAATTGCTGCGTAATTGTGAAAAATAATTACACTCACAACAGAAATGTTTGGTAAGCTGAAAGTTCAAGATTTGTCTTTAACCGTCATTTCTCAAATCATCCAACCTCAGATTCCATTATATTCCAAGTATTTTTAAAATTTCAGAGATGACAATTAATTTTCTTAAATTTGATTTTTATATATCAGACGGTATAATTAATTATAGAACATTAATTTTTTTATTGAGAATTCAGTATTTTTGGTATAAAATTTAACTATCTGATTGAAAGTGGAACTACTTTGTGAAGCATTCCTTTTATTGCTTTAAGATTGAACTATTCGGTTGAAAATTCCTCTTTTTTTGGTAAAAATTACTGTTTTGAAACTAAAAATGTAACTATTGAAAACTAGATTGAAAATTCAGCTACTTGGTTGGAAGTTTATCCAATTGGTTCAAAATTCTTTTTATCTGTCGGATATCCACCTCTTTGGTAGAAAATTTAACTGTTTTGTGGAAACTTATTTTTGTTTTAAATCGATTTTTTCAACTGAAAATTTCACTGTGCCTTCAGAAAAAGATATTAACTGCTTTCACAGGTCGATAAATTGAACAAAGAGCTTCAGGAAGCACTATCGATTAGGTTGAAGCGGATTATTTAGCCAAACAATACAAAATTCTATTGAATTAGGCTATTTTAAAGTTAGCTGAGAATAGCAGAGAAGTTAAAAAGCTAAAAGAATAAAGTTTCCAACTTCAGCAAGATTATAGGAAGCTATTCAATTCTTTTTGCTTATAAAGTGCACAATTATATTTTTGGTTTAAAATTCATCTTTTTTTCAATTCATCTATTTCCTTCAAAATTAAACAATCTTTTTGAAAAAATCCTAATTCCACCAAGCAGTGGAATTTTTAAATCAGGGGTGTTCACCACATCGATATTTCATGTAAACTACATTACAAGACTACAGGATTAAACGGGATATAAATTGAAAAACGCTAAAGAAGAGATATCAAAATCAATAATAATATAAGGGGCTGTGTCCTATACATACAAAAATTGACACACTAAAGAGATTCAAGATAAAATCAAGACCAAATATTTGCACCTGGGCAGTTAAGAAATGTTTCCTTATATTATAGAATTGATTAATTTCTTTCAATTTGGTCTCATCTGATGAACAATTTGAATTTTTGAAGTAAAATAAAAATATTGATTTAACTTAAGAAAAAGTAAGCTTTATGTTTTTATATATTTATAATTCCCCGTGGAATATTCTGATTTGGATGGCAAGTGGAATTCTTGAAAGCACAGCATGACAGCATGACTGGCCTTGTACCGTGAGGCATACATGTACTTGCGGTAAGGTGTATGTACACAAGGCATCTCACCTCTTCAGAAGTAGTAAGAGCCCCTTGTACCGCCGTATCTCGAAGTCTTGAGTGTTCCGGTCTGGTCTCTGCAATGGTCTTTCTCGGCCGAGACTATCATGATATTGCAGCAAAGTGGCTACACAACGTCATCCAACGATAAGACCCCGCGCCGGCCGGTGGATATCTGATTAGTTGCACCCAAGTTGTCGAGACTCCCACGCCTACGCAAAATCGTCGCGCTCCATGTAAACCGACTTTTACTTTCGTTGCGGGTTGCGGGAGGTATCTTCTGCCATCTGTTCACTTACAGAGAGTCACCATCGTTTGTCTTATTGTTAGTGGTGAGGCGGAACTTGTTTCATCAACGAAATGGAATCTTGGAGATAGAAAGCGAATCTGTTGAGGGTGTTGGAACAAGTCTTGATAATACATTTTGCTACCATTTTCGTTATAGATGTATTCGTTTTATAAACACGAACAAAATCTTAAAAAAAAGAGTTTGATTTCGTTTGAATTTAGCTCAAACTGGTTCAAAATTAATTGAAGGTGTTTCAAGAGGAACTCGAAGTAAAAAATAACACTAATAGTGCTTTTTTCCAAAGAATTGGCTAAGAACTGAATGGCAGAAATTTTGAAACAAATCTTCAAAAATATAATGCCGAACTATCTCCTTTGGAAAAGATAATTTTCATCTGAATTCCTAGAAGAGATGGTGGTTCTGAAGTAAAAACGAGTAAAGGTTATAAGGTGAAATGTAAAAGGTCTAAGGTGAGAGGTCACAGGTCAAAAATTTCTCTGTGCACTCTCTATTTCTCTTCGCCTTCCCTTCACCCCTCTCCAACAACCTCTATTGGCACCATTTTGAGTTTTTACTAGTATCGAGTCTTTTTGCAGAGATCTAATTATTTTTGTTCGGAGGGTACTGATGGATTATGACTTTATGCAAAATATTAGGGGCATAGTTTACATTATTTCTTTTAAAGGCTTGACAGGCTTGAATCTCTGCACAATGGCTTCTCTTAGAAAACCCTAGAATGCTAAGAATGTTCTGCACATCAAATAAAATCTTAACAGTATAAAGTATGAAAATGAATTTAATTACACATCCAAGAATTAAAATATTATTGATCGTATTGTTGAATAAAAAAAGACTATCTCTCATGACAAAATGTTAAGTCATACAAAAATGATTTTTTGTCTAAAAGAGACGATGAAGAGGGGGTGTCGGTGTAGAGGGAAATGGGGGTAGGCTCGTGGGAGTTGAGATTGAGAGAGATTAGAGAAGTGAGGAGAATTGTGAAGATTACGTAAAGGAGGATGAAAATGATTTGAAACAGGGAAATATAGATGAAAATGGGGTTGATGGTTAGGAAGGGAAGTTCGCAAGGGATGGTAAAAGGTAAGGAGGGGTGGTAAATTGAATGAAGGGTAGAGTGACAAGGTAACAGTTTTGTAAAGAGGATACAAGGCTAGGAGACAGGGTATATAGGGTAGAGGTAAGGGGTGAGATGCAGGTGCAAAGAGGAGAGGGGTCAGGGTGAGACATACCTAAGGTATGTCAAGGCATAAATAATCAAAAGTAGTGAATATAACTGTATTTTTTAGTAAATCAGTTGGTCCAACGAGGAAAAACGTTTATTGTAACTACAGTTAATTGACAATTCTAATGTAGTTCTACTTGTTACATACACATATTCATAATGATTGAAGTACTCGTGGCTAATTTTTTTTCAAATACACCACTATAGTTCAAACTGTCAAAAATATTCTGTAAAATAAAATAAAATATAGTATCATCGCAAAAATTTATTTTTCATCGCTGCCCTTCGTCGATTTGAGCAGCGTAAAAAAGTGCCAACCTGACATTGTCTTTGGATTATATTTTCTCATGACTGGATGGTTCTTTGCCATCAAACATTTTTCAGCAATACATGATTTCAGAAGTATATGTATATATATATAAGTGAATATATATTAAATTTTGTACGAATTCTCTATACAAAAAATGGTTTTCGTAAGAATGTCCCTTATCTCGTTATGAACTGCTACCTTTTATTTTCTCTTGTATTTTATAAATTTTGAAACATATTTTTGTCTAAAAAAATATGTTTTGAGAACGCTCATATATTCTTTAAAGGTATCTCTGATGAATTAATTGAGTCCCCTTTGGAATAGTTTTTTTTTTTTTATAAATACATTCTATCATCTTGGAATGCGAAAGAAAAAGGGAAAAGAATATTCTTGTCATGAAGAAGAGTTTTCTCCAATATTATTTCATTCTTTTCGCTGCAAGCTCAAATTTATTAAATTAATTAGAACTGTATTGGGGCCTCCCTATGCATTGCAGTTCATTATATATAAAAAACAAGTAATCGACATTTTTGTTTCTCGCAAAATGATTGAATTGAATATTAAAAGATTTTTTTATGCGAATCCAGGTTAAAACTACATTTATTTTGTAAGAAGCGAAATCTTTGAAATTAAAATCAATTTACAAGGCAATTTTTGGATGATCGATGATGGGATTTCCAATAAGGTATTCAATTCTGAAAAAATATCCATGTTTTTTTATTTTCTGCAGTGACGGACTGGATATCTACTGAAGGGCAAGGCACGAAAAGCATCATTTGGGGCGCCAAAACGGATGATTACAAAGAAAAATATTTTTAATACAAATGGATGTTTATAAGAAATCGACCAAATTACCATACCCTGAAGTATTCTTAACCCTTCGAGGTGAGCTTAATAGATTTTTAGTGTCTTGGTTAAAAAAACCTCTACACTTAAAAGAACGGTCGATAAAATATCCGTATGTACAGAAACTTAATCTACAGCTTCGAAGGCACAAACGTTTGAAAATTTAGAAAATTTCGTATCATAAACATTATTTGTGGAATCTTGCACATTTAACTCATCACTAAATCTAGAAAATTATTTATAAAAATTTGTGAAATTCATAAAATCAAGTACAAATCTTATTCTTTAAATGTGGACCAAGAATATGAGTAAATATACGTCTGCGTAATATCGACTTCAGCGATGTGTAACTATTTTAATTTCAATAAAAAATATTGTCTCTTCTACAGGTTGAAATTCTAAAAAAATAGAATTTATTTTTCACCTCCATTTATGAAGGTGAAATATTTATTTATTCAAAGAATTAGTATATGGTAAGATATGAACGCACGTGACGAATCTCGTATCTCTGCCGAAGTTTCCATTCTACTGGTAAACATATTTCATTATTACTCAGCAATTATGTTATATTTATTCGTTTTCTTTGTCCAGATTTACAAAATATAATTTTATATAATATAAGATACATATAATTTAAAATACATTTGTAGACAAATTCACTAGATTTGGTAATGAGTTAAACACAAGCTGTCTAAACTTTTAATCGGTTGATATTGTCACAACAGATTGTCTTTCGACAACAATTCTTATAAACAAATACACTTACATCGCACTTTTTAACAATTTTTTTTTTTTCATTTTGCAGAGTCTCTTCTTTTCACTTGAAGAATAATATCCTCACACGATGGATTGACATTCAATAACATAATTATTATTGTTTGGTATTCAAATTATTCTTTAGATGGAAAAAAGTGACTCTGCAAAAAAGATTATTGTTGTATATTCAAAGATGTCAATTTTGTATAATTATCGTTGATGACAATCACAAGTATAGTTAAAGGCAATTAATACCTTGTGTGAAGATATTATTCTTGAGCGGAAAAAAAATTCACAGAAAAAATTGTCCATGCGCGAAAACGCGAAATAAGTAAATTTGTTTGTGGAGCAATTTTATAGCAATTTATAACAATGACAATTGTTGCGGTTTAGTTTTGGGTTCTGAATAATTCTTGAGTTTATATAACCTAACGAAAAATTCAGTATATGAATGAATCAAACACCAAAAATGCAGCAGATGCCAGTTTTATCCATTAATTTGTTTATGACATTAAAAGAAATAAAGTAAATTAATCTTTGATGAACATTTGTATTCTTCAAGAGTGAATTTACTAATTTTATTTGTTTTCAAGGAAATATAAGAAATATAGCAAAGAAAATCGTACTTTATGACAACAATTTTCTTTTCACTTTTGCCTTTTTAATCTAAAATGTACAATGTATTTATATTGACAAAATATCATTTGTAAGGTGAGTCAATACACGCATTAATGATGACTGAAAAATACATGGACGTGTCCAGAACGTGAAATTTTTCTAATTAAAATATATTTGAGAGAAAATGTGAAAAGGAATTGGAGAGAACTATATTACTGTACTACTATTACTAGTTGTATATGTACAAATCCTGGATATTATTAAGTATAATTTTCTCTTCTTCCTTTGTAATTTGAAATATATTATCCGATTGTCTGGAAATATAATTTTTTTGGGTGCATTCAAATGCCTTAGGGGTCGCTTCTTTTGAACTCGAAGAAACGCAATTATTTGGTATAAGTATGGAAACAATGAAAAATGGTTGAATATATTATATATATTCTTACTAAGTTCAAAAAGTTCGTACAAAACGACCTATGATATCAATAAAATAATGGCACATCTTGGTTATAAAAATGGGACTACATTAAAAACAATAAATAAAGTGAGAACTGGTTTAATTTATTGATATTGAAAAAGAACTGAATAGAAATAAAAATGTATTCCTATAAATAGGAGAAATTCCATGGTTATGTGTGATTCCTAGCTATATCTCTGGTGTGGAAAACTTCAGGGTATACATTGTACAATCTGTAAGTTCTTTTTATTGCAGTCCTGATTAAGACTTTATAACATTGTAACGGCGAAACTTAGATTGATAAAAAATATTATTAATGCTCAATAGAAACCAGCAAAATACTAATGCTCAAAACTAATGTTCAAAAACACAAAATAAAAAAATCTGTTTATAAACAGTTTGTATACGCTCCCTGCAGAAAGTTTTAGTAAATTGTCGACTTTCAAAGAATATATGTGTGTAAGTTTAGAAAGTGTCGGGTCATAATCATAATTCATGAAATCTTGTGCTCAACTCATCGCAAAATGTAGAAAATAATTTTTTTTAAATTAGTAAAATTCATCGAATTAAGAGTAAATCTTACTCTTGAAATATGGACCAAGGACGCAAATAAACGTTACGTGATTGCTGAGTAATCGTAATAAGTTTGAGTCAATGAATGGAAATTTCTGCGAAAATAAAAATTCGAGATTCGTCGCTTCTGCTTCATTGTTATCAGATGCAAGGTTATATCTCGAATATACTCCTTTACATACAATACGTTTTCAAATTTTGAAAAAATAACTATTATCCTTTGATTATGATAATGTTATTAAGAGGTATGCGCTTTTTAGTAATAGCCAATAAAGATTTTATTGAAATTACAGGGTGACCACTGGCTTAAAATTGTCTGTAGAAATTCTCTGTTGCATCCACGCGGGGACTATTGTTTTTTTTTTTTGAATGAATCTATAACCCAAAGAAACTGTGTTTGAATTGAAGAAATTAATTCCAATTAGGCTGTAGTTATTCGTAGGCCATCATTGGAAAATTTTCATTTTCACCCATAACCGAAATTAAAAATTTTCTGCAAAATCTCTTGTAGTTCCTACCCAGCAGAAATATATCTTTCTCCAGGAAAGTTACCATATCAAATCTGAAGAAACTCTTGTCTAAATGGAAAATAAATTTCCGTAAAGCTGTAGCCATTTATATAACACAATCGAGTTTTCAAGAAACTCAATTATTGAGAGTGGAAAATATGCTCTTCATTTGTTGAATTTCACCAATTGTAATTATAAGCCCGTGTAGAAATAGCCCCACTTGGCCCTATTGAAAGTCGGGCACTAGTCGGGGGCTAGGCGGAGAAATTGTGTAGGCAATGTCCCTAGTCGGGAACTGGTCGGGCGCTAGTGGAGTTCTTTTTGATGAACATTTCTAGTCGTGGGCTGGTCGGGGACTAGTCGAGCTATTTCAAAAAATCCTAATCCACTGTGTAGGCTATTTTTATGTCAAAATTTCTAGGCGGGTCCTAGTCGGGCTCTGGTCGGGCTGTTCTTGTTTTAATATAAAATTTTTAATGTCAATTTAACGAGACTTTAAGACATTTGTTTTAATTCTCAATCGTCTATTAAAAAAATTGTCGCGATACGCGATACAATTTCAAGTTCCGTGGATACAAATCTTAAATGCTCATTAAAAATGATATTTTATGTCAACTTAAAAAGTTTTAAAATAGACTAAAACGCGAAAAACAAAATATTAGACGAAGAAAAATTGTAATCGATTCAAATTAGTTATTAAAAAGTTTTTTAATTTATATTCCTGTTAACAGTTATTTTATTTTACATTTATATTATGATGTCGTATAATAATAAAATAATTAATAAGGAAAAAGAGTTAAAAAATTTTAGTTATAACTTTTATGAGCTGTAGCTTATGAAGGTGGCTTCTTCATCTAGTTTCAACTCGCAGCTTTAGCGCAATGGTAAGACTACCGACTGCTAGGCGACAGATTCAGGTATAGATGTGGGTTCGAAACCCCGTAGCGTTAGAAATTTTATTTGTAATATAATGTTAAGAAATGTAATATATGTATTCATTCTAAGCAGGGCAATTAACATTTATAGACAAAATGCTCGCAATCTATTATTATTTATTTTTTAAATACTTTTTTTGTTACATCATTAGAGCATAGCAATAGTGGTACTGCTGTACTCTCACCTGGGCAGTACCCGACTAGACCCCAACTAGATCCCGACTGGGATAAGTGGGGTCATCCGGCCAGCCCCCGACTAATTCACCGTGACGATCTGGTCGGGTACTGGCCAGTTGACCCGACTAGCCCCCGACTTAAAGTGGGGTTAACTGGTCTGGTACCCGACCAGCACCCCATTTGCAGGCGCTATCTTCTGAAAATTCAAATTTTTGTTCTTTAGAAGTCGTAGATTTTTTTTCTGCAGATATTCGTCATTGAAGCGTAGCAAGCATTTTAAAATAGTTGAAACATATTGTTCCGGAACCAGTGTAGTAATGGCGATTGTTGTCATTTAGTCTACATTTAGGTCGACCAAATAGAACTTTTTTTTAAACAAATCTCTACGAATTTTTTGAGCCCTCCCTCAAGGGTGGACATATTTCAGTTTATGGTAATTTTAACCATTCCTTTCAAAAATTAATTTGTATTAAAAATATCTTCCAAAATTATGTATTATTATTCATATATTGCAGATCCTTTCACGTATTCCCGATATCCTATTCGACCTATTCGAGGACACATTTTTTTGTTTGCTAATCATCATAATCTTGCTCATTATAATGTGAAGTGTGAAAATCCAAAGGTCAAAAGTAAGATGTCATAGGTCAAAGATTTCTCTATACGCTCTCTCTCTCTCTCTCCCTCTATTCTACTTTCTTATGCCCCTCTCTAATATCATCCACTGGCACAATTGTAAGTTTTATAATTAAGCAATATTTTTTCAAAGATCTCATTATTTTGGTTCGGAGGCTACTGATGGATTATTACTTTTGTCAAAATCTTAGGGTCGTAGCTCACGTCGTTTCTCTTATGGGCTTGCCTGAGACTTTATTTTACTGGAGATTACTAAAGAGATTACTGGTACTTTTTAATAAAGAAAAGATTATTTTTAGGGCGAAAAATTCAAAAAATTCAAAAATTATCGATTGCTATGAAGAAGAGGGGGGTATCGATGTAGAGGAAAAATTGGGATAAGGTCGTCAGTCTTGAGATGGAAAGGGATTAAAGAAGTGATGACGATGATGGAGAGTTAGAGAGAAGAAGGGTGGATAAAGCGAGGGAGGGGTAAAGTGGTGAGGTAATAGTTGTGAAGATAGGATATAAGGCTGGGCGCGCCTGCCCCTCCAAATTAGGCTTACAGAGGGGACCGGGGGGGGTAGATAGTGTAAGCGTAATATAGAGTGGCAGGAGAGTAAGGGCTATGAGAGGAAGAGGAAAGAGAAGGCGATGGACAATCGTCGCAAGCGGGGTGATAAGGGAGCGCAAGAGACTTAATGAGAAGGAGTAATTTTAAAAATATGTGATACGTTCAGGGATGGGGGGGGGGGGGTCTGTCAAAGTGTCATTTTTCACATTAGGAACATTGAGAAAGGATCACGGATGAGTACATATTTTGTGAATGGCCCCGAAGATATAGAAGAAGTATTAGTAGGCTTACCTACGAAATTCTGCTTTATGAGTGCCTGCCACCCTTTCCCATAATCTTCAAGTTAACTTCTTTCAAAATTTCACGAAGATCAGGTTCTTTCTTCATCTCCTCGTATCAATTATATAAGGGTAATTTCAAGTAGAAGCAACTTTGAAGAAGTGAGCTTAGGAATTTAGGTAACAGAAACTCAAATTTTCCATTAAAATGTCGAACCTAGGTAATGATGAAATACACTATTACTTAGAAAACCCATTCAGAAATAACTCCGATCTGAGAAAATATTGGCTGTCAGTGGAATTTTCATGAACTTCAGATTTCAACTTCAAAAATCAAGGGACAAAAGGTACTTGTAATAAAACACATTATTCATAGTTGCTTCTTTAGTCTCTCAAACTACAATAAAATCGAATATCATCCCTGAGTGACCTCAGTCTACACTAGATGTATGGCTTGATATAAATGATTATTCTAGCATCACTAAGTACGAATGTCTTCCCTCCGAATCGTTGAAAGGCTCTTAGCGACTTTGGTTCAAGAGAGTAATCGGATTACGACAATGTCCGACAAATATTAAGTCGGGTTCCGCCTCTGCTTGTAGAGTAATAGGAAGGCTCTATTAGCATTAATAAACTCAGGGTAAAAAAGAAGGTCGAGGAGGAAAAGGAAAAAGAGAAGGGGAGAAAAATAAATAACAGAAGGGGATAGAAGGATAGATAAGGAGAGAACCAGGGAGCAAAGCAAGGAACATTTATCACGAGATTACCTGGTGTTACTATACACGTCCCTGAAACACGAGTTCTCGCACTCACGAAGGCCATTGGTTGGCTCTGGCTCTTCTCGTGGGTTCTCAAAGGTGAGAGAAAAGACGTACAGAGAAGAAGGTTGGGTGCCAATTACGTGGAAGAATTAACCTTCGCTTCTGAGCCTCGCAAGATCAAAGGGAAGACGAGCCCCGTGACGACATGAGGAGTTGCCAATGCCCAGGACGTCGAGGATGACGACGTCGACGACGACGAGCTTCTCAGAGGAACAACGATGTGTCACGGCTTTTAACGCCCTAACTTTAAAGCCAGATCTACAATGGACCCGAACACGCTCGAATTACGGCGTAGGAGGCCACCGGACCGATCGACTCACCCCTTTTCTCCTCACTCCGCACGCCATAGACCTCAACTTCTCTTGGTTCATAAAAAAGCAGAACGAGAGCTATGACCAATCCAAAAATAGGACAGATGTTTTCCCACACTTCTGTCGATACTGTAATTAAATTCTTGGAGAGTCACCATCGAGCTGTAAAGAAACGTTCACTTTCGATAATGAAAATTTTAATTACACATAAATAATAGCGATTGTATGTCACGTATCGCGTGCGCAAATGCCATACATTTTTCATTTGCGAAGATCATGTTATTTATTGTTATTGTTTGCGGAAGACTCAGGATAGAGTTGTATATTTTAGCGAGTCTCATTTTTAAGAAAGGACTTTATAGGAGGATTTGGATTTTTCTCTTTACTGTAGAGAATTCCTAAAAATAAAACAAGAATCCAACGATCAAATTTGGACAACCACCACAAAATGCTCCTATTGCAATTCCTGGAAACAAAAAATTTGCTCCTTCAGACAAAAATAAAAAAAAAAAGAAAGGAAAATGAGCAGACAATCAACCAAATCCCCTTCCTTCTCTTTTTTATTTCTTTCGTCTTTTTTATTTTTAATATTATCAAATCACAATATGAAAGCTTTTATAATATTTACCAACGTTTTGGTGCTCATACAACACCCTTATCAAGGTAAGCAAAATCAGAGCAGGTGGGAAGATTTGAATTTGATTTTAATCTAATTTGAAATTCTTAAATTTCAGTTTTTCTCATCACCTCCATTTACTATTTGAATATATTTTTTAGTGCGCATTTATAGATGAGGACTTTGTTTTCATATGGGGCCATCTATCAAGGTGATGTCTGATGATTGAGAATTTGACATGACTTGGATCGAATACCTTGATTCTCAACTTTTTAAATCAGCCTTCTATCACGTGAAAATGTGATTGAAGTTTCATTGATCCTACTCGAGGTTCACTGTCAGCGCCCGAGACAGATGTGTCATCTGCAACTGTAGCGGATTCAACTTCTTATGCTGTTGGTATGTTTGCAGTATATAGAAGAGCTTCATAAGTGAAAGTACTGATACTCCTTTTTCTTTATCCACGAATCTCTCTCTTTCTCGCTCTCTGCACTTCCCCCTTTTTACTAAGCCCTCTCCCTCTACCCCTTGTCATCCTTTTACCCCAACCCTCTATCATCGATTCACTCTTTTATACGCATATCCCTTATCCATCTACATTCCACCCCCATTCATTCTGACCCCCTCCCCACAGTTGAAATTCGTTCCAATGGCAAATTTGTTTCTCGTTAATTACCATCTAATAATAGGACTATGCATTGCTTAGCCCTGACTTCAATTGGAGAACTTTGAATGTTCAGGTGGCGTGACTGCAGAAGTAATAGCCCTTTTCTGGCCGGGTCGGGTTTTTAAAATCTTTGCCCACTTCTATTCTGTACTCTGTTAAAATAAATAAATGGTTATGAATAACATTTTGACTTCATAGAAGTTCAAAAAACTTCCCAATATATTCGCAATTCCTTTTTAATCCTGTAACATTTCAGTTAGTATCAAGGCGTTCTAACAAAATTTAATAACTTTGTTATTTCTCATTCCTGTATAAATTCAGCTAAGCTCATCAAGTGTATAGCAAGTACAGAAAAAAGAATTTGAAATGATTTAACTAGTCTTCTTTTTTGTTCTTGTACATATATACTACCATTCAACATAATTAATGTTTGTCAATAATTTCTCTCAGAATTAGAGGTAAATAATACCCATGGCTTTTGTTGCAGATTAATTGCAGAAAAATGCTGATTAGATGACCTCATACAAAATCATGAAAAAAAACCTCATCTCACATTTTCAATATGTACTGTACCTGATATGCAATAAAACTGCATAGTATTTCTAATATTTTACTCACATTCATAAGAAACTTTAAATGCCCTTCTCCCGATCACTAACAGTCCGGTTATTCCCAGCCTCCCTAAAGACAATGGCTTGTACAATGAGCAGTAAATGTTAAGTGAACTCAGCATGAAATCATGCGTAACTCATCCTTCTCAGAAATAATTTTCCGCAGGCAATCAATGGCAATTGGTGCACGCTCGATAATCTGCAATCGTTTCTTATGACCAAGTCCCGGCCACCATCTGACAAAGCAACAACTCATTGTAAATCTGTGAGACTGTAAGCTCTGAGGAACTTTTAACTAAAGTTTGCGTCGCGTCTGGTTCTGCCAACGTATAAGTGAATACATGCATTTTGTTTTATACTGGTCGTCTTGTATGGTTGCTGTGATGGCATGGGTGCATTAGCGTGAAACGATCAACGCGGGAATTGTGGTCCCTTTCAAGGCCCAAGAAAGGCGGAGAAGTTTGAGGGGGAAGACAAACTCGAATGAAAAACAACATTTTGTAATTTTAAATCACACGGATAAAGTAGAATTAGGCAGTAAATATAAGACTGAGGTAGAAAGAATATGTGGAAAATCTTAGAAAGGAGGCACATTGTAGATATTGATGACAATAGCCAAGAATATCCGTTTAACTTTAGAAAGGCTGAAATATTCTAAATAATATGTGACAGATTCGATTCATGTTTACAGATAGGAAATTATGTGTGGCCTCTATCTTCATGGAGACAGCAAAAGTTGGCTCACCGCTCTCCAGGTTTCTCCAATATAGACTTTGCCACAAGAACAAGGGATTTTATATACTCCTGGATAACTGAGAGGTGCCTTTTTATCTTCAGGGTTGCTTAGATGTTGTCTTATTATCGCAGTTGGGTCTGATATGGTTTGGATTGTGTGGTTCTTTAGAATTCTTCCTATTTGTTCTGTGATACCTTGAACGTAGGGTAGGATGGTGGTCGTTTTTCTCTCTCTTTCTTTAGGAGGTTTTCGTGACAGAAGGATTACACAAACAAATCAATCAAGCAATAAGGAAACACACTTAAAAGAACAAGTTAGCACAACCTACTAAAGAAAGAGAGAGAAAAATGACCACCATCTTAGCCTACATTTAAGGCATCACATAACAAGTAGGAAGAATTCTCAACAAATACAACATCCAAACCATATTTAAACCAACTGCGAAAATATGACAACTTATAAAGAACCCTAAAAATAAAAAGGAACCTTTCAAAGATCCGGGAGTATATGAAGTCCCTGGTTCTTGTGCAAAAGTCTATATTGGAGAAACCGGGAGCGCGGTGAGCCAGCATGTAATGGAACATGAGAGTAAAGTCAGGCTAAAACATTACACGCAATCAGCACTAGCTGAGCATCGTATCAAGACCGGACATGGCATTTCATTCAAAAACCAATTTTCCTAAAATACTCACCGTTTTTTCATGAACTCCCA
Source organism: Andricus quercusramuli (assembly GCA_932178445.1). Lineage (NCBI taxonomy): Eukaryota > Metazoa > Arthropoda > Insecta > Hymenoptera > Cynipidae > Andricus > Andricus quercusramuli. The sequence goes on along the minus strand of CAKNXH010000060.1, from coordinate 499,153 downwards.
GACTTTTTTTGACTCAGAATCATTGATTTTCCTCACTTTGGCATTTGAGTACACTATACAACACTAACGCGTGGACTGTCAAACATGCTTCGGAATTATTTACGTTTAGCCTGCACTGTTGATTAGTAGTTTTGTTTGTGAGAATTTTTCAATATAAGTATGTTAAAACGAGTTGACCAATAATCACGATGTGGTCAACCATTGCATCGATTACTTTAGGCTAGGTTAAGCGGGGACAAGCTTACAGAAGAAAAAATCCTAACGAAAAGAACTGCAAGGAACTCCAAGCAACTTTGTCAGCGAATAAGCGAATAACGCATCTTGGTTTGTCCTGGTCATCGTGGTCATTGGTTCGATGGCACGGGTAAATTTGCGTGAAACGATCGACACATGATTTATCGTTCCTTTGAAAGACCAAGCAGAAAGACCAAGAAAGACAGAGAAGTTTGAGGAGGACGATGGTGGTAGCTGAATCTCAGTGAGGAGAAAAGAGCGAAAAGAGGCGAGAAGCCAAAGGCACTCATGAAAGGGTACGGCTTGAGGCTCCTCTTCTTGGCAGCCTTGAGCCACTGAGACTGGTTTCTGTTTTTGCTTCCATGGTTCCATCCTTCCAGAGGTTTCAGAGTCTTCGGTAGTCCATCCTTCTTCAACTCTTTTTACTCTTCCTCTCTACCTCTTCCTCGTCCACCCCTTCATCCTTGTTACACCAGTCTTCTCCCTTCTCTGTCCTGCCAAAAGTCTGGCTGATTATCCTCCTCTCTCACGTGAGTGACTTCATCCTCCTCGCACCTTGAGTTTCGCTCCAGGGCTGCACGATCCTAAACTAAATGCATTTCAAATGCGAGAAGGAAGACTTCAGTTAGCGGAAATTGTATATCATCTTCGATCTCAATGTTACGTAAGATGCATATTTTATTATAGGATTAGAATGGGTGAGTTTATTTTGTGTTATTGATTCCAAGAGGGTGATTCAGATTCTTATTGGGACTTATTTTTTTTTTGAACAATGATAAATATGATAATCATAATATTATGATTGAAGGGAGATGAATGATTTGTTAATTGCCTGCAATATTTTGATCTGCATTAGGATAATGAATGATATTTTTAGGATCTAGTGTAATATAACTTATGAAAAATTAAGTGAAAGTTTGAAATATTGTGAAATTACTTCAAAAAATTGATGAGGATACTTTACCCTAGAATTAATTTATTTTCACTTCTTGGAGATAATGACAATCCTCTCTTCTCCAGACGAGTCACTTACGTGATATTAATTACAATCATAACTAGGGGAAATTCACGATAATTGAGAGTCTAGTTCAAAATAAATAGTTTTAATTACTTTAATTATAGGATAATTAGCCTAATAGGCATAGAAACTGTTTATACACTAATTTTTCCTTCCATAATTAAAATTTTTTTATAAATACAATTCCATACATACTTAACTATCATTTACTGGTGGGCAAAAATATAGTCAGCCGAAACTGAAATTAGTTAAGCTAAAATTTCAAGACAAGTTTTTGAAGATTTCACTCTTGTTAAATACAAAACTGTAATAGATAATTTTCAGAAAAATAGATAATATTCATTCTAGTAGAATAATTTTTCAATTAAAAAATTTTCTAAGCTATTTACAACTCTACAAGTTAATAACATAAAACATAATACGCCCTTTTATTAAAAGTACATAGAATGTGATATTTTCAATTTCGATCATTACCGGTGAGACGCTACACCATATACAAAATTTTTTTTCACTCATCTTCCACTTATTTCTCCCTTACATTTTTTTTCAACCTACTGTACGTTGCAATTATTTTAGAGCAACCCTTCCAAAACAAAACAACGAAGTTGCGTTGCGGTAAGGCACATGTATCCACTATCTATGTATGTATCCTGTGAGGATGTGGGAAAAAGTATATTCTTTCGAAATTTCAGCGTTCACTGAAGTTGGGTAAGGACCAGAGGATTATTAGGTGAAATTAGAGCTTCTTGTGTACGTGCCCAGAGTTAATATACGTGGTTTTCGGAAGCGTCAAAACACTCAGAAAGAAATTACTTTACCGCAAAATATCGTTTTTTTCTTGTTGAAAAATTGTTGCTATCTTTAAGAAAAATCTGTAGATCGATTATCGAAAATGATTGCTAAAATAAAATTATTGCTTTTTTGACAAAATTATTTATTTGTTTAGGGTAGGGTAGAGGGAAAGAGGGTCTTGATTTTTCAGAATGATGGAAAATGGAGAGGCATAGTTTCAAGAGGGGTAGATGAAGAGTGGGTAAGAGGATGGGAAATTAGAGGAGAGAGTATTAAGAGAGTGGTTAAGGGAATATAGTGTTAGTCGTTGATAGGGTTGATGGTAGAGTGTGTTAAAGAGTGGGTAGGGGAAGAGTATGAGAGAGAGAGGGATATGATGGGTGGGTAGAATTGAAGAGATAAGGATTCGGGGCATATATTAGGGCTCAAGGGGGAGGGCATAGAGTGGATGGGGGAAGAATGTTCCTAGAATCCCTCAGAATAGCCTGGAGTTTGATGACATTTCGCCGTAATTTTTTTAGTCCCATAAACAAATTACGGTAAGCCTAAACAAAGCCTTGTGTACAAACCATGGACCGTATTGTTGCTTCTATAGCAACCAAGTTTTTTTCGCACCAACCGCAACCAGACAGTTTTCTCAATAAAAAGGGACCAGTAAAACGGAGGAGGTGAAGATAAAGAGAATGAGGGGAAAGAGTAAGCGACACGTGAATCTTTGAAATTGCAAGTCGGCGATTTCTTCGACCACGTACGTATGTATAACATCGGTGTATTTGTATACTGTATATGCATGAGCGTGCGAGCCGAACACAACCGGTATGTGGACGAGGTCCAAGATAACGGAAATGCCCGAAACGCGTCAAGGAAATCTGTCTCCGTTGGCTTTTAATTAAGGCCCGACGAGACAAGGAATGGGGTACAGAACGAAGCCCGAAATTCCAACCGGGTTGTAGAAGTAGTCCCATAAAATTTCTTCCGCCGAGAGAACCTTCTCTTTCGCTCTCTTTATCGTGCTTTGTTTCTCGTTTTCTCATCTCGGTCCTTTAAAAATAAGACATTCAAAAAACTAAGCCGTACCCGTTAAGTAAGATTTTCTTTGAAGTTTATTAATAATATTTTACCCCAGGCTCCTCGTTATTGCAACAGTAATCTCTTAATGGACTCATCTGTTTGCTTATATACGTAGTTCGAACTTTATAGTGTCATAAGCCCCAAACCTTTTTTAGTCACTTCAAAAGCAATTTCTTCTTTAATTAAGGAAACTTTAATTAGAATTGTATTTATTAGTTTGTTGAGATATTCATTTGTAAAATCGTTCTTGCATGCTTTTTTAGTTTTTGAGAATATTCTAGATGTGCAATTTTGTTATGCTCTGAAATGGGGCATATTATTAAAATGCAGGACGTTCCGAAAGATTGTAGAAGATTAAAAAATCCATGTCTGGGGGAAAAAAATGGTAACCTTTTTAGAACTTTTTATCTTTCTCAATCTCTACCATCCCTACTTCAATTTCATTCTCAAACTATTCTTTGTTATAATATTAATTTAATATGATATAAATAAAAAAAGAATTACTTTTCTTGGGTTGAAAGTTTATTTTCTAAGAAGCTTGAGATTTACAACGTAATAAATAAGCAAATAGCAAATTTTCGAAACTTAACACCAGTTCAAGCAGAGGTTGTGATGTCCTCTTGTTCGCTTCTTCCACTCCTGCATCACCACTTTCACTTCCAACATGCCCTCTCTCACATACTTACCATGTAATTTATTCTAAGCCACTTCAATTTACTTCGTCCATCTACGCATATCTCGTTTACTCTTCCTTAAGAGCTAAAAACAAAGTACTGCAGTTTCAAACTACAAATTACGTTGACCAGAGTAATTTGCAATTAAATTACATTCATATTTTGTGTTTTATAATTTTATAATCAAGCACATACTTGTTACAATTTACACGATATATTATAGTTCGAATACAAATAAATTAATATAACCAAAAAAAAGGTTTTTTTTCGAGATGGTGAAATGAACATCTTGAGATTTAGTCAAAGTGTAATTGTAATGAAGAGCTGTGAATATGGTTTTATAATTATGATCGAAGTGAAATTATTTTTATAACTGATAAGTTCTATTTTTAATCACTTAAGGATCATTTTGACAGATTAAACCATAAAAATCTGTCTTCTTTTTTGTATTGAATTGAAGTAGCTAATAAAATTATAAGATTCACAACTCTTTAAAACGTCTGCATGGATCTCATGCGGTTGAATTATAATTTATGACCCCTAATTTACATTTTTTCCAAATTTTTATGACAGCGAGATGTTATTCAGAGAGGCTGGTGACACCTCGAACGAAATTTATCGTCGGGGTAAAACCGGATGTTTTCATTTCGGTAGTCGCTGACAGTTAATATATTCGATAAGGTGATCTTTTGGGATTTTAAACGACTTTCTAAACGAAAGGCGGTGCGGCTCTCTTCTACACCTCGCACCTGGGGGGCCGCGGTCTCTAATAAAGAGTAATTTAGTAAACTAGACAGAAAATCCTCTCGACGATAAAACGCACTTTATGGTCACTTTACTCGGTCCATTATAAATGCCAGTTGCTCTTCAAGATTAATCTTTTACGCAGCTACTTCCCCATTATTTCTTGCTAACAATTCTAACTAAAATGAAATCTGTTCTGAGCTAGTTTATTATTTTATAATATGCATTCTCTTCTTATAAAAACGATGAGTATAAGTCGAATTAGTACATTTATACTTTTAGTAACGTTTCTTATCCTTTTTTTGCAGTTGGAGAAAAAGTGCAGGTCCCAATCAGATTTAATAATAAAGGTTGTAAAACGGCGACAGGAGTTCAGTGACTCAGTACTTTAATCGAATCGAAAAGAGAGAATTAAGAAATTCAAATGGCGGAATAAAAAAGAGCGACCTGTGCGATCTTCTTCCGTTAAGCCAGTTTGAACGTCAAAGGAGCGTTCGCTTTTTTCGCCTGTAACTGTGGTCGCAATAAAGACTCATTATTATTGTATTCATTATGCCCAAACAACATCGTTCAACCTCACTCTTTTTCTTCTTCCGTTTCTTCCTTCTCGCTTTCTTCCAGGATCGACGACCATACAATTGGGACCAGGGAATCGACCATTTGTAATTTGTTGTTAATCGTCATTTGAAGGGTGGAGATGCGTAAAGAGACAATCGCAATTTCGCACTTTTTCATAAAAGACTAAAAACGTATTGTAAATTTCGCAGGAACATTTACAAAAAATAAGAAAATTCTTTCGAGATATTTCCATGCTCTATCGAACTATAAAAAATCTTCCTTACAAAAATCTACCCAGTTTCGAGAAAATTTATTAAACATGTGATTCTTCGAATTTTGCGAATAATTCTGAAGAAATACGTGTATCGATGTTACCTTGAGCTTTTCTTTAAATAATATGTCGGCATAAATATGAAAAAATATGACAAGGGACACGTTACTGGATCTATTCACGGACCCAGAATCTAACATCAGTTGTCCTAAGATTGGACCTACATAAACCTATAGATCAGTTTGGTTAATCGAATAAGGTCACATATTTCATTTTGTATCAGGTAAAGCATATCAAAGAAATCTGAAAGATAGCAAGATACAATATAGTAAATGATAATTGACCTTTAATTTTGTGTTCTCAAGACTGAATTCATATTGATAATTGTACTTAATATTGTAATTGATTTAGGAGGATATTTGTTTATGTACGTGAACACGAGTAAGTAAATGTCTATTGCTTCAAGTCTGAACAAGCCTTTATTATTTAATAAAATAAAGATCTACTGTTTGACCAAGATCTGGAAGAATGAGCTGAATCTTGCAAATTGAGACTAATTGTATAACTTAGTATTAGACTATTGTTGGTTCATTAGACCTCAAATAGATATATCGACCTATTATTTTGCCTGTTACTAGAATTAGGCCATTATTCACCTATTATTGTGGAACAAATTGCATGCACTATTGATTTGTTTGATGATACATTTCTAGATTATCACTTTAGTCAATAGTGTACTATTTGAACCAGAGCAGTGAAGTGGTTGAATGAGTATTTGTTCATGTTTAATACTAGATGAATAGTACCAATCTTAGTCAAGATATATTTTTCCATTTTTTTGAACCAATGAAACTTCATTCCGTAATCAATGTCAAAATCAAAATACTCGGCTGCCCGTGTGAGAAAAATCTTCTGGCGCTGCCCCGGCCCAGATCAGACCGTCTGGTACCACTCTTGACGATGACCAAATGTTCGGGCCTGGGCCTTGCCCAAAGTTTGAAGTTTATCTTGGCTAGCCCCAGGCCAGTCCGTATGGTCAGCCTCCAGTTATTGGTTGTTCAGCAACTATATGATGGCTGATTAGACACTAAATGAAGGTCGGTCAGCAGATGGAGCAGACCAGCTGAAATAGCTAAGAGGCGCTAGTCCTGGGTCAGAACAGACCATCATTGAGCTGCTAATGAGCTATTATACTTTATCGTTTGACCTTGTTCGACAAGATCAGTACTGATCTAGATTAGGATATAGTTAAAACTTGGGTAAAAGTTGACCTATTCCTGCTATTTCTTATAATTTGATCTAATCTAACTGAATACTTTTCTATTCCTCGGTTATGATCACGATCATTATTGATCACTAACTCTCACTACTAGGTCAATGCTTCCTCAGCTTTTCATTTTAAAATCTCAAACAATACACATTTCTCTCCTACGTCGTCCTAAATTAACAAATAACTATTAAACAAAAGTTCTATAATTCTGGGAAAGAAAAGAAAGTGATGGCACCTCATTCTTGGGGCAATACGGCCCTGGGTGGTAGACGTTGAACAGGTTGCGGAGCGATCCAGACTGTACAGTGTACATACCTGCGATCGGCGGCGTGGCATTCCAGAGTCGGCTTCTTCGAGGCAGCCACCCTTTAAGACTTAAGTAAGAGAAAGAAGGAAGGAAGCAAAATGACAAGGAGAGAGAATGGACGGAAAAGAAGTGAGGAGAGAAAAGGGAAAGGGCGAAGGAGAAAATACGCCTCGGACGAGTGGAATCTGTTCTTCGCCCCCTTGGTTCTCGATAGAAGGGATCAATGGGCCGGCATTAACATTAAGTAACAGTACCCGCTGCATACTAACTGCCGTATTATCACCCCACCCAGGCCTCATTCACCTGCCCGTACCCGTAATCAAATACGCCATAAAGAAGGTGGCACGTCGCTGCTCTTTTCCCTAAGCGCGTTTTAAACTTCTGCGAATGTCGCGGGCCAGTGGAAAAGCAAAGATAAAAGAACAAGAAGGAGACGGCGCTACATTAGAATTTATTTATAGGACCTTGCCACTTCCAAGCTGCGAGGGCAAAAAGATTACATGCTAACGTGCAGGCAAAAGTAAAGAAAGTTCTTTGCACACTTTTCCATCGTTTTGCTTTCTTTCTTTTGATTCGCAGAAGTGCGTGTTTAGGAATGTAGAAGAGGTGAATTATGATCACCATAAAAAGTTGTAATAATTGCTTGAATATAAAAGGGATGTACTGTTGCCAATGTCAAGGGCTATATGCGGGACAATTTATTAAATCCTTCCTGTAATAAACATGGATATTATACTAATATTGGTGGAGAGGGTAAAAATGGCGTTGAGTGATTGCGTGTAGTACGGTGGTTCTGAAGGTATGTTTTCTGTTGTTTTTTTTTGGTTCGTATCTTCTATTCTTCCTTTGTTTGGTGTGGGAAATGAGAACATGTAATTTTTTAGTAACTATATTGCAGGAGTGAGCATCTGAAACGGCTATCGTCAAAACTAGACAACTTTTTTGAAAGATTTTGCTTTTCTTAGTATTACTTTTGTGCCTGGTTCTTTTTTTTTTGAATCAATAAAATATTCTATTCTGATGCACCGCAAAAATGGGGCTAAGAGTCACGTGTACCAATCAAAAATTTCAGACTTACGCCATTATTACAACAACGGGTGCAGTGCTGCAAATATAATGGCTAGTTGGCTACCCACAGCTGACTGACCAGTACTAAATCAGTACCAAACTTCAGGCGTTTATGCCAAACGGCGGTTCAATACTGGCACTTTACGGCACGATTTAAAACGCTATCAATGGACCACCATTATTCACCAAAGTTAAGACAAGCATCGGCTACATACTGGCGTGATACAGGTAATATTTAAAATGTAAGCAATGGCTAATACTTATCTCCAGGAGTAATGACAAGCTTCGGCTGAATACTGGCATCTTATGGGCATGGTACGAAACGCTAAAAATTGCTATGTGTTATTTCCCTCAATTAAGCCAAGCGTCGGCCACATACTGGCGCAGTATGATAAAAGTGAAAGATTTTAGGTTACTATAGGCTATATAGCTACAGAACTACATAAACCTAAACTTAGGGCATGTAAGCAAGATACCTATATTTACCGACTGAGAAATTTTACTGACAATTAGTGAAAATTCACTAGTAATTAGTGATATTCCACTGTTTTTTAGCGAAGTTTTCACTGCAGTGATACCAGTGGTCCACTTGTGTATTGGTCTTGCATCACTAGGTCATTGCTGATACTCTGATCGTTGTTACAAGTTACACGTATTCAGGTGGACTCTGATCATTTTTCTTCGACACACGATATCTTTCGCCTTAGTTTTACTAAAATTCTGATCAAGTCTCTCGAGTATGAATGACGTTTTGAATCTATCGGTATTGATAGGTGAAAATATTTGTGTGAGGAGTGAACGATTTATTTGAATTCTTACGAAACCTTTCTTAGTCCTAGATCTAGTTTCAGTTACAATTTATAATGTTTGGTTCTTTTCAGAAAATATTTGAAAAATATTTGAAATATTTCGCGAAAATTTTCAAAGATTTCAATATTTCCAGACAGATTTGAAAATTTCCGTAAAGATTTTTGGTAGGTTTCAAGGATTCCACAAAGATTTTGATAATTACTTCAAGATTTCGCAAAGACTTCAATAATTTCACAGATATCATCAAAGATTTTAAAAATATTTCAAATATTTCGCAAAGATTTACAAAGATACCAGAAAGATTTCACCAAGATTTCCATGATACCAAAGACTTAGCAAAGATTGAAATGATTTCACAAATATTATAAGATATAAAAATATTTTGAATATTTCGCAAAGATTTTCAAAGATTTCAGAAAGATTTTACAAAGGTTTTGAAGGTTTCCTGAAGATTCCGAAGATTTAAAAAATTTTACAAATATTTCGCAAAGCTTTTAGGTAGATTTAGAAGATTTTATTTATTTGACAAAAGTTTCAGAGAGATTTCAAGATTTGAATGATTTCCCGAAAATTTGACGAAGATTTCAATAGTTTCGTAAATTTCGCCAAGATTTCTAAAGATTTCAGGAAGATTTTACATAGATTTCAATGAGTTCCCTAAGATTTCGAAGATTTCACGAGGATTTAAAAAATTTCACGAATATTTCTCAAAGATTTTTTATAGATTCAAAAGATTTCACCAAAGTTCCGGATAGATTCCGAGGTGTGCACAAAGATTTCAATCATTTCTCAAAGATTTCACAAAGATTTAAACAATTTTACAAATATTATCAGATATTCTCAATATTTCACAAAGAGTTCCAAAGATTTCAGAAAGATTTTGAAGATTTTCTAACAATTTCAAAGATTTTAAAAATTTCACAAATGTTTCGCAAAGATTGTTTTGAATAGATTTGAAAGATTTCAATTATTTCATAAAAATTTCAGATAGATTTGAAAGAGTGCACAGAGATTTCAATGACTTGCCAAGGATTTCACGAAGACTTCTATAATTTCACAAATATCATCAAATGTTTCAAAAATATTTAAGATATTTCGCAAAGATTTCCAATATTTCAGAAAGATTTCACAACAATTTTAATGATTCTCCAAAGACTTCAAAGATTTGAATAATTTCACAAATATTTCGCAGACTTTTTAGACAGAGTTAAAAGATTTAAATTATTTCAGAAAAATTCTATATATATTTGAAAGAGTGCACAAGGATTTCAATGATTTGCCGAGGATTTTTCAGAGATTTCAATAATTTCACAAATATCATTAAATATTTCAAAAATATTTCGCAAAGATTTACAAAGATTTTTCAAATATTTCAATGATTTCCCAAAAGGTTTCACATAGATTTCAAACATTTCACAAATATTACCAAACATTTCAAAAATATTTTCAAATATTTCAGAAAGGTTACAATGATTTTACAAAGATTTCAAAGATTTTACAAAGATTTTGAATATTTCGGAAAGATTTCGGAAAGATTAAAAAGATTTCACAAATAATTCACTTATTTGACAAAGATTTCAGGTATTTTTTTGAACAAATTCAAAACGATCCGACGAGTTTAATTATTCGGTTTCAGAGGGAGGCAAATCAATACTTTGCCCCCACCCTGGTCGATTTCTGGAGGGAGGGGGATGACCCTCTATGCTCCCTAGGGCTTCACCTTTTCTAATGAAATAAAAATAAAAATGTGAATAATTATCAAAATTGAGAAATATTGATCCATAATTGCTTTTTCTGCCTTAAAACAATATCATATTGTAATATCCGACAACTTCGCTTTTTGAAACGTACTTATTATAATCAGTTAAAAAAAAAAAATTCACGGGCCAAAACTTATATCAAATTTTTTTCTGAACATAGTTTTTAGTAGTGAACTGAAAATCTGCAAACATGCATCCTTTTTGATAATAATAGATTTATCATATAGATTATATTCTGGAAACATTGGCGATCAATCAGAATTTTCAAGCTAAATATTGCGACTAATTTTCTTTCATCTAGGAACTTGATGCTATTATCATATCTAATACTCATGTAGCAAACAGTATAATTTTACTTATTGTCTCGTTAGTGAATATTTCCATAACGCAATTAAAAAATGTTTTTCATAGCAATCTGGGTTGAATTTTTATATGAGATCAATACACAATTATATCTACATAATCTTTGTATAAATCATCAGGTAAAAAACAGAGTATGCTACAGCAGTTGTATAAATATGAATCCATAAATCTGATATTCAAAATTTAACAGAAACATTTGAAGATATAATGTATTGAACATGTATGAGTACTTATTATTTTGAGCGAGCATGAAGAAAAATCTTAATAACTATTAGGAAAATTAATCATTGCAATAATAATTCAATAAATAATAATCTTTATTTTATGGGAAAACTTAGTTGACTATGCACTAGAGAAAAAAAACTTGAGCGAATAAAAACTGACACATTTGGCGAGTTCGTAGTATCTATATGCGAACTCGTGACCATTTTTTCGACGCAGAAAGCACATAAGTAACTACGCCATAGTTTTCCCCACGTATTTTATAAAGATATAGATAAAAAGAACGTCGCAAACAATTTTCAAAAGACATGAAACATCATTTGCGTTGTTTTCATCAATTATTTCTTCATTAGCTTCCTATCATGTTAAATGAGGCAACTATCATCTGTTGAATCTGTCACCAGCAGCATCTCTCTTAAATGAAAAATATTAAGTCTTCATCAAAGTAGCCAAATTTTGGAAAACTTCCCGAAGCAAATTTTCACATTTGCGGCTTGTCTCACCAGCGGCATCTCTCATATAGAATTAATTTCAGAGATAAGTTCTTAGTTTTACTCTGAAGATCCGCATCTAGATGACAGGGTGAATTTTAAAAGGACAAACTTGCAAAGGAGGGAGTCGAATTTGAGTGCGATTAATTCACCATTTACATTTTTCGAAGTCACCCTTCAAAATGAACCGCGATTTTGACATATGCGACAATTAGTTCCTGGAGGCTTGCCGAAATTTTGCCACTTCAAAGAAGTCTCTCCACAGGGAGACTTCCGGCTGGTGAGACAAGCCGCAGAAGTGGCAACTGCTTGTGCGAGAATTGCTGAATTTTGGCCACTTGCCTGAATCTGCGAACTTCTTTAAGAGAAAAACATGAAAAATTGAAACATTTTTACAATTTTTTGTTTAAACTTCCTACTTTGTATCATTAATCTTATGTTCTCATGAAAAACCGCATTTTCAGCCAATTCATTGCACCTTTTGGCTTCCTTTCTTCTGAGTACCGAGAATATTCATATTTTGATTGAATATGAAGAAAGTCCATCTGGACAGAGGAACCGGGGGGGGGGGGGGGGGGCAAAAAGAAGTACAAAATTGTCCACATGGTATATGGACGGCTCCTTATTTAGCGTTGACTCTAATTCAGTTGATATGAAAATGTATGTTTATTAGTCTAATGTTATCTCGGCATACGCTTCAATTTAATACAGTTCGAGAAAAATCAGGCAGATAAGAAAGTCAAAGCAAACTTGTTTCACATTGGGTATCAGTCAGTGTTCAGGTGGTTTTTAAAATCACTTTACAGTCTATCATTGTCCGTTCTTTGGCAAAATGAACATCATGAATGGAATTCTGCTGCTCACGTTCGTGACTTTTCTGAAGTTTAAACGTATGTGTAATATAACATGTATAGTATTATTTTTCATAAAAAATATTGCTTGTTGCTAGAACGCGAAGAACTAACAAATAATATGATTCTATCGAATTTTAAACCCTCACTGTTGAAAATGTTTGATGGTCTTTAAAATAATTTTTAATGTCAACCATCTAAAATAGATTTATCTGATGAGCTCTCTGCAAAAGATTTTTTTGGGTTTTTCCAGAGTTTTGTACGATTATTTCGAAAATCATTAAAGTGTTTGCAAAAATAAGGTGGTCGTTAAGTTTAAAGTAGTTGTTTCCTTAATAAACCTATTTCACATGGTTTTGATTGCCACGTGAAATTTTAATTTTGTTAGGAATACAGTGACAGTAATGTATCAAAACTTCCTTTCAGAATCATTTTCGATTCACAGGAATATTCGGAAAATATCCTGAAATGCCCCTTAATTCATTAGAATCCCCTGTTAAAAAGCGCATCGTAATCATGTTACTCTCTTTGTTGAGTTAATTTCCTACGCGTTCACTTATATCGTGACTTGTACGTGATATAAAAAGAAAATTGAGGAAAAAATCTCTAAAACCTGACGTATAGGCAAAAATGAAGGTCAGATTCGCATTCTATCATACGATTATGTAACTCTTTCACTTTCACTTCGACTTCTAGTTTTTCGAAATCCACTTGGGTTGTCTTTTTTTATATTTGGAATGTCAGAACAATTGAAGGAAGAAGCCGAAGTGAACTTCGGAAAAGTGAAAAAGTTACATATTCGCTTCCTTTGACGAAAAACTGAATATTAAAATTCATGAAACTCCGTTTTTACTCACGACATTAGATGCAGATGGGATTGGAAATCTTCTTCCAAGCGAAACCGTTGTTATAGAAATGAAGGATGGCTCTGTTTTTAGTGGAGGAGTTAGAACCATCCGCGATAACTGTCCACTTCCTACGTGGATTTTACATACAGAGCATTCAGACGATGGTAAAATTAGAGTTTTTATGCGACTGAAAAATGGCTTGAGTATGACTGCAAATCTCAAAGAGCGACGCAGCGCTAACAGACATGGTCCTACTCTTCCACAGTACATTCATCTAAAAGGGACACAAAGCCGTCAAATAGTAGCTAGAAGAATCCAATTTTTCGATAGATCTGAATTCTCACGTGTGGAATTAGCAGAACGCAACGTAATTTTTGTAGGAATGGAAGATGGCACTGTTTTCTTTGGAAATATGGATCAATAAATGTAATGAAGGAACAATGTCCATGAAAAAATTATGTAATTTTCCTGTATAATAACGTTATTGTCGGATGATTTTCTACTTGATATTATTTTAAGATATTCTATGTGTTTACATTTATATCATTTTCTGATAAAAATATCAAATTTACGTTAATTTTCACCCATTAATTTAGGCTTAGGGAATACTCTGATTTTCATACTGATCATGAATGATAACGAAAAAAACAATAATGTCAGAGTGGCCTTCGGCGCGTAAAGTCTATCTATGTCGATATCCCATATAAATGTGTATATCCTATTTGTTGAATAAACCTAAGTGGTATATCTAGTATAAATTGGTTATTGTTTTTTCTTGTAAGTGTTTGTAATTCAAACCCCGCTTTCTATTCCTATTCATCCATTCTTCTATTTAATGTTTAATCATCTGCAAATTACGAAGAAAAATGAAATGAGGGATTTAAAATGCAATTTCAACGCTAATCCACGCCGGATGCAAGGAAAATTTTTAAAAAATGTTGTACTAAAAAAGATCTACAAGATTCTCTGTAACGATCCTTCGATAAAATTTGTTATATTCGCTACAATCATAGAAAATCTGACTCAAATATTCAAAAATCGAAATTGGCGGGTAAGAAACGGCAGCTGATAAAAAGAGCAATTATATTTGAAGAGCTTGGAATTCTCAAGAAGCGACAATTTATTAAATAATATATTAACAATAATCGGAAGTCCTAAAAAATCTTCGAAATTTTAAGAGACTTATCTTATTCAAGAATAATCAAAATCATTAAATTCAAGACAATTAAACAGAATAGTGTGCATTAACATATGTATATAGTGTAGAAAGTCTTAAGAAGTGTACAATATAGCACACTTTTCTTGACTTAAAAATTCGAAGAAGCATGCATTATACTATCTTTTTTGGATTTTTGATTTTAAACCTTCATATCTGCAAAAAAATGTCATTTGAATATTCAATACTTGACCACAAGATACATGCATTTAAAAGATTAGAACTCTTCTACATTTAATATATTTACATTTAAAATTAAATAATCTCCAACGAATTGTCTCATCGTCCCGAATTTTCCGAACGACTAGTCCAAGCATTTCAATTATTTCAAGAAATTTTTAGAGCTTTTCAGTATTTTAAGTAAATTTGATAGATTTTAAATGTTTTACGCAGTCCGAGGGATTGCGCAATAGTTATTTGAGGAATTGAATATTATCAAAGATTTGGAGGGCTTTCAGAGATTGAAGCAAAATGTATGGAATTGCAAATAGTTTGCTGAACTTTATGAAGATTTTGAAAGATTTTATAGGATTTAAAAGGTCCAAGGGTATTTTTAATGACTTCAAGGCACTTCATAGAATTTTAAATATTTCGGTTAATATGCGGTTCTAAATAATTTACTTAAATTTCAAAAGATTTTAAAGGATTTCATAACAGTTATAAGATTTCAGGATATTGAAAGCGACTTAAATGGATCTCAAAGGATTTCCAAGACTCACAAATATTTTAAAGGATTTTTTTATATTTTTGAGGGTTTTTGTAATTTGAAGAGATGTTAAAGGCTTTCAATAAGGTATTTCAATAAATTTTCCACGACCTCAAAGAATTTTATAGGGTTTCAAATATTTCAAGATATTGCAAGGAATATCATCAGGTTTCATGTATTTTCACGAGATTTCAACTGTTTCTATAATATTTTAATGCATTTCAAAGAATTCATTGAAAAGAATTATTGAATTTTAAAGGATTTCAAATGTTCGAAAAGATTTTCAAATATTCTGATCATATTTCAAGAATTTTTGAGGTTTTAAAGGAGTTCTGAAGACTTTCAAGTATTTTGAAGGATTTCCAGCAATTTCCGAGTGCCTAAAAAAATGTCAAAGTATTTCAAAAGATTTTTAAGGATTCGAAAGATTCCAGGATATAGCCAAGGTTTTAAAGGAATTTTCAAGGAATCTAATGATTATGAGGAATTCAAAAAAATTAAATGCGGTTTTAAAGAATTTCCTAGAATTTCGGCAGATTTAGAAGGAAACATACATGTCCTATAAGGTTTTAGGGTATTTTAAAAGATTCCAAATGATTTTTGAAGAATTTTAACTGACTTAATAAGATTTCCAAATAATTGAATGATTCAAAGAATTCAATTATTCAATTAATTTCACTGATTTTAAAGGATGGAATTGGATTTTTACCGACTGTAAAAATTTTTAAGTAATTTCATAATATTTCAAGGTGTAGTAAGTAAGTTTTTGTGGCAGCTCCCTTGAAACCAAAGATAGATTTTAACAGGAACCTCAGTTTTTTCTGCGAAGAAAAGTGACTTTTCTGTTATGTATCTACAATTTTTATATTGTAAAATCAATGTTTGGACTAAAAGAGAATTGAATTTGACAAGAATAAAGTTAAAGAAAATAAATTACCCTTTAACCCTCTTCTTTTTTTCTATAGTTTGTCAGAATATTTCTTTGTTCTTAAAACTTTGTATGTAGCAAAATAAAAACAGCGTTTGTTCAACATAATTACCTGAAATACCTGAAGATTATTAGTCATGTGGTTCATGCGAATGTCTCGTAATACTAGGCTACATATTTACCATATAATAAAAATATGCTTTTTGTATGTAGACTAAAATGTGCGAAAAAACATGCTTTTGATAATAATATATATATGGTACAGATTATATTCTGCATACATTGGTGATCAATCAGAGTTTTTAAGATACCTACATATTGCGACTAATTTTTTTCTTTATCTAGAAACCCAATGTTATTATGATATCCAATAATTAAATAGCAGACAGTCTAATTATCCTCTCGTTAATGAATATTTCGATAACACAATTAAAAAATGTTTTTCATAGCAATCTGAGACGAGATGTTTTTAAGAGGCCAATATACAATTATATTTACATAATCTTTGTATAAATCATTAAGTAATTGAAAAGTCTATGCTATAGCATGTGTATAAATATAAATCCATAGAGCTAATATTTAAAATCCAACAGACACATTTAAAGATATAATGTACTGAACATGTATAAGTACTTATTATGCTGAGCGAGGATGAATACAAATCTTAATTACAATTTAGAAAATTATTTACTGCAATAATAATTCAATAAAAAATACACTTCATCGTATAAGAAAACCTTAATTGACTATATACTAGACAAAAAACAAATACATTTAGAGACAAATCATCGGGTATCAGTCAATGTTCAAGTAGTTCTAAAATCACTTTACAGTCCTTCATTGTCCGTTTTTAGGCAAAATGAGCATCATTAATGGAATTCTGCTACTTACGTTCGTGGCTTTCCTTGAGTTTAAACGTAAGTATACAATAATATGTATAGTATTTTTGTTTATGAAAAATATTGCATGTTCCTAAAATGCGAACAACTTCCAGCAATTATTATTCTATCGAATTTTAACCCCCCACTGTTAAGAATTTTCTTTTTCCCCACCCATACGAACATATAGAATCAGATAAGATCGTATAGAATAGGACATAATAAAATGGAATTTGATATAAATGAAAGCATCGGAATGGATCGAACAGTATATGATAGGATCGGATAGGATATGATAGAGGATATGGAAGATTTAAAAACAGAAAACTGTAACGCAGCAACTTCTTATTTCAATTCTACATAGGATAGGATAATATCGCATATGATCAAACATGATATGATAGGATAAGATATGACAGGATAGCGTAGGATTGGTTAGCATACGATAGGATGTGATAGTATAGGATGGGATAGGATAGGATGGTGTAGGATAGGAGGAATGAACTCTAAAAATATTATTTTTCCCCCTCATCATCTAGTTAGTCTGGATGTTGAAAAGTACCCAAAATGAAAAATGAACAAACAAAAATGATTTTTTTTCCTCAACATATCTAGTCAGTCTTTTCTGTCCCTAATCGGGTGCTAGTTAGCCTATCAGCACCAACGAATTTTTCTAAGAGAAGAGCGAAAACCCTAATAGTGTTAAGTGCCACTTTTTCGAAATACGTTTTTTGTCCATGAAATTATTTTGTAGACTTAGGCCAACACTGTCGTAGATGGAAAATCGCGAATCGACCAAAAAACTTTTGTAGATACGTTTTTGAAGTTTTTCGGTTCTTACGTCCACTATCTGTGGTAGTTCTGTTTCTCTCAAGTCCAATTGATTCTCATGAAGAATCCGTTTCTTGTTTTGATTGGGCCCGGTTTTAATAAACGTCTTAGGCCCTATGCCTTATGTCACATTGAAAAAAAAAACATTTTTTCAACTTAACTCTCCTTACACTTTGAGAGCTAATAACTTTTTGAGGCATCAGAATTCGTGGATTCAACTCCATAATATAATCACTTGGGTGAAGAACAACGTAAAAAATGAATGTTATAAGTTTTCATGAACACACATTGAAATCATGATATTTTTCGTCGCCATGAAACATTTCGAAAATGGCACTTAACACTATTAGGGTTTTCGCCCTTCAAGTGTTGATTTCAAACATTTTACTGCACATTCCTAAAAATATCACAGGTGTTTGAAAGTATAAAAAATGAAAGAACTAACATTAGAAACAAAGAATTTTTCTATCATCATCTAGACAGTCTTTGAAATAATTTTTGTCATTAACCATCTAAAATAGATTTATCTGATAAGTTCTCTGTAGAAGATTTTTTTTGGTTTTTTCAAAGTTTTCTACGATTATTTCCGGAATCGTCGAAGTTTTTGCAAAAAATGAGGTGGTCGTTAAGTTTAACATCGTTGTTTCCTCAATAAACCTATTTCACACGGTTTTGATTGTCACGTGAAATTTTAAGTTCATTAGGTATACAATGACAGTGACGTATAAAAACTTTCTCTTAGATTCACTTTCAATTTATCGGAATATTTGGAAAATACCGTGAAATGCCCCTAATTTCGTTAGGATCCCCTGTTAAAAAGCGCATCGTCATCATGTCACTCTCTTTGTTGAGTTAATTTCCTACATGTTCACTTATATCCCGACTTGTACGTGATATAAAAAGAAAACTGATGAAACAATCTCTAAAACCTGACGTATACGCAAAAATACAGATCAGATTCGCATTCTATCAGGCGATTATGTATTTTTTTCACTTCCACTTTTTCGAAATCCACTTAGGTTGTCCTTTTTTTATATTTGAATTGTCAAAACAATTAAAAGACGAAGCCAAAGTGAACATCGGAAAAGTGAAAATGGAAGTAAAAAAGTTACATGATTTCTCGCCTGGATGAAACACTCAATAGTAAAATTCTTATTGTGTAAAAACTTTACGAAATTTCGTTTTCACTTACCAAATTAGATGCGGATGGGATTGGAAATATTCTTCCAAGCGACACCATTGTTATAGAAATGAAGGATGGCTCTGTTTTTGGTGGAGAAATTATATTTATCAGCACAAGCCCTCCAATTCCGACGTGGGTTTTACATACAGTGTATTCAGACGATGGTGAAATTCGAGTTTTTATACGATTCAGAAGTGGCGTGAGTATGACTGCAAATCTCATAGAGCGACGCAGCGCTAACAGACATGCTCCTACACTTCCACAATTCATTTATGTAAAAGGGACAGAAAGCCCTCGAATAGTAGCTAGAAGAATCCAATTTTTCGATCGATCTGAATTTTCACGTGAGGAATTAGCAGAACGCAACCTAATTTTTATAGCGATGGAAGATGGCACTGTTTTTTATGGAAATATAGATAAATAAATCTAATGAAGATATTATGTCCATGTAAAAATTATGTAATTTTTGCTGAATAATAACGTTATTGTCGGATGATTTCCTACTTTACATTATTTCAAGATATTCTAGGTGTATACATTCTTATTATTTCTGATAAAAATATCAGATTTACGTTAATTCTTACCCATTCAATTAGGCTAAAGGAATACTCTGATTTCCATACTGATCATGACTGATGACGAAAAAAAGTGCAGCATATAAAATATTATTTTAGATCGCGATTATGAATGCAAAGAGCTCCAGCTTGAGCATGATAACTTTTGAAGGAATTTCCTAAACAGAAGTGCCTATGCTAAACTGTGTTCTGGTCCAAAAAGACAGGGCAAGTTCCATCAATATATGGCTTTAGCTATAAAGAATGTTCGATTTGCAACTATTTAGATTAAGCATAAATGTATACATAGCTCAACTTGAAGTCTTAAAGAGAATCTATGATCCAGTGTGAAAATCAGCGCGTAAAGTCTATCTATATCGATATACCATATTAATTTGTATACCCTATTTGTTGAGTAAACCTAAGCGTTATATCTAGTATAAATTGATTGTTGTTTTTTTGTAAGTGCTTGTGTGTCAAATCCCGTTTTCCATTCCCATTTATCCGTTCTTCCCTTTAATGTGTAATCATCTGCAAATTACGAATAAGAATGAAATTAGGGAAATGAAAATGGAACTTTACCACTAATGCAAGCCGGATGCAACAGAATGTAAAAAAGTTGTTGTTCTTAGAAAGATCCAGAAGATTCTCTGTACCGATCTTTCGATTAAATTTGACATATTCGTTACAACTGTGGAAAATATAACTCAAATATTAAATATTCAAAATTGGCGGACGAACAACGGCAGTGGATAAAAAAAGAAATGGAAGTTTGAGAGCTCAACGTTCGAAAGAAGCGATATTTTTTTGAATAATATATTAACAATAATCGGGAGTCTGTGAAAAAGCTTCGAAATTTTAAGACTCTTAACTTCTTTAAGAATAACTGAAGCCATCGAATTCAAGATAATTAAATTAAAAACTGTGCATTGATATATGTATACAGTGCATAGAGCCTCAAGTAGTGTACAATATGGCACACTTTTTTTGATTTTTAAATTAATTCTAAGAAGCATGTATTATACCATCAATTAATTTTTGAATGCGTTTTTTAGATTTTTAATTCAAATCTGTTTTATGATTGCCTTCTACGACATTCCGACTCTATTTTATATCTTCATCAGAGACAGGCGCGGATCCAGAGAAGTGATCTGGAGAAGGTGGCGTCCAAAAATTGTATACACATAACGAGCTATAACTAATTAAATTTAGCAATTGCACAAGAATTTAAATTTGAAACTTTCATACCTGAAAAAATGTTCAAGTTAAATATTGAATACTTAACACTTAACCCGTAAACCTGGGTCATTCGTGTCCGAGCGAAAACTAAGTGACTGAGTTACTCTGTGACTGCGAGAGGGATGCGGACCTTACCCTGTCATAAAAAAAGTTATTTAGGAGGGGGACCTAAGGGCCAGAAGGCAGGTCTCTAGTTCACGTTTACTCTTTGTGGTGATAGAAAGAAGTCTGAGGAGGACACGAACGACCCAGGTTTACCGGAATCGGTTGTTTTTTCTGCAAGCGAGTATTTGATTATTTTTGACTTTATAACGTTTTTTAACGCATTTGAACATACTAATGCTAACTAAATAATAATTTTTGTCATAGAACTCAAAATGGAGCAACGTACATCTGATGATGTACAGCGCGTTCTTCGCGACAGGAAACAAGTATTTTAGGAACCGACAAAATGGAAAAACGCAAAAGATGTTTTTTTTGTGTGACTGAGCGCGACAGAAAAACGCAGTTCTGCTGTGTTAGGTGCCGCAAGCCTGTTTGCGAGGAGCATAGGCTTGCTTGTTGCGCGACTTGCTTAGAATACATCAGAGTCCCGCTATAGTAGCCGTTTTGCGGGTACCCTTTATCGCTTCACACTATCTCGGGACTCTCCAAACCGTTCTTCTTCTCTTTCTTTCATGTGGCTTCTGACAGCGCCGAACCCTAAACATCGCAACTCCGCTGACCTTACAAACGGGTCCCTCTCGTCCCCTTGGACCGCCTTGTCCCTTATCTCGGGAACTACCATAGTGGGACTCTAGTGTAATACGGAAGTATTATACATTAGCAATTTTTTACGTTGTTTAGAGTAATACAAATGTATAGTGCACTACGTATTTTTTTACTTTTTTTAACCATTTTAAATAAATATAAACGTTTGTAGGTCAGAAAATTTCATTAATTCGAGAACTCTTACTTCCATGAAATATCTCAATATTCACCTTCAAAACTTAAGCATTTATTTTTGTGGTAGCAAATTTTAATATTTTTTTCTTGAAAGGCGCATGTTTGAAATTTAATTTTCTTTTTTAATTTTTTGATTTGGTTAAGTAGATCAAAAGTTATGATTTTTTGAAGAAAACACAGCATCTCTTCGACTTTATTTTGTTTATTTACAAAAATTGTTTGAATAATTTATTTTTATCTGAAAGTCTTTTGCATGTTTGTTGAGTAGAGACTTCAGTTGTGATCCCTGAATTTATTCTGATTTTTCCTATCAGTGCAAATTATTGAAAAATGCGTTGGACGTGAACGACCCAGGTTTACGGGTTAAAGGTGCCGAAAAAACGTTTACGGGTTAAGTGTTAAATAACAAATACAAGCATGTAAAAGATTAGAACTTTTCAAAATTTCAACAAATTATTATTATTATTATTATAAGTTGTTGGTTGTTGATCAGTGCAGTAAATTTCTTTCCTTCAAACACCTCCAGGTTGAAAAAATTGGCATATTATTATTCATTCGTATAAATTAGTGTTCAGAAGCCAACTGGAAGTAACCAACTGATCCGATAAATGTTTTGCAGATAATCTCTAAAAGCTGTTTCACCCAATTTTCTGGAAGAGTTCGAAACATTTGAAAGATTTCGCAGAATTCAAAAGGGTTTCGACAGATTTCAGTGGGAGTACTAGAATTTCCAAGGATTTTAATAATTTTTTGGAATTTCTGAAGCTTTTGGACGTCTTAAGGGAATTCAACATTAACGAAGATTTTAAAGGCTTTTCAGAGATTCAAGCAAAATTCATGGAATTGCAAATAATTTTATAAACTTCATAAAAATTTTGAAAGATTTTATAGGGCTTAAGAGGTTTGAGGGTATTTTGAATGACTTTAAAGGACATTATAGAATTTTAAAGATTTCAAAGGATAATTAATAGGATGATTTTCAGTGATTTTCAACGGATATATATATATATATATATATATATAGACATAAAAGAAAATTTTATATTATCTTTATAAATTGCCAAGAATTTAAAAAAATTCATTCATAAAATTTCAGATATTTCGGGTGATATGCTGTTTTAAAGACTTTTCTTAAATTTCAAAAGATGTGAATGTATTTAATAAAATTCATAAGATGTTAGGCTATTGAAAGAGGCTCAAATGGATTTCAGAGGATTTCCGATTTGAACTCAGACGCATTAATTCCAAGTTCCAGTGTACTGGTGACCCAGATTTGGCTATTTGAACCAGTGAATCTTACTGATTCAGCTTGAGACATTGGTATTGCATTCCTAGGTCTGGCCGTAGTTGGTACTCTGATCGTTGTTACAAGTTACATATACTCAAGTGGACTGATGGTTCTCCCCATACACCGGATATCTTCTACCTTTATTTTAACTTAAACTTTTGATTATACCTCTCAATTCCGAATTACGCTTTAAATCTATAAGTAATTAACTGTAAGTTAACTTGTATATTCTTCGAAGTGAGTTGAGGGAGAAAACGAATTCTGTACAAAAAGTCTCTATTAGAACTCATACTTTGGGTTTCATTGAAACAATTGATCATTTTTCGTTCCTTCTCAGCAAGAGAGGTTCCTTTTTATTGCAGCTCACATGGAAACGAAGATCGGTTTGAAAAGAAAACCCAGTTTCTCCTTTTAAGAAATGTGACCCCAGGTAAAAACGTTATAATATATGAGTTTGTATACAGTCGACAGGAGAATTATATTTTTCATTTGTTTTATAAATTCTTCTGTATAAAACAAATGGAAAATAAATTGAAAACTAAACAAAAATAAATTACCCAGTGTTAAAATATACAGTAGACGTTACTCGCTATTTGCTTCGTTTATTTGACATCATTATTTCAAAAAATATTATATTTAAGGATAAGCTAAAGGAATCAAATGTGGACCAGGGTTCCGAATGTGGATTAGTTTTATCTTGCATGAAAATGGAAACTATTTGTCATCTGGTTCATGCAAATGTCTCATTATGCTAAGCTACATATTTAAAATTGAATACAAATAATAATATAAATCAACAACATCGAAAAAAATAGATTCACTATTGGTTCTTCTGCCTTAACGTATCATCATAATATAATAGCTGAAAATTTCGCTTTTTGAAATGTACTCATCATAATCAGTAGCTTCACTATTATAAAGCGAATACCTTCCGTCCGCTTTTGTATTTGAAATTTTCAAAAAATTTCTATGGAGCCAAAACTTATATCCAATTATTTTCTGAGTTCAGTTTTTAGTAGTAAGCTCTAACAGAAATTTATAAATAAAAAAGAAGAATTAATCAGTTACAATTTTCTGCAAATGAGCGAAAAACATGTTTTTCAAATAAAAATAGATTGATTGTACAGATCACATTCTATATACATTAATGAGCATTCAGAATTATTTAGATACATATTGCGACTTATTTCTTTCTTACACGAAGAATCAATTCTATTATCGAATCTTATGCATATATATAGCCGACAGTCTAATTTTCTTTATTTTTTCGTTAATGAATATTTGGATAACGCAATCAAAAAATGTTTTTATAGCTTTTTGGGACGATGTGTTTATAAGAGGCCAATCTACAATTATATCTTCATAATGCTTGTACAATTTATTAGGAAATAAAGAGAACTATGCTATAGCATGTATATAAATATAAATCTATAGATTTTATAATGAAAATTCACTACACATTTCGTGATAAAATGTATTAAACATGGATGAGTACTTATTATTTTGAACAAGTATGAACACAAATCTAATTAGGGAAATTATTAGTTACAATAATAATTCGATAAATAATAATCTTTATTGTATAAAAACTTAATTGACTATACGTTAGGAAAGAAAAAAAAATTGGGTGAAAAAAACGGACACATTTGGCGAGTTTATAGTATCCATAAGCGAACGCATAGAAATACATTTCCCCTACGCATTTTATGAAGATACAGGCGAAAAAATTTTCTTGGCTGGCCGAAATTGCACCACTTTCAAGAAGACTTTGAATTTTTCCTAGGTGAGAGATGCCACAGTGCCTGAATTTGTGAATTTCTTTTGAGAAAAACATGAAAAATTAAGAATATTTTTACAAATTTTTTTTTGGCCTTCCTACTTTGTGTCATTAATCTTATGTGTTTAAGAAAAATCTCATTTTCAGCCAATTCAGCGCTCCGTTTGGCTTCATTGCTTCTGAATACGGAGAATATTCATATTTTTATTAAATATGAAAAAAGTCAACATAGACAGAGGATCCGAGGGCGGGGGTCAAAAAGCAGTAAAAATTGACTACATGGTATATAGACGGTCTCTTATTGAGAGATGGCTCTATAGCACTTTTAATTCAGGTGTTATAAAAATGTACATTTTTAGCTCAATTTTATCTTGGCATACGCTTTAATTTAATACACTTGGAAATAAATTATAGCTATAAGAAAGACAAAACAAACTTATTTCATATCGGGTTTCGGTCAGTTTAAGTCAGTGTTCACGCAGTTCTAAAATCAGTTTATAATCCATCATTTTCCGTTTTCAGGCAAAATGAACAGCATAATTGGTATTCTACTGCTTACGTTCGTGGGGTTCCATAAGTTTGAACTTGAGTTCAATATTGTATGTATAGTATTATTGTTTATAAAGAATATAGCATGTTCTTAAAAATGCAAATTCAAATGCAAGTGCAATTTCTAAGTGAAGTCTAAATTTCGTCTGGAAAATATATGTTTGGAGCCGCATAATGTAGCAAATCACATGATTTTGATGGGCATTTTAACGCTAAATCAACGACCATCTGATTTTTCCAACTCAACCGGTTTTCGAGATGATTGACGAAAAATTTGAAAAAACTTTGAATAAACTTGGGAAAAAATGTTTCACACAAAACTTCATACTCAGACAAATATTTTTCTGTAAAAATAGAATTACATATTGTGATTTTCTTCTTCACTGGCAGAGAAAAGAGCTTTTGATATGAAGTCGACAATTGATTCTTATTTCAAGTGAATCCAGTACTCAAACTCGGTTGTAATTCGCTAGACTTTATTCAAATTCTCTGAAATCTTTAAAACCTAATAATGAAGTCAATTCATCTAAGAATAAATTATTTTGGTCATACGGTCCAGTTATTGTTATTGATAACAACGGTCGAAGAAAATTTCACAGTGTGGTAGATATTCCAATCACTGTACATAGATCTTTAAAACCTACTCAGATTTTCTTGATTTGCCTCAAATTTTATGAAAACTGTTTAAATTCACTTGAATCCTCTTGAATTGGCTTGAGTTCTCATTCTGGAATTCACTACAATTATTTTGAAATCCGTCGAATTAGATCACCTGGCGAAAGTTTCGCCTACGAATTTATTCGAAAATCTGCATGCGATTTAATTCGACCCCATTCGAACCAATACAGAGCAAATTTTTATCCTCAATTCGTGCATCAACACCCGCAGTTTAATTCAAACCGACGAACATATTGTGCAATGTAAATAATTCCGGTCTCAGATTTATTCAGATTCACTCTGATTATATGCACCGATAGAAAACAATAGAAATGTGGAATATGAATATGATCTGAGATTGATTTGAATCAGCATCGAATTGTTCCGGATTGATTCCTATTGGATCGGATACAGATTTGAGAATGATTCAGGCTAGCACAGAAAAAACAGAAGATAAACTTTACATCGATTTCCGACGAAAGATTCTCTGCAACAAAAATTAACTTCACAAGATAAACTTTACACAAATATCGGTTAAACTTTCTTTTTTATTCCATGACAAACGCATGTATTTTGAAAGACGCGAAGTTGGCTGAACAAAGCTTTATCGCTCGGAAAAATTTCCTGCAACAAATTTTATTCTTAGTTGATTGCTCTTGAATTTTCTTGAATTGTAATGACTTTAATTGAGATGACGAGTATAATGATTCGCTTTGAATAAATATGAACTCTCGACTTGTAGTCTTTTTAGTAGCCTCAGGCAGACCCAGGCCGATTCCCTTATACTTTTTGTTCGAACGTCCGTCCGTCGTTCTTTTTTCCCGCCCATACTACAGGCTAGAGTAGAAAATATAGTATAGAATAGGATATAATCAAATAGGATCTCATAGAAAAGAAAAGAATCGGCAATAATTAAATAGGATACGATAGGAACAATTAGGATCGAATATGATAGTATAGGATGGGGTAGGGTGGAATAGGATACGACAGGATAGTAGAGGACATGACAAACATCAATAACAGAAAACTATAACGAAAAACATTGTATTTTGTATTTTGAGCAGACTTGCATCCAATTAGGGCATTGTTTAGACTAAATCCAAGTAATCAAATTTTTTTGTCTTTACAGTCTTACAAATCGGATGCTGGCTAGCCCATTACGCCCAACAAATTTGCTTTGTATCAAACGAAAATCTTTTTTTTTTCACATCTCCAAAAAAGCCAGGGTGTTTGAAAGTATAAAAAATAAAAAATGAGCATTAAACAAATCAATTTTTTCCTAATCATCTAGGCAGTCATTTGAGGCTATAATCGGGTGGTAGTTAGCTTATAAGCACCAACAACTTTTTCTAAGTTGGTATAAAAAATGAAAAACGTACATAAAAAAAAATAATTTTGATTATCATCATGTAAAAAGTGTTTGAAATCATTTTCAACGTCAAAAATATTAAGAAGATTAATCTAAAAAGTTCTCAGTAAAAGATTCTTTCCCAGGTTTCAAAAATTTGCTACGATAATTTCAAGAATCTTTGGAGCTTTTGCAAAAAATAAGGTGGTCGTTAGGGTTAATGTCGTTGTTTTCTTAATAAAAGTAAAATTTCACATGGTTTCGACATGCCATGTGAAATGTAAGTTTTATCCAGAATATAACGACAGTGATGTTCAAAATTTCTTTTTCGAATCATTTTGATTCTACAGGAATATTTGGAAAATATCGTGAAATGCCCCTAATTACAAATTTTGAATTAAAAATGTTGAAATGCCCCTTGTTAAAAAGCGCATCGTAATCATGTCATAATCTTTTTAATTTTCTACGCGTTCACTTATATCGCGTCTTTTTCCGGATATTGGAATTGCCGAAACAGTTGGAAAATGAACCCAAAGTGAATACAAATCCCTAGTGTGTAAAAACTTCATAAAACTCTGTCTTCACTTACGAAATTAGATGCAGAGGGGACTGGAAATATTCTTCCAGGCGACACCGTTGTTATAGAAATGAAGGGTGGCTCTGTTTTTGGTGGGGGAGTGAGATTTCTCGGCAGAGACCCTTTACTTCCTACCTGGATTGTACATTCAGTGCATTCAGATGATGGTAAAATTAGAGTTTTTATACGACTGAAAAATGGCCGAAATATGACTGCAAATCTCAAAGAGCGACGCAGCGGTGACATACATGGTCCTACTCTTCCACAGTACATTCATCTAAAAGGGACAACAAGCCGTCGAATAGTAGCTAAAAGAATCCAATTTTTTGATAGATCTGAATTCTCACGAATGGAATTAGCAGTACACAACCTCATTTTTGTAGGAATGGAAGATGGCACTGTTTTCTTTGAAAATATGGATCAATAAATCTAATGAAGGAACAATGTCCATGAAAAAATTATGTAATTTTCCTGTATAATAACGTTATTGTCGGATAATTCCCTACTCAATATTATTTCAGAATATTTTAGGTGTTTATATTCTTATCAATCCTGATGGAACAGATTATAGTTCTGGCCTTCGAGCTTGTCGGACTTGTTTCCCGGTCGCTCTTTGTCACCCCTTTCTAAGAGCTTACGTAGCTTATTCGTATTTTGGGTTTTGAAGTGTGAAAAGTGAGTTAATTCGGTAGTTATGACGATCAACAAAAAGCTAAAATCTGTCTTAATATCAGTTCAAGAGAATGTTGAAAACCACAGGAGCAAATGTTCAGCAAATGACTGAAGATATTAAAGTTTTAAAGAACTCTGATGGAAAGATCTTGAAAGAACTCAAAATCTACAAAACCAGAAGTCATTTTTTGGGGAGAGAAGAACGAAGCAATCAAAAAAAGTTCCATTTTCTTGAAAAAAGCTAGAATTTTTAGATGTAAAAGAAAGACGTAGGAATATTTTTCTTGACAATGCCAAGAAAGATTTGAGTAACAACGAGAAACTTTTTGACGCGTTTAACAAGAGTGCAAGGAAGCTAAACTTATTGCACCTACTGATTGTTTTGAAAAGGTGATCAGTTTTGGAAAAAAGAGAAAACAATATCTGTTTCAGTTGAATTTACGAACTCGAGATTCAAATATGTGATATTTGAGAATGCTAAAAATTAGCGCTCTTTTGAAGGTATCTTTTGCAAATAATCTTACTCATGAACAAAGAGAAATACACAAGAAGCTTCAAGATTACCAAAAAAAGCTGAAGAGTCTGAGGAAGTCTTCAGTGATTGAAGAAACTCGACTATTCATGGATATTAAGGACTACCAGGTATTAATTGCTGATGGGTTATTTGACATCCAAGCTATATAGATACAAAATACTGAAAGTCATTATCGAACAAATCATCCTTATTTTAATTAATACTTTAATTCAACTGTCCTTCAAGAGTGTCAATTGAGCAAGCTCTTTCAATAAACCGAACACATATTAAATAATCATGAATTATTGTATATCGTCATATTATGTATTTTTGTTTAACTTGTTCTTGTGTGAATTCGGGGTTTTATCATAGCCACGGACTAAGTCAAGTGACTGATGAGATGAGGATGTTATAAGTGAATATAATACTATGTCTGAAATCGTCTGCGATGATGCTGTAGGTATGTCCTCATATTATCATTATTATTATTATTATCAAAATACATGTGGGATTTTTTTGAAACTTTTTGTATGAAGTCTGGAAATGAAAGGTGGTCGAAATCAGTATCCAGAGTCCGTCTTGTAATTCGTATCCAGACTCCATCTTACTTTTTGGTCCAGAACTCCCCCTGTCTATCTACTGAAATGATACTAAAAAAATAATTCCAAGGGTTTTTCAGAGGTTAAAGTAAAATTTATGAAATTGCAAAAAATTTCTCAAACTTCATAAATATTTTGAAAGATTTTATAGGATTTAAAAGGCTTACATAAGTGATTTTTAACTGATTTTCAAAAACCTAAAAATATCGTGAAAATCCTATAATATTCTTATAAACTGTAAAGAATTAAAAAAAATTAAAGATTCAATAGGATTTCGAATATTTTCAGATAATTTCAAATATTTCGGCTAACATGCTGTTTTGAAGAATTTTCTAAATTTCGAAACATGTGAAAGGATTGCATAAAATTTATAAGTTTTTAGGAAATTGAAAGGGACTCCAATGGTTTTGCAACAACTTAAGGAATATTATCAGATTTTCGAGGATTTTAGTATTCGTAGGAGATTTCGAAGGATTTCAGTAAGATATTTTAATCAATTTTCCACGGCCTTAAAGGATTTGATTGTGCCTCAAATATTTAAAGATATTTCAAGGAATATTATCAGGTTTCATGTAATTTCATCGGATTTGAACTAATTATATAATGTTTCAATGGATTTCAAAGAATTCATCAACAAGAATCAACGAACTTCAAGGGATTTTAAAAGTTTAAAAAGATTTTCAAATATTTGAATTATATTTCGGACATTTTTGAGGTTTTGAAGGAGTTTTAAAGATTCTAAAGGATCCCCCAACAATTTCCAAAGCGCCTAAAATAATGTCAAGGTATTTTCAAAGATTTTAGGGGATCTGAAATATTCTAGGGTATTTCAAAGGATTTGAAGGAATTTTCAAGGAATCTAATGATTTCGAGGAATTGAAAAAATATAGGCGGTTTTATACAATTTTCTGAAATTTCAGAAGATTTAAGAGAATGCATATAGGGCTTATAAGGTTTTATGATATTTCCAAACATTCCGAAGGATTATTGAAGGTTTTCAACTGATTTAATAAGATTTCGAGCGAATTCAATGATTTAGAGAGATTTTAAAAGCTCTCAAGGTAGATCAATGAATTTTCAAGGATTTCAAGAAATACCATCAGATTTCACGGAATTTCACGAATTTTCAAAAGAATTCAGTTGGATTCAAACGGACTGTGAATATTTTCAGTGATTTCATCATGTTTTATATTATCATAAACTTTATAAGCATCTGCACAAAACCTACCGAATGCTTGTTTTTACATGGTGAAATTTGAAAACTGGCATCGATTTTTCTAAAAATGGTTGGAGCAGAATAACGCATAATATCCCTGATAATTAGTAATGCCCGCAGTTGTGTATGTGAAATATCTATCTTTAAAATTAGGAAACTTTTTGAAAAGTTTTTGTTTTTCGTAAGATTACATTTGTTTCTGTTTTTTTTTTTAGAATCAGTTAAATATTCTGTTGCTATGTACCTCGAAAATAGGTATTATATCCTGCAGTATCGAATTGCATTAAAAGTGATTGGATATATTTCTTAAAAAAAAAAGAGATTTCTGTACCAAAAAAAAAAAACATTCACTGTCATTTTCCTCGGTAAAAATTGAAGAATTTTTAATATTTAAACCTGTGAAGTCTAATCATTCTAAAAACGTTGAGAATTACATGATTTTTAATTAAATGCTTGAAAAATAATGAATGCAAGCCTAATTGAACCACTAAAAATTAAACAATTCCAAACAATTCCAATTAGAATGGTGAAACTTAATCGTTAAAAATGAATAATTACCAAAATATGCATAATTCTTTTCAAAAGTAATAACTCGAAAATTAATTATAAAGCATTTCAAAAACATGCGGAACAACTCTCCGGTACTAAAGTCAAAGAAGATATCAAAACTGACGTATGCTATAATAAACTGTCAAATTGATATTCGGACAATGTGAATGAATGAATTTGAAGATTATTATAAATAATGTTTTGAAATATTTTAGATTTTGATATTTTTAGATGATTTCTCTCAATTTTCCAGAGAAAAAAGTGCAGACATTTTTGAAATATTTCAGATTCATTGCAGCACTTTCATTTATATGCTTCCAGTGTCCACAATCCACATACCTCCGCATACAGGGCAATTTGGACCAAAGAAACTTTTTTCGCAAAAATATTACAAATTTCTTTCTTTTTATACAAATGGTGGCTCTAATGGAAGGGCTCTTAGAAGTATTCACGTTTGGAAGTATTCATTATTCATTCAGTATGCATTCACTTTCAGAAGTATTCATTAGGTTTGATTTTTTCATTAGTTGTAAATAAAGAGATATAAATTGTCCATTCACCTTGATTAAAAAAAAAAAAATATTTTGAGGCAGGAATTTTTTGGAAGAGGTTATAATATCTGATTTTACGGCATCATAAAACGATTAAAACTTACTTTTTACACTTTGAAAACAAAAGGAATCAATCAATCCTTCTGCCCCCCCCCCCCTTCGTACGATCTCTGAGTAATCTTCATCTATTCATTAATTTTTATTGTGAAATATGCAAGTTCTTTTCAGGTACAGTAATATATTCACAATATTTAGAAGCCTATAAAAATAAACTTAAAAATTTTAAGACCCTTACATGAGTTATTCAAGAATAATTTAAGCCATTACATTCAAGATAATAAAATTGAATAGTACACACTAAAATTCATACATAGTATACAAAATCTGAATAAATGTATAATGTGGCATACTTTATGCGATTTTGAAATATTAAGAAATATTTATTGTATTATTAATGGGGTTTTTATGTGTTTTTCAGGTTTTTAATTGAAATATATTTTATTGTGGTCTTTTATGACATTTCAATAATATTGTGTATCTTTATCAGATGAGCACAGATCAAAAGGAACTTGTACAATTTATTTTTTCAATGGTGACTGTGAAATTATTATTTTGAATTAAATAACATATGAAATGCTCTTATTTGTCATTAACTTTGGTTGATATCTGCTTAAAAAACGTTTTGGGTTCTCTTAAAGTTTGAAACCCTTTTGAATTCAATAAAAATACTTTAGAATTCTTTAATGATAATTATATTTTTAAAACATCTTCCAAAATTTTGTAAAGCTTGTTTTTTTTTGTTTCATTATTTCAGAAATATATTCTATTATCTTAAAGAATATTCTCAAGTACCTTGTTTGAAATAATGCAAAATATATTGAAGTTGACAAAAACCTTCTGAAACACTCTTGAACATTTTTGAAATATTGTAGATTTTTTGCAGCACCTTCATTAACATAACCTAGTAATAAAAGAGCAGCAAATACTGTTGTGACCACATTTTCATCATACAATCTAAGTTTATTTAATATTTATAAAAAAAATTAGAAAATATGCACAATTCACAATTTGTCCAAGAAATTGTTCCAATATCTCGATTTCTAAAAAACGATATACAGAAGGCTACTCTTGATAACACATGGGAATGAAACTTTGTGAATAATTCTTATTAGAAATAATTTGAAATACATACAGTTGGTTTTTCGAACAATTTTTATTAGAATCCTGGCAAAAAAACACAATCGATTGTTATGTAAAATGTAAAAAAGTGCTCATAGATGTCAATAACCTATGACAACGGTTTCTTTTTGATTTACGTCAGAGAAATAAATATTCCACTAATAAAAAGTGATTATTAAAAATGTGTGGGAATAAATAAAAATGTACGGATCATGTATAATACCTTGCAGCTTTGAAGTGCTCGGAACTTTTGACCTTTCAAGTGATTCGCTAACGGAGAAAATCTCCCGGGAGCCACGCGGTTGCTTTTGCTGCGAGGTAAAAAGTAAAAACACATCTTTAGTTTTTACTGTGTTCGCACGGCAATGCTCGCCGGCCGGCCGGCCCTGCGTTTGCAGTTTGCACGTCGCTTTGGCCTTTCTACCTTCCATTCTATTCAGATTTCTATAACTTATGACCGATCTTCAAGGAGATGCGCTCCGTTATTGTTTATTGACTATGCGATATATGCGACGTCAAAGAAAGGGAGAGACGAAGAGAGAAGATGCCTCGTTGCGAAATGTATACACTCTTGTGCAGATTATGGCAATGTCGGGTTGCTATATATAGTGAGTGGTGAAGCAACTCTACAATCCAGAAGAGATTTAAATCGGACTTTTTTCCTTTCCGGAAGTAAGTCAAAAACAATGAGAAATATGCGGGAATTACATTACAATTTACTGTATTCAGCTCAGCAATAAATAGAAAAGAGATACTCTGGCTCCTGTAGGTAGTTGGATTCGGAGTGTACGGAAAATTTCAGAAATATTCTAGAATATCGTGGAACGTTTTCCAGAGTACTTGCAAAATCCGCAAAAGTATTCTGAGAAGGTCTGAACCATTTTGTAACATTCTAGAGTAGGGTAGGCCATGACCACGGAGAAAAATGGATGGTCAAAGTTAGAGGGTCAAAATTTAGAGGGCCAGTCAGAGAGACTCTCATTTTATGGCCACTCTGAGTGTTGAAAGAAGGTCAGATTCACTATCAGGGATATGCAAGGTATCATTTCGGGATGGTCAATAAGATCATCTAGTTTTCACTCATTCCGACCATCCACGGAAGAGCAAATGGAACATAAGTAGGGTCAACCTGATTAATTACCGTTGGCGTGTTTATTTGAAATTATTTAATGTGTAAGTCAAATGTTCACGACAAATAATAAATCTGAAGTGCATAAGAATATCAGGAATAATTGTATATTCATATTGAGGATGGAAAAGATATTCCTTTCTTTAAAATTGAAATCGATCATTTATTTTTAAGAAGAAAATCTAATAAATAATTTAAATTTCACTGTATGAGTCTTCCTTGTGAGCAAAGAATTATTTTTATCAACTTTACTCTTATTATTTGCTGCACACAATTGTTTTTCACATTCAATCACTTCAAATAAGCGCGCCAAACTTAACCAATCCAGTTGGCGACGCAACGCATGCAGTGTGAAAGGATACGAGATTTGGGAGTACCTTGGTCTAGATTCTAGAGCATTTTTGGAATGAGTGAATGTCATTGAGCCATTCAGCGTCACATTTGCTGTTTATTGAACTTAAACACGTTTTTAATAAGTTTAAACTGCTTTTCGATATTTCAAACATTCGTGGAGTGTGAAGTGCATAATAGAGAACACGATGGAAAATGAATTAAGCTTATTCATTTGAATTTTCAACGTCAAATTTGATGCTTCAAAGGGATTTAGGATAAAGGCGTAACTGGAGATTCAGCTATCAATTTGCTATCACTGTGAGATGTGGGATATTGATTTCTGAATTCACTTCAATGTTTCAAATCTTACAATTTATTGTGACACCGTGCCGTGTCCTTAGCCTTTCGTGCTCCAAAAAATATATTGTCAGTGTGCACTGCTTTTGCATATCAAATTATGTCTCATACACCTCGCTCTCCACAAAGGACAAAAAATGCTTTCAGAATTCATGTATACCATACAAATTTTCAGGTTTCATTCGTTCTACGTAATTTTATAATGTCCACTCTCTTATAAGAGAGACTGGAATAAGTAGGAAAAGGACAACAAATATAGAAAATCTAGGATAATCAAATCGACCCTCTAAGATGGTCAGGTCGACTGTTCGAGGAGATCAAGACGGCTACCTGATATGAACAAGTCGATCCTCTATGATGAGCGATTCGACCCTTCATAATGATCATTTTCGCCCTGTGTGATGATCGGTTTGACTCTATATGACGCTTGAGTCGACCGTACGAGATGACCAAGTCGACAGTCTGAGATGATCGATTTGAACCTCTTGTTTTAACCTTCTAGAGATAGTCGCTTTAGCCATTTTCAAGGGCTGTCCTATAGTTGACTCTGCAATATAGTCGGACGGCACATCGAGATGGCCAAACTGACCTTTCATTTTTCTCCGTGACAGGGCCGACGGGTGTTAGTTCCGTTCCGAATTTCATGCTGGGCACTTCAGACTTTTTTATGAGTCCAAGGTAGACACGGTACATTATTTGAAGTGATATTTATTATCAGTTCGAGTTTTGAACTGTGAATTCTAAGTGATTCTTGAACAGTGTCTTGTGCTTATGCCTTTTGTCGGATTCTTGTGAAGAGAAGTGAAAAGTGATCCATTAACACCGATGGGATTGATATTTTCGAAAAGAATAGTGGTGTTAGATTCTGGAGCCTACATCTGGACTAAATTTTCAAAACTGAAATAGCACAGGAAAAATTTATTATTCACTATAATTTCTAAAATGTATCACGAAAGTGTTATCTAGTAACAAAACATTGACAAATATAAAAAGTAGTTACGTATATAAACAAATGTTATGAACATATACTCGAATCGGACATTTCCAAAAAGGAAAATGTATTGCTTGTCGGTTAAAATAACGTTTTTTCCGAAAATAACAACTTTTCTACGTTTATTGTTTACGTATAATTTTTCAATAACAGAAAATGAAAAATCGGCTTAAAGGACCACCTGGAAATTTCTTCAGCTTCAATTTATAAAAAACATCTGGATCGAAAAAAAAATTGTGACCTGTAGACAGATTTATCCACAAAAATCCTATTCTGAAACGTAAATTCTAGATAATTTTGAAATTTTCTACAATATTCAAACAAAAATCTAGAAAATTCCGTAAGATTCCATATTATTCGTTAAGATTATTCATTGAAGATTATTCTACTGAAGAGCTTTTCAGTAATTTTTAGTAAATTGCAGAATATTCCACGCTATTCTAGTTATCTATATTATCTTGACATAAGGATTTTGTACACAATTTTTTCATATAGATATAGCACACCTGCATACTGTATAATTCTTTTAATTCTCAAGTCATGATTATTTTAAACATTGCGATCGTAAATATGTCTTAATCGATAAAAAATGGTTAATCTCGAATGTTTCAATATGAAACGATTTCTAATTGAAGATTTAAGAAGCAGCTTACATGGTACAATTTTAAAAGAGCGTGCTGTAATTTAAAATTATTATGAAAAAAGTAAATTGGGCCAACCAGCACTTAAGTAACCTTTAATCTCTGTACTTTTTGTCTTCTTTTTTTGTGTGAAAAGACCAGGAGCATTTAACGAGTCTCGTCGTTGATAATGTTCCTGCGTATCGAAACAGTGATATTAATCACTCAGAAAGTTAATCCATAGGTCCTGCCGGCACCTCGTTAACTTTCAAAGGAAATTATCTCCATCCATATCG
The DNA here is from genome assembly GCA_932178445.1 of Andricus quercusramuli. Classification (NCBI taxonomy): domain Eukaryota; kingdom Metazoa; phylum Arthropoda; class Insecta; order Hymenoptera; family Cynipidae; genus Andricus; species Andricus quercusramuli. Next base: position 462,119 of record CAKNXH010000060.1, on the reverse strand, counting down.
TACCTGAATTTATCACTCGAAAGTTAGTGCGTCGATGCTCATTCGTTAGTCGGACAAAAATGCTTCGTTACGCATACATAGGAGAGAATTCAACGACTCTCTTTAATGTGGAATTATTATGGGTCCTATACACACTCACGCACACATATATATATATATGTATGTGTGTGTGTGTGTGTGTGTGTGTGTGTGTAGTGAGAGATGAGTTTTAGAAGGATAGAGGAAGGTGGGAAGAATCACCTCTCACTTCCCATTTCATAATATTAATTAATTAATCACCAGCATCACCATACTAGTCAACTTATAACGATAAGCCATTCACAGTAGGTATTCCCAAACTTGGACAGACAAGTTTCTTTACGTATTGATGTTTCTGAATGAGTCGTTTATGGAAGATCTGAAATAGCAGGTGTACAAATAATGTTATGTGTCTTACGTAAAAGCAATTTGCAATATAAATACAAAATACAACTCATTTTATAGTGTTTGTAAGAAAAAGACATTTATTTATAGAATTTTATAAATGGGACCTCCCTCAGTTTTCATTGCACTTTTTCTAAGTCTTTTAGCCGAAAGATTTCAGAAAAATATGTTCAGCTGTTAACCTGTTTCAGAATTTTATTCTGTTACCCTTTATACATTTACATCCTTTTCTATTACCATGAATTACTGTTCATCCCACTCCTTTTTAAAAACAATTATATCCTTTTCTTCTCGGTTTTGTAATTTATTATCGTTCACATCTCTCAAATAATTCTCACATTTTCTATATCTCTCTTTATTACTATCTAGCTTATACTACTCTTCGTCTAAATAATTTTGTCCTTTTCTATAATGTTATATCAAATCCTCACTTTTTTCCAGAAACTCTCTCCGTTTCTATCTCACTGTACGTTTTTATCCTACTCTATCATATTCATACCTCAAGCAGTTTTATCTTTAATCATTAACTCTTATCGAGAATGCTGAGAATCTTGGTTGAATTTCAAACAGGCTTTGAGTGTCTCGTAAAAAACTTATACAAGATAATTTATACTTCATTGAAATTGGCACATCAACGACGACGCCTAACCGTGATTATCGATGACTACTTTTCACATAAGAGGAATGTATGCACTTAATTTAATGACTGACGATATTATGGAGATATTTGAGACCCACAGTAATCAAGCTTTCTCATACCATTGAGAAAATTGACTTTTTATAAATTTTTATCCTGTATTAGTTGTCAATAACTCCTCTTATTCAAAGTTTTTCATCGCGTTTGATAATTTTTCATTCCTTTTCTTTGGAATAATATCTGCTACATTTAATTGGAGAGTCACTTACCTTCAAAATTCACAATTTAGAATTGTTTTAAAATAATAAGTTAAAAAGAGTATATGCTTTCTTCCTAAATTAAAATATGAATGAAGCCTAAACATTTCTGTTAAATAAATTATAATTTTTTGGGAAGAAACATTTTTTTTTAGTAATTTGTTTTTATAAATCATCCCAAAAACCGAAATGAGAATGTAAAACTAAAATTCTACTTACGTTCTCTTGCGAATGAGAACAGACTTATCGAAATCAACTTGACAACTGTTATGTTTTGATTGAATAATAACTATATACAATTGTTGAATGAAAAAAAATTATATTACAAACAATTAAATGAAATAATATAACAAAAAAAAGGTGGACAATTTTGTCCTACACTTCCCTGTGCTTAGCTACACTTTATTTTTACGAAGTTGATTTAGTTATTAATTATATTACTTACAATTTTTACAGCCTTATCTGCCATATATACATTATCTAACAAGGCTCTCTTTATAACTTTATAATCGAAAAGTAAAAATAATACTAAATTAAATGTATACGCATATCACATGGCATGAACTTGTCATAAAATATCATTTATATTTTGCATGAAAAATACCAGGATCGTTTGACATATAAATGCCAGGAAAGGTAATATATTTCTTCAAGTCAAAAGGTCAAGGTTTTCGTACACTTCAAAAATGTAATAAATCAGATGAGTATAAAGATAAAATAAAAATGCTTGTACAAAATTATAAAAGATTTTCTTTTAGAACGATAATATCAGTTTTGGGTAGGTTACACAGAAAAAGGACAAATTCTAATTTAAAAAATGCAAAATACAAAAAATTCAAGTTTTAATGCGCTGGCATTGTAAATGATCAAAATTTTGGAATATTTAATTTTTTGGCTTTCCCGGACTGGTTTTTCCTTTTGGCGTGAAAATGAACAAGTTGACACAGAAAATTCTAATCACACCATCAAAATTTGGGAAAGCAATATTACAGCAGCGCTTCGAATATTATTACTACTATTATTATTATTTTGTATCAAAATGAATAGCACGCCTTTTTGAGTTTCTATAATCACACTATATTTTTGTTAGCATTGGCAATATAATTTATAAATATAAATGTAACGATGTTTACTAAAGTCAATATTGATTTGTAAATAATAATAAACAATAATTAAGAAAATTCGTTCAGCATTTTAGTTCATATCTTTGATTAAATATTGAACTATTTTATGGAAAATACATTTTAGTGTTGAAAATTAACTTTCTCATATAAAAATGTAATTCTTCAATTCATGGTTGAAAATTTACACTTTTTAGCTGAAAAACAAAGTATTTAGGTAAGAATGAATGTATTTTGTTGAAAATTCGTCTTTTTTGGTAGGAAATTAATGTTCTTGTTTGAAAACTGATCTTCCTAGTGGAAAACTTCAATACTTGGTTGAAAATTTGGGGTTTAGGTTGGAAAAAAATCTTTTTGGTGAAAAGTTTCATTTTTGGGTAAAAAATTTATATTTGGTTGTAAATTCAACAGTTACATAAGAAAGTCCTTCTTTTTTCATAGAAAATTAAACTTTTTTGTTGCAAATTAACCTTTTTGTGGAAAATTAATAATGTTGGGTTCAAGACTGGACAATTTTTGATTTAAAATAAAAATATTTTTCAGTTGAAAGATCGTCTTTCTTGTTTGAAAATTTAATTCTTTTAATTAAAATTCGTTTTTTTTGTGTTTGTTAGAAAATTCATCTTATTTGATAGAAATTTCATCTATTTTAGTTGAAAATTCATCTGCTTGGTTGGACATTTAAGTATTTTGTGAAAAATTCATTTTTAGTAAAAGATTAAACTATTTTGTTGGAGATTAATATTTTTGGTAGAAAACTATCTTAGTTTAGGATTAATTATTTTAGTTGAAAATTTAAATATTTGACATAAAGTTTATCTTTTTTATTGGAATATTTGTTTTCAGATAAAAATTCATTTTTATGGTTAATGATTCACCAATTCAGATAAAAATTCATCCCTCTGGTAGAAAATTTTACTATTTTGTTGAAAATTCGGTTTTTGGTTAAAAATTAATTTTTCAACTGAAAATTTAACTCTTCCAGTTGAAGATTCATTATTTCAGTTGAACATTAATTTCTTTGGTTGAAGATTTACTAATTTGTGGAAAATATGTTTTTCCCTTTCTTAGAAAATTAAGTTTTTTAAATAAGAATTTGATTATTCCATTTTTCGTTGAAAATTTATCTTCTGCAGTTGAAAATTTAAAAATTTTTGAAGAGCTTTAAATATTATATTATTGCATCAATATTAATAAATAGTAGTTGAGACAAATCTTAAAGAAAATAAAACTTTTTTGTACATTCCACCCCCCCCCCCTCACTTCAGTCATCTATCTGGGGCCTACCCATCGATTTTTTCACAATTTCTGGCCTGGTTATAATATTTTTCCATTAAATAACTTTGTCACCAAAAGCGTTACTTCACAAAGAAGTGTAGCAAAATTTCGTGATGTATATTCTTTTCCGATAACATCTTAATATTGATACGTCATAATATCCATTTTGTCAATTCTTATAATTTTTGTTAACGAAAATATATTTGGCAAACTTATCGAATGTCACAACATTGCTTTCCTGTATTCAAGTGATAAAATCCTTATCTGGAATGAATTTCTATCTTTGATTTCCAGTCTCCGATCTGATTCCGTTGTGAATAGGTGCGACTCGAAAATGCGGACGATAACATTTATGATGTATATTATTGGCACATTTGGTAAGTGCTAAATCACTTCACATTTTCTTTGAATAATTTTTTTTCAATTGTGAATACATTAATTAGTAAGAATCTATATCTATACTATGGATTATTATTTAACTTTTATTATTAACAGAAGATTTAGTTATTAAAGTAACCTCTTTTCGAATTTCTCAACACTATTTTCATTGTTATCGGATTACGAAGACGAGGTACAGTAAAAGCAAAGTTGCAACCGGAGTGTCATGAAATATTCATGCATTCCTTGTTCAGTGTTTCACGGTTTATAAAACATTGCTTCCTGAATATTCCAGGATATGAACTGACATGTCCTCGGCGGTTGGCCAATCGCATCATTGGAGGCCAGGATGCGAAGATTAGTGAAGTTCCATATCAACTTTCTTTGTTCGATTTAAACGATTTTATCTGCGGGGCTTCAATCATTGGCAGCAAATGGGCCATAACTGCTGCACACTGTGTTACGTAATTAGAGATTTATTTATATAAAAATTTATTTTTCACTGTTCACAGCCATATGAATATTATTGTGACATATGCTATAATTTATAGCAAAATTTAATGTGTAATAGTTTTTTTTTTAAGGCCTGGTGGGGCCAAGTCACTTTCTTGTCACACAGAAAAATTTTCCAGTTATGGGCCATCCATCAACTACGTTACCAATTTTGGGCTTTTTTTACGTTCCCCACCCCCGAAAGTTACGTAGCCGTTGGCTGGAGACAGATTTTCCATTATTAAATTCTTTCGAATAAAATTAATGTAGATAACATCTTGAATTAAATACGAAACACTTTACATTACTAAGACTGCAAATATTGCAGTTACAACATAATAGTTGATATTTCATTTAAAAAAAATTTTCTACCCAAAGAGATGATTTTTCAACACAAAAAGACGAATTTGAAAAAAAAATCAGCTTTTCCTCAAACAATTGCATTGACAATCAAATAGATGATCTTTTTAGTAAAAGAGACAATTTTTTCAAAAATACTTAAAGATTTAACGAAATAGTGAAATTTTCAAATCAAAAAGATAATTTTTTTGAAGACAGTCGAATTTTTAACAACATAGTTGAATTTTCGACGAAAGAAGATGACTTTTACAAAATTGTTAAATCTTCATAAAATATATTTTTAACCAAATAGTTGAATTTCTAACCAAATAGTCGAACTTTCAGCATACAAACCTGCACTTTTAATTAAATAGTCGAAGTTAAAAAACAAAGATTAAAATTCGATCACAAATTTAAATCCTCAAGACGAAAGGATCAATTTTTTAAAAGGCAGTTGAATTGTCATTTGAAAAGTTCATTTTCAACAAGAAAAGATGACTTTTCTATCATACAGGATACATTTTCAACAAGAGAGTAAAGTTTTTAACTAAAAAGTCAAAGGTTTCGAAAAACAGTGGACTTTTAAGTCAGAAAGGGTGAACTTTCAGCAAAAAATATAATTTTCAAACAAGAAAGATGAATTTTTAATAAGATAGTTGAATTTTCAACCGATGAGTTGAATTTTCAACAAACAAGAATATTTTTGTACTTCAAAGAGGTATCTTTTTAACAAAGTATATGAATTTTCTACGAAATAGTTAACTTTCCAACTTACACAATATACAGGATAAAGTTACAACCAAAAATGGAGTAGTTAAATTTTCCGATAAAAACTCTGATACAAAAAAATAAATTTGAACATAAAAAAACTAATTCGTCTTGAAAATATCTAGATGAGCTTTTCTACTTTTTAAACAATTTCTTAAAAAATTAGGGCATTTATAATAAGCCTACAGTTTCTGTGTCCTGTAGATATGGATTTGAAACTTTTGTAATTAATTATAAACAAACTAATAATCCAATCGAAAAACAAGAGACATCCATAGATGTTTCTCCAGGTGCAGATTTTTGTTTGTGTAAACAATTTGTTAAACAATTACACTATTTTTTAAATTCCTGCTATAATTTTTGATATAAACTTTAGTTGTTTATAATTAATTACAAAAGTTTTAAATCCATATCTACAGGTACAAAGCAAATGTAACTTTATTAACAAATGCGTTAATTGTATTTCCAATACGAATGCAAATGTGTTGTTGGTTCTTTGATCGGACGCTCAGTTTGCTTATAAAAATTGCAGAAAGATAAACTATAATGTAATTGTGTAAAAAATTGTTAAAAAAAAAAAATGTGCACCTAGATATTTTGGAGACGAATCTCAAAGTGTTTTTTCTAGTTTTTCTATACGACTCTTAGCTTTTATTATAATTAATTACAAAAGTTTCAAATACACATCTGTGAAAAACTTCAACGTTGTGAATTGTCAATAAAATTATTCAATTTAAAAGTTAAAAAGACGAATTATCTAAAAATAAGTTTAAATTTTAACACACAGATATGATATTTCAACCAAAAACTTTAATTTTAAGCCAAATAGTTTAATTTTCTACTAAACTGTTGAATCTTCAAGCAGAAAAGATTAATTTTCTACAAAACAGTAGAATTTTTAAAACATAAAAGTTAATGTGAAAGCAAATAGTTGAATTTTCAACTATAATTATGGATTCTCAATAGAAATAAATAATTTTTTTACAGAGTAGTTAAACTTCAAGTATGTCGCAGTTGATATTTCAACCAAACAATTGCATTTATAACCGAAAATGATAAATTTTCAACCAAGAAAAATTAATTTCTACCAAGAAAGACGAATTTATAACAAAATACATGAATTTTCAACAAAAAGGTTGAACTTTCAAGTGAAAAAGATCATTTCTATTCGAATAGTTGAATTCTCAACTGAGAAAGGTAAATTTTCAATCAAAAATGGAATAGTTTGATCGTCAATTTAAAATTTGTTATTTTCAATCAAACATTAAACAAATTTTGATCAAAGTTGTTAAATTTTCAATTAAAGCGATGAACCTTCAACTAAAAAAATGAATTTTTACCGAAGCAGTTGAATTTGCGACAACAAAAGATGTTAATTCCGAACCAAAGATATAATAGTAGCCTTTTTAATAAAAAAATGAACGTTCACCCAAAAATATAGTTGGATTTTCTTATTGGGTTTAAGTTCTGAATGTTATGTAAGTTCATGACGTTATTTTCTCTTGTAACCCCGCCCCCTTCTTACCAACCTTAGTTTTTAGCCCCCCTCCTTTAACTGGTAACGTAGTTTATGGAAAGTACTACCAGGCCACTTTTTCTTTTAGGACTATACCACTAAATGTGATGGTTTAAACGGAAAAATGCTTGCAGTCAACAAAAGAATCGCAAATTAAGAGAACATTTAAGAGTAGGTGCTGGCAATGAAGTTAGGAGTCAAGGCAGTTTTTATAATGTCTTGAAGATCATTCGACACTCGAGCTACAGTGAGAAGAGTTTTGAAAATGACATTGCTTTACTTGAGGTTAGTGGAAAAAAACATCATGGAAAACATTTTTTATTCAAGAACGACTACAGTTTGCAAATTTTCATCGGATTTAAAAGCTCATCTTGATTGAGAGCTATCATTGATTGAAAATATCAGCAATTTGTTATTTAAGTTGCAAAAACGTACAAAAACGTGATTTTGAGATTTATATCTGAAACCAATTTTAATATGAAACCTTCTTGTATTTTTCGACATGTTTTTATTATTTACCGCCACATTCTCTCACACTTTTGCGGAGATTGGTGGGTACCTCCCATCTGTTTAACGTACGTTATTCCCACAAACGGGTCAGATATAATCGAGAAGCACATTTATTCAAATAAAACAAAAAATGAAAGCCTGTGTAAAATAGCCTATTATCTTGTTCATCAGTTGTCACCCGAGATTCAGCAAAAGATTTTAAAAAACAAGTAACAGTAAGCATTCCAAAATAAAATAATCAAAAATAAAATTTCAATTTTTATAAATAACATATCAATTAAAAGCGTTTAAAACTAAACAATTCACCATTTCGTTGACAATTCAAATTTTTTAAATTTCATATGGAAACCAACTATTAAGTTGCTCAGAGTAGTTTATGATTTAAGAAAAATTCCAATAAATAGCATTAGAATGTCTAGAAATTTGAAGTGATTGCTTCAAAATTTTGTGATTTTAAGTCAAATTGAAAACTTTATTAGTTCTTGTATTCGAAGTTGAAAATACTCTCAATCGAGTAAGTTCTAATTCAAATAATTTTCATTAGTGTCAACCTCCAAAATTACAAGAAATAAGTAATTCTGCGGCAGTTTGTGAAAGAATTCCATCAAAATCAGGCAATTTGCGAATGAGAGTTTGACCAAATATATATCACAATGAAAACATCTAGTTTTCACAAAAATACTCTACAGTGTATTAAATATTTATTTGATTTTAATTACATGCTGCCTAATGTGGAAAATATGCATTCTATTACTTTGATTTCTTCTATAATTTGAATTTAGCGCCCTTTCTAATTTGAGACAAAACAGTTTACCGCAAAAATTTGAATATTGCCATTATTTGGGTTATTTTTATTAATTTTAGCTACTCAAACGAGTACAATTTGCAATAAATCAAAATTGTAAACAGGAAGACATTTTTGCTTTGCAGGATTGTAAGGTACCAAAAATAGAAGATACGCTTTTTTAAATCGTAATTCAAAATGCTCCTGAATGCTCATTAAATTCTCAAAGCACATGAAGGCCGAGCATATTCTCACGCTCGTGATAATTTCTCCCAGAACTTGAATTACCTATTTCTAATGAATTTTGAAACTTAAAAAATGAAATCATTGTAAAATTCATAACTTCCAAATATTGAATTTGAATTATTTATGATTATACAATACGAAATTCAATGTAATTTAATTCAATTTAATCCTATTCTTCTATTCTAAGCTTTGAAAATCACAAAATTAAGAAATTCAAAATATTAGATCATAATATATGATGTTGTTAAACTTGCGTCACTTTTAATTGTAATTGCAGCAATTTTTAGGAATTTCAAATGCGACTCTTTCCAAATAATATAATTTCATGTACTTTAAATTCTGTACGTTAAAGTCACTGAGACGAAATGAAATCAAATAAAAAATTAAAAACAAACTAAATAAGAAGAAACGCGGAACCTCCTAAATTCCTATGATTATAAAAAACCATTTTTTCCGTAAGTTGCGTGAAAAAAACTGTAAAAGTAATGTTGAGGTTACCCTCATATGGCCTTCAAAATCCACTGAAATTTCAGTCGTTTCCCACCGGTTCCCTGTAAAAATAACAATAGAATTTTAAATACCAGTTACTGGAATCGAAGAACGACGAATGGAAGTGAATTATTTTCACTGATTTCCACATGACTCACTGACTCTCCATAAAATTTTTACTGACTCAATAACAGAGAGTTTAATAATGCTAATAAAGTAAATTTTAATGCTGAATTTTCTGACAGATTGATGGCACCTTTCTATTTACTGAGAAAGTTAAAGCAGTAAAACTTCCAAATTCAGAAGCTAAACCTGGTTTAAGTGCAATTATCTCTGGATGGGGTAGCACAAATGTAAAGTGAATTTTCTTAAAGTTTCAAAAATATGTATTTATAATTTGTACTAGCTAAAAACACTGCAATTTTCAGGCTCATAGATCCAGCTTCCAATACCCCGACACTCTAAAAAAAGCAACTGTTACGATACTTGATCGAAAACTGTGCAAGAAAGCTTATAGTAAGGTTCGACCCGTAAGTGTTGCGATGATTTGTGCTGGCACCGAGAAAGGTGGCAAGGACGCATGTCAAAATGATTCTGGTGGACCATTGGTAGTCGACAATATTCTCTACGGAATTGTATCTTGGGGTTGCGGATGTGGCAGAGCCAACTATCCTGGAGTGTATACTAATGTGGCGAAATATACTTCTTGGATTGAAAAAAAAATTAACACATATTAGCTATTTTTCACGTAGATTGTATATTACACCATTATTATCAATAACACTATTTAATTTATATGGAGAAATATCTGCCAAAAATGTTATCTTTGTTAGATCACCCTAATACGCTGAAACTTTGATTTAGGAAGTCTGGATTTACGACGTTCCGAAAATTGGCTTTCTCGGCCGAGAGAGAGAGGAGGTGCTCAGCCATGCGTGACAAACAGCATGAGGGCAGTACCTTTAGATCGTTAGTTGCATCAGCTGTTAACATACGTCTAAATACAATGGAATTGGTCATGCAGCCCTAACTGTTCACGCTTGGATTGCCTAGATAAATGTTGAAGGTCACTGCAATCCATGCCCGAAACTGGTCTTAAATCCAAGTTTCAGAGTATATACGTACCAATATCGACGCTTCCATTCCTTGCAGCTCCACGTCATATTTACGGGGTGTACAGTGCCAAGTCGCGTTTGACCGCTGTATGGCTCCAAGTCCAGTGTGTAAATATGACCTGAGGCTATATAGCAGCCAAACGTGACGTGTCACTGTACACCGCCTAAAAGCGACGTGGAGCTGCATGGAATGGAGGCATCGATATTAAGTATAAAAAAATGAGTAAAATCTGATCATCAATTTGAGATCTCTCTCTTGCTTTGCCAGAGAATTAATTTTTCAAGGAGCAATTAATTCTACACAACAAATTAATAATAAATCTGATGAAATTAGTTCTGTGGTTGCGGGCAATAATCAAGTTATAATGAGCATGATTATTTTTTCACTTCGAAGTGCTTTAAAACTCGTTTAGTGAAGTTTCATGAGTGTACAAAAGAGGCCGCCTACACTTGTGTAGACAATGGCAACATGTTTTCCTCGATTACTCTCTTCTTGTGAATCGAGTATATCGATATGTCTGTTTTATCCATCGATATATCTTATGCTCACATAATAAGGTGCATACATGCGTCTTGCACCCAAGAAAGTGACGTCAGTTCGAGTTTCCTCATAAAATTATCGGCGTGGCGGGACAAGTAGTGTGGACAACAATGTGAGGTATTGCTTCGAGGTTGCAGCAGTTGCAATATCTTATATCCCTCGATACTTAATAGTTGTAGTCTGTACTCTGTACCCTGTAGACCCTCGAAACACCCAGGAGCGGATGCACAGTTTCTCTTTGAGAAATTTCACTTGTAAGACTTCAGAATATTAAATAGGGGAGACCGAGGCGAGATGGGACACTGGGATAAGACGGGACTCCCGATTTTATCCTCAGTTATATGGTATTTTTTTATTCGTAGTTAGTTGTCTCAACACATATCATTTCTTATAAAATTGAAGCATAGAGGTTCACAGTATTTTAATGACAACTTACATGTTAGCATTCCACTACAGATGACGAAGTAGTTCAAAGAATAAAAAAATCTGTTCTATCCCGCTTTTTTTAAGAAAGGGAAAGTTCTACATACGAAAAGGGTTTCAAATATTGTGGTTTCTTTCATTTCATACAAAAAATAAAGACTAAATTCTACGCCGATTTCGAGATAGAATTTATCTGTGGGAAAAGTTACCTTCAGGTGGTTAAGATTCTGCTAGAACGGAAGATAAGAACAATTACAAAAAAATCTTGAATCAAAGAAAATTTATGTAATTCAAAGAAATTATCCTATAATAAATGGATCCTATACACTTTTATTTAATAGAAACGTTTTTATTGGTTGAAAGAAATAAGAGATTTGTGTATGAAAATAAGATGGTTGCCCTTCGGGGCCCCCCCCCCTCAAAATGTTTGGAATGTTTTACATTATTCGTAGTATATTATTGCGAATATTTATTCACGCCGTGGGAAAATTGATTCAACTATTTCTGTTACAAAACTGTCGATAAAATTGATTATTTAGTTGCCTTTAATGTTTTGAAGGAAGAACCTCTACTGATTTCCGAATTGGTCATCGCTTCTGGTGAAAAAATTATTGACGAAAAAACACTCTTTCATGCGTAATTGAAAAATATTACAAATCGACTGCAAAAGAAAAACATTTGAACGATTCAAATATTTCATTATGAATGTCATATCACTGGTTATGATGTTCAAAATCAGTATCCCTTGGAATATTCTGTATCTCAGGGTGATAAGGGTTGTTTTTGCCCATTGCTAAGGATTGTTATTGGTTGTTAGAAAATTTTATTGACAAGGGCTTTTATTGTTCTTTGCTGGGGGATGTTATCAGCTTTTGCGAAGGTTTCTTATTGACTGTTGCTCGGGGTTGTTATTGATCGTTGCTAAGGTGTTGTATTGATTGCTAATCAGATTTGTTATTTAAAGTTGCTGAGGGTTGTTATCGACCACTGATAGAGGATGTTACTGAGCGTTGCTAAGGAATAATTTTGACGGTTACTTAATGTTATTATTTTCCGTTGCTAGGTGATGTTATTAGCTGATGTTTGTTATTAACCGTTGATAGGAGTTGTATTGATCGTTATTCAGATTTGTTATTGATAGTTGCTTAGGGTTGTTATCAACCATTGCTAGAGGATGTTACTGAGCGGTGCTCAGGATTAATTTTGACGGTTGCCTAATGTTGTTATTTTCCGTTGCTAGGAATGTTACCGCGCGCCCGCTGCTAGGTAGTTTCATTGATTTTTACTAAGGTTTTTTATTGTCCTTTGCTAAGAGATTTCATTGTTTTTTACTAGGGGAATTTATGGAGCGTGGCTAGAGGTTATTATCGACCGTTGCAAGAGAGTTGTAATGATAGTTAATAAGTGTTGTTATAGACCTTTGCTAGAGGATGTTATTGAGCGGTGCAAAGGATTGATGTTGATGGTTGCTTAATGTTGTTATTTTTCGTTACTACGGGATGTTATCAGTTAAGGGTTGGTTTTCGCCGTTGCTTAGGGTTGCTATTGAACGTTTGTTAATGTCCTTTGCTAGAGGATGTTACTAGCCGTGCCTAAGGGTTCTTACTGACCATTCTTAGAGGATGTTATTCAGCGGTGCTAAAGCTTGATGTCGGAGGTTGCTTAAAGTTGTTCTTTTCCGTTGCTAAGGGATGTTTTTAGCTGGCGATAAGGGATTTCATTGACCGCTGATAGGGGTTGTTATTGTTCATTCTTGGGGATTTTATTGTCCATTGCTAGAGAGTTTTATTGATTGTTGGTAAGCGCTATTATTGACCGTTGCTGAGCCATGTTGTTCAACATAGCTAAGGACTGATGTTAACCGTTGCTGAGGGCATCAAAATAGATCGATTTTTATCAACAAAAAATCTCCATTCACTCATGGCACAAATTCGGGTCTCATAAATTACTAATTGTTTGATTAAAAACAGAAACTCTGAGGACACGGAGAAATCGTCTGAGGGAATTTGTACCATAAGAACACTTGAAACTACGATATTGTGAAGTAACTCTTTTCCTTTTTTTGCATTTACATGCCATATTCTCGCTCAAAAAATATTCTACCCCTAACATTTTCTCCGTGCAAGGCCTTCTGGCCATCCCATTTCAAATAAGTCAAATTCTGCACGGGTGTATTTGACTTATGGAAAGGTGGAACTGAGTTTGAAGGTTTGAGCCTATAAATGTCATTTTCTCGGGTTGGCATCCATCGTGTTGTCAAGCAACGCGAGATTCCATAGTTTCGAGGTACGTTAGAGCTGAAACTTCTCAGCTTAGTCACGCTTTGCAATGAGCCAAGTGTTTTCTTGGATCTTCTGGCATCTCTCTCTTTTTCACGTTTGTGGTCTCTGTTGCGCAGCACGGCTGTTCGCGATGCCTTGGAGCCCATAGGAGCTATTATGTGTCGTTATTGGACCTTAATAGGTGCACCAGGCCCTTCGTGGATATGCCGATTATCGGGTTACCTGTTCGCTTGCCAACCTACGCTCGTGTCTTAAGTACCTGCTTACGTGCTGCGTTGCACTTACTCACAGCGAAGTGTATGCACTCACAAGTGCTACTATACGTATATGCATAATAGAATAGCGCCGGCAAACCAGGCTCTTCTTAAACTTCTCAAGACCTTGTTTCAATTCCATTTCATGACTATGGACAAATTTCGTTTTAAGTTCAACTTATCTTCCAGTTCAGAGAATCAATTATTGTTTATTCTCATTTCATTTTATTTGAAGGCGCATTTGATGTTCATTTATTTATCGGACTGAACAATATTCTCACAAGTGCTCTGCAAGACAAGGACAGAACAAATAGATTCTTTAAACAGCTCGGAACAGATTTCTGTTACAGACATTTATCAATATCTATAAATTTCGAGAGTTCAAGTCAAGGCTACATTTAGAAGCTTCTGATTATAGAATTGAAGATTATTATTGTGTTGTACAAGGAATCTTCTTTTTACATGAAAATGAAACATTCTAAAATTTTGCGAGAACTTTAGTCACTAAGCACAGACTGAAACGCTTTCCCAGAAATCATATCATTAACATTAAATATTTACGATTACCCATACGTTTGCGGAATTTTTTGCACCACAGTAAATTAAAAAATATTATTTAGCACAAAGTTGGTTAAAAATGATGCAGACAGCTGACAACTGCATCAAAAGTCTCGAATTTATTAATAACTGTCAATGTAGTACTCAGTATAGTTGTCAATTATTTGCACACAAAAAAACCTTTCGTGAGAAATTTGTTGCATTTCATTTTGAACAATAAAAATTTCATTGTGCCTTCATTTTTGATGCAGCTAAAAAAAACACCGCATTGGGCGTACTTTTGAGGATTAAATTTGACGTTTTATCGGTAAGGGCTGTCTATAAACTATACTTCCAATTTTGGGCTATTTGTTGAATTTCTAAAGTGAGTTTCGTTGCCAATGAGCCTATACGTGATCGTGTGGTGAACTATAAGCTTCGGTTATGGAACAAGAATAATTAAAAATATCAGAGTTCACACTTCAAAATACTTTGAAAACAAAGGAAATAGGGTGATTTTTCACGAAAATAGAGAGATAATAGAGAAATAAATTCTTTTAAATAAGATTAATGTATAAAGAATTTCCAAGCCAAAATGATGAATGTTTCAACACGAAAGTTAATTTTCGATCAGGATACATTTTTAACCCAATAGTTGAATTTTCAATTCATTATTCAACAAAAATAGATGGACTTAAAAAAAAAACATGTAATAATTGATAGTTCAGCCAAAAAATATTTTAATTTGAAACAAGAAAAGAGCCTAATTCAACCAGAAAAAAACGCGGTTTTAATAAAATAGTTGAATCTTCAACTGACTAATTTTCTATCATAAGAGATTAATTTTCAACAAAGCATTTTCAATCAAACAGAATGCATTTTCAATCAAGAAGATCAATTTTCTACAAAAAGATGATTTTTCAACAAAAGACATGAATTTGCAACCAACTATTTAAATTTTCAAATAGAAAATATAAATTTTGAACCAAAAATAGAATAGCTACATTTTCAGTTGAAAAAATTAATTCTGAATAGAAAATCGTGTTTCCAACAGAATAGTTAAATTTTTCAACCAAAGAGTTCAATTTACAACTGAAATTATGAATCTCTAAGGAAAAATGAATTTTTACCAAAAGACTTCGACATTTAACCAAACAGTTGGATTTTAAACCAAAACAGATGATTTTTAAAGCAAGAATATATTTAAATATAAATTTGCAATCAAATAGTTGAATTTTCAACTTAAAAAGATACATTTTTAATCAGAAATGAAATAGTTAAAGCTCCAGTTTGAAAATTAAGTCTCAAAGAAAAATTTAATAAATTTTCAACAAAATAGTAACATTTTCTACCACAAATGAATCTTCAACAAGAAAAAAATGAATTTTTAATAAAGTAATTCAACCTTTAACCAAGTAGCTGTATTTTTTACCAAAGAAGATGAGATTTTGAACAAAATAGTTGCATTTTGAACAAAGTAATTAATGTTGCATTCAAAAAGTCGAATTTCCAACCAAATTAGATGATTCCTCAGCGAAAAATATAATAGTAGACTTTTGAACAAAGGGAAAAACTGTCAAGCAAAAATAGTTGAATTTTCTCATTGGTATCTAATAATAATTGACTTCGTATGAAGTCCGAAATACGAAAGTGATTTCTAAGTAAACATTGTTAAAATTTATCATGAGGAAACATACTGAAATGAATAATCTTTCCTTTTCATTAATTCCATAAAATAACAAAATTTGCCAACCAACAAAACGCAACAAAAAAGTGTCTTCTTCTGAGTGACTTGAAATATGTGCTCCATACTTAAGTCTGTATGCATACAATATAAGTGATTTATAGTAAAAAATAGTATGAATATTAAAAAGAAACAATAGTTAAATATGAATTAAATTAATTTTTAACCGTATTGATAAGATTGGTTATTCAAATCTCTTACTTATCAGAAAAAATGTTATTCAAAAATACACTTTGTATATAACATAGTTATTCATTGAAAAAAGTTCTCGAATACAAATTGTAATAAATTCGAGAAAAAAAAGATTAAATCAGAAGAGTCAAATTAAATTTATTATATAAACTTGAACTGAATGAGATGATGACTTGGTAAAGCACCTTCTGAAATACTCGTGACATTCCACAATTAGGAAGCGTGACCAGACTAGTCGCAGTCTTTGTCCAGCACTATTAGGGTAATCCGAAGGCGGAGTTGGGGCTTCAGAAAGTGTCAGGAAAATTAAGAGGTTATCCTTCCACTTGTCTTGAAACTCGTCATGACACAAATTTAACGAGGACCAAAACACTTTTGAAGATCCTTGTATTCTTATCGTTATCAGCACTCGTGCCGTTACTTGTCTCTTCCTTTTCGATTCAAATAATTCTTCTTCAGAAATCTCTCAGGAAGAGGAGAAAACCGGTTTATTTTGTAATAAACGAGTGTCGCTACAAATTATCGAAATCGAATTGATATTTCTCTTTTAGAGTTGAAGATAAGGAGGGATTACGTCGCAGATTGTTTAGTCTAATCCTTGTGGGACATAACATGGACGGATACATGGAATTCGTTATAAAATGGTTAAATACCGATATTATAAATATAAGTTGTCATTTAACATATATGTAGTAATAAAATATAACATGTGTATTATATATCTATCCTAGATATTTATTTGCATGTCACATTTAGGGTGGATAGATAATATTAGTTTTTGAAAATCGAAACCAATATTTAATATTACCTATTTGATTTATTTTCATATTATTCCATATATTTATATATTTTATTCAACAATTATATTGCATTATTTATTTATGATTCGCTAATTAGTGTCTTCACCCAATCACATTTTAAAGAGTTTTTCGCTGTTATTTCGAGAAGCGCTTAATCTATTGTAAAATTGAGGTAATAGTTGCCAATAGCGTGGTAACATCCATCCGAATAGTGTGCGGACATATTATCCCCACTCACTTATATCACTATTTTGTGACTTAGCAAAAAAAAGTTCAGCCTAAAAATCTCAAAAATCTGACGTGTTGCAAAAAATGGAGGCCATATTTAGATTCAACAGGCAGAACTATTTCAGAAATTACACATTCCATTTCATCATATATTGGTAACTCCATGCTATACTCTCCAATCTGGGATTGGTGGTACCGACTCCTTTCCTTTCATAGGGCTTATCGTACCCTAAAAATTATTCGATTTTTTTCGAAGGCGGATCAAATTGAGGGTCTCAAAATCTGGATGTGCACTAAAAAATTAAATTTTCTATGTCTTACTGATGTTCTTTTGTTATGAAAGATTGGAAAATGAAATTTTTTTATATTTTAGACCACTAGGCTGTGAAATTGTCTTTTAAATACATTGTTTCCGAAAATTGCTATTTTTATTAGTTCCATTTTTTCGGGGATGGCTCAAATGTAAGATCTTGGTATGCAGATGTACATTTGACCATCATACTGAATTTTCTTTTAACACTTCGATTTTTTCGGAAGGTGGTTGAAATTGAAGGTCTTGGCATTAATCGTCAAAAAATGTATGGACATTGTTTAGATTTTGAAATTGTAATAGGAAAGAACAAGGGAAAATAATTATTTTGCCTTTTAACACCAGCTGATGTCAAGTGGGCATTTTTATGTGCACGCATTTTTGCGTGCAGCTACAAGTTAGTTCTAATTAATTGAATGGTCCGAGAAAATTCTTAATTGGTATAAAGTAGCTAAAACAATATAGAAATACTGAAAGCCACCAAAAGAGTGGATCGAACATCTCGTATTATATTCTGTATTAATAAATATTGCAATTTTTGTACAAGACATTTGAGTAGAGTTTTGTGAACGGGAAAAATAACGGAAAGAAATTCCATAAGAAATGAACTTTCACGCATTACCGCTTTGGCAAAGTTATAAATTGAAACGGAAGGACTTCCTCTTCGTTTCCTATTTCCTCACTCCCACGTACTAATTGCAAAAAATTTATTCGACGACATGTGTAGAAGTTCTCCGAAGCGCGTGATTCGTATACAGATTGAGCACGGAGCTACAAAGTGCAAGTGCAAACGCGTCTTCCGTTCGACTGAACCTGATGCAACATGAATCGACGCGATAGTGACTCAGGAATTTCTTCTCTTTAAGCCTAACGGATAAGGCATTAGACAGATAGGTAGACGAAGACGACATTGACCCATTGAAAACTTAAAGGGAAAGAAATTATACGGATATCCTAGTTTGTAGTACATATAAGAAAAGTAAGGTCCAGCATACTGATTCACTGATTCTATCTTTAGCTGATTTCTACATTTGGTAATTTTATAGTCCTCAAATAATATTGTTACAAAATGATACATATGAAGTATACATATACGGTTCGCTGCCCAATTGTTGTCAAATTTTGACTATAACATTTTATTAAAAAAGAACTTTAAAAAAACCGATCAAATTATTTTGTTTTCATTATTTCACAAACAAAATAGAATGCAAATCCCAATTTCAGAGATCAAGAATCAAATTTTTTAGTCTTAATCAATTTCAGAACGAAAATTATGTATGTCTGCGTTTCTTGTTAATGAAAGCGGATTCGAAATAAATTCATGTTATGAACAATTACAAGAACAAGTTCTCAAATAATATTATTTTATCAATTTTAACAACAATGTATTTTTAGGATATTAAAGACCTTAAATACTCATAAGCCCGCTGTAAAAACTAGGATTCGATTTAGAACTTAATTCGGTATAAAAACAGTTCACGCAACAAAACAATCCCACTTCAGTTTGATCCGCCAATCTAATAAAATAAGGTCGATTTGTGGATTGAAATAGGCTCGAAATGATGATCACCTGTCAATAACTAAATCTGATAAAACAAATTCTAATCTGTCAAGTTTAGAAACCAACTTCACCCATAGGGCTGAAGTTCGCGACGCCTGAGTGTGACGGTTCAACACTAATTTTTACGAATTTGTAATTTTATCTATTTTTCGTATTTTGTAAGAGTGAAGTTTGGAACAATTGAAACAATGCACCCTCTGAATCAATGTAGTTCGCTATCTCGGATCATTTATCAATCTGAAGTTAGCAAACTAAACAAGACAGAAACTGGTACTAAAATAAGACTATTTGAATTTGTGAGATCATATTAGAACGCCCAAAAAAGGAACCCAGATAAAAATGAATGCCTAGTTTTTACTGTGTGGGGAGCTTCACTTAGTGGATGTGATCAGATATGTGGTTACCAGTAAGTTTACGTATTTTTGTGTAATCTATGATACATGATGACTTTGTGAAGCTTTTTGCTTGGGGTGATTGCTAGAGAGATTTCTGGGCCGGAGCAGTGTTGTCGAACAAACATCTTATTTATTTAAGCAACACGAAAATCCTAGATTGATCTATAAATCTATACCCCCCTACCCATCCTCTTATACCGCCAACAATACTTCCCTTTCTCACTTTTTTGATACGAATTCCTTGATCCGCTTAGGTTAAACATTTGAAACTCGAAATTTCGTTGTTTTCTATATAAAGCTGAGCACATTGCCTTAAAATAAATAAAGGCACCTTTCGAAGCAGATTTTAAAGAGATGATTACTGATACTTTTTAATAAATAGTTTTTTCTCTCATCAATTTTGTATCAAACTTCGAACAGCTGTGACAGTTTAAACGAGACAAACACATAAAATATGTAGGCGTCTATCTAAAAAGGGCTCTTGTGACCGGTTCTAGTTAGGAGATATTCACGTTTTTCTCATTTGAGGTCAAAATTATTATCATTAAAATTAATCATATCATCATCATATCATTAAAATTATTATCATATAAAAAGTAACCGGAAGCAGGTATATTCCAAGTTCGAAGAAAAAGTATAATACGTGTGCTAATAAAACGATTTTTCGAAGTTCCAAATATAAACAAAGTAAGCGCAGAGGTCCCTCGTGTAGCCGAGTGGAACAGTTGAATATAGACGTGAAAATTTAAAAAAACAGTGCAATTTTTTTCGCGCTATATTTGGTAGTATATCCACATTTTCAATTTCCTGCTTATTTGTGTGTGTGTGTGTGTGTAAGTGCGTGAGTATTACCAAATTTGATAACACAAAAATAATGCGATGCACATTAGGGTGGTCCAAAAATACAATGCAGATTTTTTTTCACCCTAGAGGGCAAGTCCACCTCCCCCCTAAAAGTTTCAATTTCCGGAGGAAAAAATCCCCAATTTTTTTTTCGAAATTTGAATATTCACTTCAAAATCCCATTTAATTAACATGGGGAAATTTTGGATTTCCGAAAAATTGAACTCATACATCAGGGTTTGTTCGAAACGTGTCAAACTTTTTAGGGATTGAAGAGGAGTACCTATGAAATAAAAGCATACTAATAACTTTTATTTTTAACCCACCCTTACCCTCCCACAGCGCCCCAAATATGACCCTAAAATCAAAAAACTACATTTTTACGTATTATTGTTACTTTTTAGCAATTCCCGTCGTTTTTTTCATACAAATTACTAATGGACAAATTGAATATTTCCCATGACTTTTTGAACAATTGTTAATTGTTTAAACAAATGTAACTTATTTAAACAGTTATTTATCCACAAAAAATGTAAAGAATAATCGTATTTTTTGATTCTCAAATTGGTATCCTATGCTACTTTTTTTTGAATAATTATATAATTTAGATACATTCCTCTTAATGTTTAATGAAGTTCTATTTGTTTAAACAATTTTGAATTTCTTAAGCAGTATTTTCCGATAACTTTAGCAAAATTAAATAAAAAAAAATACATGTAATTATTTTTCTGACTGTACACTGTATAGAAAGAATATAATAATCATTTTTCAATTGTTTAAACAATTACTTTTCAAAAACATATTTGAAATCGTATTTTCTGAATTGAACATAATATTTAATGATTTCAAGGAGTAATAAATTCTGCTAGAAACCTTATGTTATTGTTCATACAATTAATTGTTGTTTTTTTTCTTCAAATTTACTTAAAATTGAGTATGGATGGCTTACATCTTCTTTGACTGGAAGACACAAAAAATATATATTAAAATATATTTACGAAAATAATTCCATGTTTAATATTTTATATTATTGATCCATATTTTTGAATAGAAAACTGTTTGAACTAATGAAAATTGTTTAAACAATAACACGAGGTTTTTAACAGAATTTACTACTCCTCGAAATCATTCAATATTATGTTTAATTCAGAAAATACGATTTAAAAAATATTTTTGGAAAATAATTGTTTAAACAAATTATATTGGTTTAAACAATTTAAAATTGGTTAATATATTCTTGCTATACACTATACAGTCAGATAAATAATTATATGTATTTTTTATATTTTTTTGAAGTTATCGAAAAAAACTGCTTAAGCAAATCAAAATTGTTTAAACAAATAGAAATTTATCAAACATTAAAAGATATATATATAAATGATATAATTATTAAACAAAAAGTAGCATGGGATATCAATTTGAGAAAAAACTGGACATCTCTGGGTCAATTTTTAGAAATGTTGAGAATAAACAGTAAGTAATTGCTTGAATAATTAGATAATGTTTTTAAAAAAAAATCATTACTGCAGACAATGACAAACTGTTACATTTCAATCAGAAAAAAAGATTATTTTTTGACATTTTTTGGAAATAAGTAATTGTTTAAATAAGTTACATTTTTTTAAACAATTAAGAATTGTTTAAAAAGTCATGGGAAATATTCAATTTGTTCATTAGTAATTTGTATGAAAAAGACGACGGAAATTGCTAAAAAGTAACAATAATACGTAAAAATGTAGTTTTTTGATTTTGGGGTCATATTTGGGGCGCTGCAGGGGGGTAAGGATGGGTTAAAAATAAAAGTTATTAGTATGCTTTCATTTCATAGGTACTCCTCTTCAATCCCTAAAAAGTTTGGCACGTTTCTATCAAACCCTGAAGTATGAGTTCAATTTTTCGAAAATCCAAAATGTCCTCATGGTAACTAAATGGGATTTTGAAGTGCCCGGTGGCACGTGTTAATATTCGAATTTCGAAATAAAATTAGGGATTTTTTTCTCCGAAAATGGAAACTTTTGGGAGGGGGACTTGCCCTGTAGCTCGAGAAGCGTTTTTTTAGAACACCCTAATGCACATGTTGCAAAATTTGGTAAATAAAAATAATAATTTTTTTATTTCTCATGTTGTCTTTGAAGTAATTATTTTTTAATTCCTCCCTAAAGTAGGAGTGTTACCGACTGGAAAAAATTCCTTCTGTGACCAAATTATAAGCATAATAATTAAGCTTTCACAGAACTAAAATATTGATCTCGATTCTCAACTTTGAGGTTCTTGCGTGATTCATTCACTAAATTCTTTTGAGATGAATTTCTCAGTTTTAGTGTGCCTATTTTATATTTTGGGACATATTATCGATTGAATATTTGAGCTATATTTTAAACTTCCATTTCCAAAAAAAGATACAACAATTTTGAATCTTTGCTAAAAACTACTTCGATGAAAATACTCTGAGTATTATTTGAAAAAATCTATTAAGTCATGGATATGGGTAAAAAAATCTTGAACCTTTTGAAATAGAAAAGTCTAGAAAGTCTAGAAAAGTCCTTTAATGCAAGTTATATCGGTTTTTGAGCGATGAACATTTTCGAACTTAAGTTTTTGATATATATGTGCATATTGGGTATATGTGTACGTGTCAAAATATTCTATCTATGATAACTTGTGAACAAGTTGGGCTCAGGTCATAAAATTTGGTGGGATTGTAAGGGAAAGTGGGGCTCAGCCGGTACTTTTTTTCCAAGTCGTTTTTTAATCGAATGAAATTATTTTTTGAAAACATGTTAGGTCTTGTTGAATTGAGAATTGAGTTGGCTGCAAAATTTTGTTTTCAGTTTTTTAGTACAATGCTTTGTTTATCAATTATTATCGAAAAAGAGTGAAGAGATGGAAAATCTGTCGCGCGAAAAATCGTTGGGCTAAGACGACACCCTCCTAGGTAAAAAAAGGACACACTTTTTCAATTTTTGTTATTGTAGCCAACTAAATTCTCGCTTCGACAATACCTAATACGTTGCCAAACACAATTTCTTACATTTTCATCCTATAATGAGAACGTGATAGTTTTATGTAAAATTGGACTTCGACGTTTTTCAACAAATCTTCACGCTTTGAGACACCCCGAAACTGAAAAAACGATAATATATAACAGAAAAACACAATTTCCGACAAGTATCAGAAAAAACTTTTGAACTCAGAAAACACTTTTGATGTCGTAGAATGTGCCATGTAGTGCAGAATGCTACGAAACTCTGTCGGTAAAGATAGGACATTAGTGCCTTCTTTTATTCAAAAGCAAAAAAAAAAACAAGGTCACACGATTGACAGTTTTCTTTTGAAAAAGCAAGAGTCGGCTTAGCCCCACTATCGAGTCAGCCCGACATCAGATCAGAAATTTTTTTTTGCCATTTCATATTTTTATCGAAAACAGTTTTAGATTAAATTTTTGTTGCAATGTTGATTATATTAAAAAAACAGATTTATACGTAGAATTTAATGAAATACATCCTTCTCTAACAAAAAGTATTGAAGACGTTTCATTAAATATCGTGAAAACGACGAAAAATGAATTTAAAAAATTGTAAATTTGTATGAATTGTTACAATAGTATTGACAGTGATACCAAACAAGGTGAACCGATTTTTTAAAGAACAGGGTCGTAGTTAGTTAATACAATTAAATAGAGTGTCCATAGCTATCTCCATGCAAAATTGTAATCTTTAGGAATTTTTTTAATTTTTTATTCATAAGTAATTTTTTCAAATATTGGGAATATTGTATAGATACTTATTATATATAATATATATAACATATAAATATACATATATAATACTGATAAGAATAAATATTTTACGTATAATACAGATTTGTTAATTTTTCTGTCGTTTGTAGGATGAAAACTTTCATAATTTTGAGAATATAGCAATATTTTAAGTGCTAAATTTATTCCTTATATTGAGACAAAGCGATTGTTATATCTAAAACTAAAATGTGATAGAAAAAAATGAGATTTTTAAAAAGGAGAGTGGATAATAGATCTTCAAGTACAGGCTATAGAAATGTGTGGGATTTTTGGAAATACAAACTGATAAAAAATGATAAAGTAGGATCAACTCCTATTGAATTCTTGAAAAGTGAAAAAGTATGACGTAATAAACCCAAAACCGAGACAAAAATTGATACATTGAAACAGGATATTATAATCAGATGTTATGAAAAGAGGAACAAGGTATAGAGTACGTACCGTATGATGAAAGAGTATGTCGAATAACACAGATTTTTGAGAAAGAGATATATTATATTATTTTAAACCCCAGTAGCAAATTTTTAAATCTGTATAGAAAAATTGGGTACATAAATGTATCCTATATTAAGAGAACAAATAACGCATTAATGCCTTTCTTAACTGAAGATCTGAAGCAAGTCATGAATATATTTTCCTTTATAATATTGCACCCAAGTCTCAATTTTGCTTCAGAGTATCAAAGTAATGAATCACGTCTTCAATTAAATATTTAAAAAAAGGGGATACCCTATTGATGATAATTTTCAATGATAAGTATTCAGATAATGTAAGTGGATTAAACAAGAATAATTTCGAAGTTAGATTTTCTAGAAAGATCATAAACGACGTTTAATGTTCATCGTTCAACAAGAACAACTTCTCATAATAAACAAGAGTTCGAAACAGCTTTCTTTCGTTATGTCGACTTAACTTTCTCGCTTCCAAGTCACGATCGATCGATAATTAATGTGAATGGGACTTAATCACCCGGTGTACCTCGGAGCCGACCCTTCGGCGACAGAAGGTGAAAACTAGATCACTTCTATAAAACCTAGTATTCATAATCCTGCAGTATATTATAAACCTAATGCATTGCAAAAGGGTGCTACCCCAATTTTCCTGGGGTGCAACTTAATACCAAGGGAGAAAGTACCCCACCTCTAGGCTTATTTTTTATAGTACATTGTTCTGGAAGCACACTTGTCACCTTCTCATACGACCCCTTGTGGGATTTTTTGCAGCTCATGTTCAAACCATAATGAAACATTCTTTAAAAACACTCGCTATTCGTTACACAGAGATAAATTTGCGATCAAGGGTGTAGCTTCTGAAAAAGTTGGTTTTCGGGACCTGAGCTCTGAAAATTATTTGAATTGTACAACTGGTTTGAGAAAATAAAGGGGTTTTGACATTTGGGCAATTTTAAAGATGGTGATGGCATTAGATAACGAGGGATTTCTTATTCAAGAGCAAACACGGTAGAAGTGGGCGTAACATTGTGGTGGGCCAAAATGAGAAGACATGTGATGAGTTTCATGATCATTTGAATAAATTAATAAATGTCTACTTTTCTATGTAAATTTTCCCTGATGGTGACAGATAGTATTTTAATGTAATTTATAGTAGATATAGGTTCTTATAATTAATTAGGAGTTATCACTTCTGATTATTTCTTCTTTCTCATAATGTCATTCAAACCTGTTTTAGCATTTTTCCTTCTATATCCCTTTCTATTAATTTTATAGTTTTATGCCCCGTTTTATAACTTTCCCTTCACGACAATCCCGTCCTTTTCATAAATTTGTTCAACCTCTTACCATATTACTCTTTTACGAATTACAATTTACTATCAAACATTATAAACTTTTCGATACCCTTTTATCACTTTCCACTTTGTAACTATTATATTCTTCTTTATGCCATTTTGCAACCTATTAAGCTATTACTTATTCAAACAAATTAAGTTTTTTATATGAAACATTTCATCTTTTCCTATTTGTTTAACAATTTTTCTAATCGTTTCCGTTTTCCTGAGAATTCAATTTATGACACCATCCGATATAATTTACTCTTAATCAAAAGGAGACCGCACAATATGTACAGAAAATGGATTTTTTTTAAATGCACAACTATAAAATTTGTTTGTAACTTCGAACCTGCAGATCAATGATTCGAAAGAAGATGATCATATAAATGTAGAGTTTTTACTCAAAACAATTCTCAAACTTTCATTCTTTACATGTATTTCAATAGAAAAATTCGTTTGTCATCAAAATTTTATTCTACTCATAATTTCATTTTTGATATATGTGTAAAGAATATTGAAACGACACTAAAAATCAATTTAACGACCTTTTGATTTTATATTTTAGGAAATATCAACTTTTATAAATTAATATGTGAGAGATGTGAAAACCTTTAAAATAAATTCAAACCGTTTTCCTGATAGAAGACGTTTCCTGTACGTATTATCAAGTAAATTTTTAATCCAATAGCTTTATAAATAAATGAAATTCAACTATTGTGCCATCAACAAATCTCCTGTGATTTTGGCTGTTAGGAAATGTTTATTTCCTTGGTCGAATCTTCCAGGGATGTTAAAACAACACTTAAAATAAATTCAAATACTTTTTCTATTAGAGAATGATTTCTGCACTCGTTTCAAATAGATTTTTACCCTGATAGTTCAATAGAAAAATCTCTCGTGTTTTTGTTTATGTTTGATTTCCTTGTTTGAATGTTTAGGGGATGTAAAAGCAACCCGTAAGATAATTTTTACGACTGTCCCTGCTGGGATATGATTTCCATGTTTATTGTGAATTGATTTCTGACACCAATAGTATAATAAAAAAATCTCACGTTCCGTTGGTTGATAGGAAATGTCGATTTACCTGCTTGAAAGGTGGAAAGAATTAAAAAAAAAACTTTAAAATGAATTCAACAACCTAGATTGCTAGAGGATGGTTTTAACATTAATTTCAAGTAACTTCTGACACTAATAATTGAATCGCAAAATCTCCCGTAATTTTGCTTTTCAGGAAATGTTGATTTCATTGCTTGTATCATTCAGCGATATTGAAACAACCCTTAAAATAGATTAAAACCGTTTTTCTGGCAGGGGACGCTTCCTGCACTTATTTTGAAGTAATTTTTCATTTTAGTTGTTTATTAAAAAAGTCTTCACTGGTTTTTCTTTTTTGAGAATTTCAATTGCCTTCCTTGAATCTTGAGGTGATATTGAAGCAACCACCAAACATCATCTATACACATTATCATGAATCTGTCAAGTTAATGGGTATACAACTTTTGTTTTAGTGGATCTGATCAAAAAAATATGACACATTTAGACAAATCTAACAAGATATTTCTGATTTTTATCATAGAAAAATTTTCTAATAACATACATGTAAAAATTGGAAGTTTGACCACTGTTTGAGTAATGACTGTCCATTTTTCTAATATTTTTCTTTCAAATTATTGTCCTGCAGGCTCGAAATTAGAGAAAAAATTTATTGAAAAATCTACCGAAATTTTTCTCTCCAGGAAATGTTGATTTCCTTTCTTGCATCTTTGAGGGATGTCAAAACAATACTTTAAATAAATGGAAACAGTTTTCAGGATACGCTGCCTGCACTTATTCTGAAGTGATTTCTCATTTTTATAGTTGAATCAAAAAATCTATTGTGTTTTTGGCACACTTCCTCTATGGTACGCAAAGGGAAGAGAATGCATTTTTTCGTGTTGTAAAAATTCATGTATTGTGTTCAAATTCTTGATATTAAGAGCGATTAGTTTTAAAATAAATATAAATTAACTGAAATAGTTTATAAAATTAAAATTGGCGGGGCAAGTTGAGAAATTCTGTTTTCTTACACAACTCAATTTTTAATTATTTTTGCACCAAAATTGAACAGCTTACTCTTGAAATGACGGACTCTCACACAAAAATAAACATGATAGTGCATGCATTTGGAATGGGTAGTATTACGAAAAAAATGTCCCTGGTCGTCTAGACCCGTAGTGCCGTATAAGGGTTAAAAACACCCGAAACATTATATATACATAAAATCGTGAGTTTGTCAGGTTTGTGTCTGTAAAACTTCGGTTTCAGTGGATCTCATCTACAAGATATAAGACAAATCTAATAAAAAGTTTTCGAGAAGGTTTTGAAGGAACATTTCAATAATAGATTAATTTTTGTATTAAATTACATGACAATTCCGTAAGTTCAGCCATTGTTTCAGTGAATTCAGTTAATTTTTCTGATAATTTTCTTTCGAATTATTGATCTGCGGGTCCTTTACCGCAACACATAATTATTAGATGAATCTGGTAATTGTATCATATTATATTATTCGATTATAATTTGTTCAATATGATACAATTAAGCAATAATATAGATTTTAATAGAAAATGAGTACAATTTTTCGCGTGATGATATCTTATTCGCAAAAAAGTTCCGCAAAAAAATAAGCATAAATATCAATTACGTCCACTTGGCGCTGGCGCCAGGTGAATAATCTACCAAGGCTGAGTATCACTTACGCGAAATAGGAGAAGACTTAAAAGGTTGAAGAGGTATCACGAAAAGGACAGAAAAAAGACAAAAAGTGAAGCTCTCGCGTAAACGAGACGAGGCTCAAATTACCTGCTACCGAAAAACGTGGCACGTGGTACAGAGGACACTTGCGGGCCGAAACTCGCGAGTGTGGGTGCATTCGAGATCCCTTTCATACAAGCGCACATGCCCCAGTTGGAGGAAAAAAGGGGGATTTAAAATCCCCTTCATGCTCACAATGTTCACGGTGATTGCGACAGATGCGGCGCATTTTAAAGGAAATCGATCTCTTGCTGTTATATATTGTGTGCGCATATATATAGCATTGAATGCAAATTTTTATTTGGACCATTAATCTTCATTTACATTAAATTAAGTGAGTTGGTGATATTACATTTTCTTGATATGCTAGAGGTTGAGTTTATGAGCCGTCTAATTTTTTTATCATGTATATGTCTACGTCAGAGATATCTTATCATCCATTAGGTAAAAAACTTGTTTTTTTTTTCTTCTAGAAAGTGAAATATTGTAAAATAACGACCTGTGAAAGATTTGAAATTAATCGCTTAATATAAAGTTTCTCAGAGTTGAAACAAGTTTAGATTTTTTTTTCTTCGCAGAGTTGTGTAAATGAAGTGAATGTTAATTTTGCCCCGTAATCTATAAAATAATTCCTCGTTGAAAGTTACTTCAAGAATTACCTTGACCTCCCTGAAAAACATCTTACCTGAGGAAATATTCAGCCGACCCGGGAATTTAGTGAGACCCTGTATAATTAATATTTACGAAAGATGTATATAAACCTGGGAAAACAATTCTTTCAACAAAGTTTTTCAATTTTCAACCAAAAAAGAAAAATTTACTGGACAAAAATTGAATTTTCAACCAGACAATATGAATTTCCAGCAAAAAAATTAGTTTTAACCAAAAGTTTGCATGCTTACCCCAAAAAAGAAGAAATTTCAAACGGAAAAGATTATTTTTCTACCCAAAGAGGAGAATTTGAAACTTTGAAAAAAAAAAAAATTTTAATGGAGAAGTTACATTTTCAGCTCAAAAAAAAAAATGCTTTTAAACAGAAAAAACGAATTTTCAATAGAATAGATCAATTTTCTACCGAAGAGATAAACCTTCAGTAAAAACAAAATTTTGCAAGTAGTTCAACTTTTACCGAAGCTGTTGAACTTTCAATCAAAGAAAAATCTGTTTCAAACAAAATAGTTAAACTTTCTTCTGAAAAGATGAATTTTGAACTAGAAATATGAATCTCCATCAAAATTTGTTAATGAATACTGAACAAAGTGGTTCTACCAAATTATTATCCAAATAGTTGCATTTTTATCCAAGAAATATTCTATTTCTACTGAAACAGATAAATTTTTAAATTAAAAAGACAAATTCTCGAAAAGATAGTTGAATCATCACACAAAAAAAATGTGTTCAGTTGTCTTCTTAACACCATAATACGAATTTTTAATAAAATGTCAATTTTCAAAAAAATAGTTGAATTTTAATCTAAAAAAATTTCAGTTGAATGTCCATCAAGAAAAGATAAATTTCAAACAAAAAGTGAATTTCCTATGAAAATAGTTAAATTTGCAAACCCAAAAGACGACTTTTCAATAAAACACCAAGAAGGTTGAATTTTCAACAAAATTGTTAAATTTCTAACAAGATAATGAAATTTATAAGTAAGAAAATAATCTGAAGGAGAAAGCAACTGCCAACGAAATGAATAGAAATAGAAGGAAAATAAATTACTATTTTCATTTTCCCCAACCATTAATATTCAAATACCAGAATATTAAACTTCTAACATGCTAAACTTGGAATCTTTCATGAAATGATTAACACGATTTTTAAATTAGAATTGGAAAATGTCAGATTTATTCTTCCTGACAGCAATTGAATGTTATATAAGTCCCATGACTTTTGCAAAGATTTTTTCTCTCCAGAACCTTACTTTGTCGGTTAAATAAATTCAAGAATTTACTTTAAAAGTTAATAAGGTAAACATCCCACTAATCGTGACCTTTGTCCCAGTAATGCGACGCCCATTTTCTTGCTTTTTATGTAATTGGAATTAAATGAAATTCCATTTGACTTTGAAACATGTGGAAAATGAATGAATTCTATCAATAAATATTACTTTTAACATAATTTTTTAACAATATATTCAAATTATGAACAAATTTCACGATTATTTACATTTTACAATTACCCTACTTTGAAGTGAAATTGATATCAACTTTCTGCACAATTACTGCGAGTTGTTTGTTTAATTTGCGAATTTGAAAAAATTACGTACATTAATGAAGGACCCCCCTCCCGTCTATGGTAAAAAATCGTAAGAAGCCCCCCCCCCCTGAACTTTTACGTAATGTAAGTACGGTCTATTGGGTATGTAGCACAGTTATTGAACGAGAATATAATACTTTTTATAGAACAATTGTTGCGTAACTGTTCTGTATTCGTTCCGTAAAGAGGTTATCCGAAATTATTAGGGAGCCTTCTCATATTACATAACGTAATTCACGACCTTTTCTATCCCCCCATGTTACGTAACATTACGTTACGCCGTTACGTAAAATTTTAAAAATTATTTTTAAAAATATAATAGACCTTTTTTTAAATAAAAAAAAGGATTTTTTAAGATGAAGTCTAGAAATAAATAAAACAATATTTCGATGTAACACTAAATGCTCCTCAAATTTTTGTTTAGTCATACACATGTTGAAATTACTGACAAGAAAAGAAGTATTATCAGTTTGTTTTCAAATTTGTATAAATATAATTTCTATAAGAATCATGAAAAAATTGAGCAAGATTTTTTATTATTTCAGATGTGTCACAAAAGAATCTAGAAGATTTCAAAGGAATTTTTTCTATTTCACAGGATCTTACAAAATATTATGAGAAATTTGAGTCTTTTCAAAAGATATTCAGGAATTTTTGAAGTTCGGAAAAATTAAAAAACTATTTGATAAATTTTCAGAAATGTTTCTAAGTTCTAAAATATTCTTATTCTATTCAAAACTTCTTAAATTCCTGCCTAAAATTTAAAAAAAACAATAAAAATGTAAAAAAAATTGCCTTAAAATTTTCCAAATTTTCCCAGAAATTTGAGGAAATATTGTTTATTCCTTTGAAACGTTCCAAAAATTCTTTTAAAAAGTCTAAATTTTTTTTTTCTTGTTTAATCTCACCAAATTGAAACAATTTGCTTCAAAACATTCTTCACTATTTTACGAAATTTGAGGATATCGTTTGAAATGTTTTTAACTTTTTATCGACTTTTCTTTCAAGTTGATTTAAAAAAAAATCATATAAAATTTCCCTAAGAATCTTAAGAAATGTCTTTTTTTAATCTTTACAGAATTTCTAAATCTTCCGAAATTTAAAAATTCTTTAAATTTGTTCTGAATTTCTTTTGAATTCTGCAAAATTGAAAAAATTGCCTTAAAATCTTTCAGATTTTTTAATTTCTCTTAGAAACATAATTACTCTCTTTTCATTTTATTGAAACCTTACAAAATTTTAAAAATACCTTGATAAGTTTTCATTCACTCTGAAGCGTTTCAAGACTTCTAAATAACTCTTAAACTTACCTAGATTCTTTCTAAAATGATGTAATATGGCAAAATTGCAAAATTTTACTTAAAAATCTTATCCGCTCTTCTTACAAATTTTAGGACAAAATTTAAAATATTTTGTAATCTTTTTCAATTTTCTCTTAGAATTCATTCTGAAAAAATCATTTGCAATTTTTCCATGAATCTTGCGAACATTTTTGGATTTTTTTGACATCCTGCCAAATTCAGTTTACCTAAAAATTGTTCGAATTCTGAAAAATAAAAATTATCTTGAAGTCTTCCATATTATTTTCCACACATTGAGAAATCTTCCAAACGTAAAATTATTCTTTTGAAATGAAGCCCAAACCATTCCAAATTTTCCTAACAATCTTGAAAAAATTAATCTCCTCAAATCTGTCGAAATTATTGAAAAGCTTCTCATTTTTTTTATTCTTCGAAATAAGTTTTTGCCCATAATTTAATCTTTCTGATCTCTTTGAAAATGTGAACAAGTTTAAAAATTATGGCGTGGTAGCAAAATGTTAAGAACAGAATTATCTCCCGATACTAAACAATTATTTACAATTTGAATTTTCTCTTTTTCAACCACAATGTGTTCGATATTTTCGAGATATTTAATAACATCGTTTTTTTTTAAATAGGACATGCAATTAAAAATGTTACGTATTCGGTTCAAAAATAACCCCCGGCCACACACGTAACAGACTGTAACGAAACACGAACCCCCTCCCCGCTTTTTAATGTTACGTAATATGTGAACGATCCCTAATTAAAATAATATAAAATAATAAAAAAATTATATTTTATGAACCCAAATCCCTTAATCTGAATTAGTGAAAATTTCACTAATTAAATTAGTAAATGTATGTTTCGCTCAAAAAATAGTAATATTTTGAGGTTTGACTTTTAAAATAGTAAGTATTTTACTGATAAATTAGTATAAATTTTACTAATATCAATTAGTGAACATGGTTCACTATTATTTAGTAACCACGCTTTACTAATTCAATAGTAACCTAGCGCGATCACTAACGAATACGTGAACTGTAATGATTTCGACCAATTATGTCAGAAGTGTAAGAAGCGAATGGAAGCAGTCTCGAATTGTTGAATTGTGGTGAATGAATTTATGAATCAAAGGATTTATACTAATGTTACTGAGTAAGTACATAATGATCAACTATATTATATATTATTATAATCAATAAATTGTAATATTATAACTATTCTGATATATAATTCAATTTTGAGGCTAGGTGGTTTGTTTTTTAATCAGGAATTCAACCCATTTTTAGAAGAAAAATCTTTCTAATCACTTGAAATATCTCAAATTTCATATTGTTTGATGATATAATGCAATTTAAAATAATCTTTCTATCTTTTCTCTTTTCTGAAAACTTATTCACGAATTTAAAATAAGTTCGATTCCAACTTGTTATTTTAATGTTAACTTCAGTTATTAACTTTTTGAATTAATTTTGAGAGAGCTAAATTTAAAGTTTGACAATTACAATTTTGATTGTATTTTTTTTCTAATTATTTGAAAGTGAAATTTTTGAATTTTGATGTATAAATGAAAATGGAACACTTATTGGTTCAGAAAAACTCCAAGTAATTTCAAGAGGCACTTTAAATTATTCCAAGAATTGTAAAAGCTTTCAGAAGAATATTAAGTTTTTCTAAAGATTCCTAGCAAAATTCAGAAGGATTTTTTATTTGAAAAAAATTAATTTTAGGAAAATATTCATAAAGAATAATCAATTATTTCAGAGAAAGTTTGACATTTCATAGTATACGCTATTGATTTTCCTTCCTACATAAAACATTTTCTTTTAATTTTAGCTATCCACCTGATGAATCAAAGTGGGCTTCAGCTAAAAATATAGTGCAGGAATTTCCCACATTAAAGGGTAAACCCAGAGAATTTGGATGCGTGAGTTTTTTTTTTATAGTAAGAAGAAATAATTCTAAGAAATGATTCCTTTTATTCAAAAATTCAACTGTTTTGTTGAAGATTTGTCTTTTTGGGTTGAGAATTCATCTATTTAGGTAAAATGAGTATCTTTCTGGTTGAAAATCACAAATTTTTGGCTGAAAATTAATCTGTTTTGTTTGAGGGTTCAACTATTTTGTAGAAAATTCTACACTTTTGTTTGAATTCAACTGCTTTTGGTAGAAAATCAAAATCTCTTTTAGATGAAATATCAACCGTTACACTTTTTGTTAAGAATTCATATTTTTTGGTTGGAAATTAAACTACCTAGTTGAAAATGGAACTACTTTATTAAAGTTTTGTTGTTAATAATTCGTCAATTTGGTTGAAAAGTCTGTTTGTTTCGTTCAAAACTTAACTATTCATTTAAACATTTGTTTTACTATCAAATCTATTTTTTTTATCTGACATTTAACTATTCTGCGTTTGGTTGAAAATGTGTCCTCTTTAGTAAAAAATTGCACTTTCTGGTTGAACAATCTTTTTCTGTGGGAAACCCTTAATCTTCTTGGTGACTAATTCACCAAGAAGTAGATAATTAATCTTCTTGGTTAAAAATGTATCTTCTTGTCTAAAAGTGATTCGTTTTTTTACTAAAAAAATTAAATGTATTTTTCCACTAAAAATTTTAGTATTCTATTTTGGTAAAAAATTAATTTTTTGGATGAAGATTCATAATTTTAGTCAAAAATTGAACTATTTTATTGAAAATGAGATTTTCAAATTAAGAAAATCGACTGTCTTGACTATAAATGGAACTATTCCATTTCCTATCAAAAATTTATCTTTTTTGATAGAAATTCAAAATTCTTGCTAAAAAATTCATCTGTTTGGTTGGAAATTTACTTCTATATTGAAAATTGAAGTATTATATTTTTGGTTAACGATTGAACTTTTTTTCCAATTTATTTTTGTTTTTGTTGAAAATTGATCTTCGTTGTTAAATATATCACTATTTGGTGAGATTTAATTTTTTCAGTTGAAGATTCATTACTTAAGTTAAGAAATCATTATTTAAACTGAACATGTAACTATTCCATTTTTGATTGAAAAGTCCTCTTTTTGGTTTGAAAATCAGTCCGTTTTATTTGAGAATTCAACTAGTTTCTAGAAAATTCGTATTTTTTGTTGAATTAAACTGATTTCGATTTAAAATATTACACTCTGGACTGGATTCATTGAATATAGACTGATAAATGCTCGCAAGAAGTTGCCAGAAGACGAAAACAAATATAGAAAATTGAAACCTAGAGTAAAGTCAGCCCCATTCATGTTTTTGACATATTATTTAATTTTCAATTCGTCTTTAATGTACAGTACGCAAGCTCTTCACATTACTTTTATAACTTCATAGAATTTTACTCATATGAAACCACGACGACTGCTGTAAATGAACTTAAATGAATTTATAATAGTGCATATTTAGTAGCACGGACTACTAATTGCTTAGTGGAATTTTACTAATTTTAATAGTGGACAATTTCCACTAATGAAATTAGTAGTTTTCTACTAATCGTTAGTGACCGACTTCTCTCTAATTGAATTAGTGGAATTTCACTATCAATTAGTGAAATTTCACTAATTCAGATTTAGAGAGAATATTATGAAAGACTCTGTATAAAATAAATTGGGCGGCGCCTATTCCAGATTCGTGCCCACAGCACCCCCGTCCACTGCGGCAAGGGTTCCAATGTTCCATTCATGCAGAAGAGGCTCGTATACGTACAGGTGTACTCGAGGGGTCCCATTGACGGCAAGAGGCGTCGCGTAGCCCAGAGCCTCCTGAGCTCCAGATGCGTGCATGATGCACTTTTATACATATACGTGGGCGCAAACGAGAGTGTCTCTCGCTCGTACGAGCATACTCGTATATAGTGTAACGCATCTCTGCGATAAGGATCGTGACTATCGAGGTACGCATCGTGCCTCACAGCCAGCTGTGATGAAAGGGATTTATTCGCCGATCTCATCGAGATTCGAGTACGTCGATTTTTCAAGAAAACTGGTCATCATCACTTTCGATATTCATCTTACCACTACTACGCTGATATGGATCTTATTGCTCCAACAGACTAATCAAATCATCAACGAATGAAATTGAATCTTCATCAGATTAGTATTTAGAAGTTTACGGCTACACCTATCGCTTCTAAGATGTATCATGTTGTGAGAGATCATGTTTCAATTTTATCACGGTCTTTCTAAATTCGAATGTGTGAGATTTTAGTCATGCTAATAATGCAATCATGCTAATTATGAACATTCCAATGAAAGGTTCGGGGAATTCCGAAAAATGTTCCAGGAAGATTCCTGGAAGTAGGTGAATGTTTGCGTATCAAGCAAGACGAACGTGGCTATTTCAGGTTGGAATATTGACTGAATACCACAATAATTAGTTTAAAGTACAAATTATGCTTATTTAACACTAAGTTTAGGCATTTTATTTTTTTTCTGTAACCGAATTGCAAAATAAAAATAAAACATTTACCACTAAAACCTGTAAAAACATAAACCTAAATAAGCAATAAAATGTTAGATAGTTATTCAATCTGTTTTTTGATACTCCATGCTATGTTTATTCTAATTGTCTTACACGCGCCAGGCGTTTAGGAGATGTTTCGAATTGATAGAATTGTTTTTATTAAAACCGATTGAAGCAAATAGGGACAAATCGTGTATTTCTATGATGATATGATAAAAGCGTTTGTTTGATGCAAACAAATATTTTTTTGTACGTAAAAACCCTAGAATAGTACTTGTCGTTTTCCAAAAAAATGTTATAATAATTCACAGTTGATTTTTAACCAAATGGCAGTTTTTTTTAAAGTGTCTCTTATAAAATCAAAAGAACTTTTTTTATTTGCATCACCCTAGTGCTGATAATTTCAGAGATTCTATTCCATAATTTCAATTTTGAGATTGATTAAGTTCATGTAATTCACTGTTTATTGGCTTAATATGTAGAGTATTGGATACCGACTACTATCCTATCCTTATGAACGTGATAAAAATGATATTTTCTGAGAAATAACAGTTTAAATACATCCACAAACGTATTAGAAAAAAGACTGCGAACAAAATAATCATTTCTACCTACCAGCTGCAGAAAGATATTCACCAGATGTGGACAATTATGGTAGTGAAATCGTTTGAAGTCTATTACTCTGCATTTTGAGCCATTAAACATTTAAACGGCGCGATAGCTGCATCCGTAATCAAAATGAAGATCTGGACTAAAAATGCTTCTACAAAATAGAAGTTTCAATATTTTAAAACTTGAAGAACCTTTTGCAATCCAAGAATGTTATATGGCATACGAGCATTTTTTCCAAATTGGTTTCGTTGTATTTTTAGCTCTGGGATATAATAAAAGTACAGATTTCCCAGTTTTAGACTGAAGAATGTCATTTTTATCTATATTAAATGCAAAAACTTCGAACCAAAATTTTCGTGCAACAATTCGTGAAATACCATTAATCACAAAAACTCTTACAGATTGATGTAGTATATATCAGAACCCGCTGAGAATTTTTTCTGTTGAGTTATGTATAGATTACGAAAATCGAGGATCATCGATTTTTTAGTATTTTAATTACCCAGACGGAATAAATTGAATTATCTTCTAGTATTAGAAATAGAATATGTGTACCGAAAAGATGCGTGAACCATATATTTGAAATAAATAAAATGGTAACAATAATGGCTATGATAATATTTTACTGTTTCACACTTAAAAATGGCTATATTACATTAAAGAGTTCATGAGAGCATCGGGTCTGAGTCAGAATGTACAAAGCTATAGATTTGTCTCAGATATGACATAAGACAAGTATGCACTTTTTCCAGACAGCTATCGGAGCGGTGATTGATGTTCTCTTTATAATGAATATATAAAATTCACAAGAATTATTTGCGGTCCGTTGTTGCATTGTAGGAATATTTATAATCAAAAAGGAATACAAGTGCCTTTTTTCCCAGTGTATCTTTAGAAGAGAATTTATAATTTATACGCATACTAATCTTCTTCAAGGTTTCTAAAACGTTCTGGTATTCACAAATTGACGTGTAAAAAGTTATAATGGTTGTCAGGGCACCCTGGGGTTAATCCTTTTCATATGCACATCCAACGCTAATACAGCATCTTGTATCTTGTACCTTCCCGCAACGGCAACGGTACTAATAGGATTAATGGTCCTAAATGCGACCATGCTCTTTGCGTTTACGCACGTGTATATGATATACAAGTACCTTGGTATATTGCGCATAAATGCATAATATACACGTGTACTGGATGTAGCTTAGTACCTAGGTACTTTACAGGTGCCAGAACGTAAGTGTAATGATGGGGCAAGTGAGCAAGTGGGCACTTGCATAGGGTTGGGAGGAATGATCGATTTCGTCTTCCGTAAATTCATGTACGTACGTATAAGTACGCGTGTTGTTCGGCATAGTGTGCGTTATGGGATATGCAGGAAGCTCAATGTGCGCGAAGGTAGAAATTAATGATCGTGAATCTATGCCCAGACTGGCGATCACACAGCAATCGACAGTCTCGAATCATCATCGACTGATCGTGTTCCGTTACGAATGGTTTTCCGGGTTCACGCGTCGTTACTTCTTCGGCACGATCGAAGCTGAATCGATCCTTGCTCGATTCTTCTAGAGACCATTCTTATGTCACGGTTTCATGGATTACTGTACTGCGGAAGTCACTCGATTTCGTTGTTCCCAAGATGTCTTATTGCTACTGCAAATGCAGACCATGCATGTATATCTGAACAAACATGAAGTATGCATTGTGATACATTAGGTGATATATTAGCGAACAGTAAAGTTCCTTTTATCTACTAGAGACAAAATGATATAATTTTCACGGTTACGCATTTAATATAATTCTGAATGAAAACTCAGTGAAAAAAAAACTGTTTAGGCAAACCTCTCATAACGTCGATTGGGCGCCAGCCCCTCTTTCTCCTTGGAAGCAAAATGGATTGACTTGACTATCTAGAGAGTGAAACTGACTATACTAAAGTTCAAATTCTGGTATAGCCTCCAGGATGGTGTAACCTAATATCCGCGAAATATTAAAATCAGGTGTACAGCTTGACCATCCCGGAGTGACAGCTTGCCGATCCTGGAGTATAGCTTGATTACCTCGAAACATTGACTTAATTATACCAGAGGGTCAACTTTATTATCTGTTATCCTTCTGATACCTACATACATATTCGTGAGAATCAGAGAGACGAGACAGTGGAATCTAAATAATTAAATGAAACTTGAAAAACCTGGAAATTGATATGAAATCGGTCAAATCTGGAAACAACTGAGGAAACGGCCTCACTGTGCTAAATTGGGACCTTTTAATCGCTGGAAAATTCAGCAAGAAATAAAAATGCATATCGATGTTTCATTGAAAAAAGTAATTCAGTTCCAAGAAAATTAGGTTTCAATTTTGAGGTGAGAATTTCTTAGCTTCAGAATAATAACTTCTAACAGTGAGAAAAAATTTCATAATCAAATTTCTACAACTTCATTTGAAGTTCACTTGTTCGCATTGTACAAGAAACCCTGTTATCCATACTATATGAGATAGTGATTTGAAAATGCACAATACCAAAAGCCACTATTGGTACATCAAATTGTGAAAAGAAAGATTACTAAGACAAGCAGCTACAACGATTTTTCGGAATAGTACATTTGGACTTGTAAGCTGTTCTGAATAACTAATTTTTATAGTACCTCCAGCCCGTGTGAAAGAATTGCATAGCAATCTGGTATTAGGCCTGGCCCAGGTCTGGCTTTATCTAGAATGTCTAGTCGGAAAGATCTGTTCTGGCCAAGGTCTAGCGCCAGTCTTGCTCATGTCTGACTATATATAGACCGTATAGTCTGGAAGGTCTGGTCTGGCCCAGGACTAAAGCCGATCAGCTATCCAAAACAAAAATGTTCCAAGTTCCATCAGCAAATTTTTTTATGAAATATTCCAAAAAAGTTCCAGGTTGTCTACAATAAGGGAAAATAAGAAATTCACGCTATCCAAACGAGAATATCTTCCTATCACTTTGATAGTCTGGTCTGGCTCTCGCCAAAGTTTGGAACTGATTTTCCAAATACACTCAGAAGAAAAATTATATTTTTTTCAAAACATCAAACAAATAAAGAGAGTCCAGCCAGCTACTCATGATCAGCTTGGGGCTAGCTAAAAAAAGTTACACTTTTGGCCACACCCAGACCAGAACATCTGGTCATCATCAAGACTGAAAAACAGATGGTCTGGTCTGGGCCAGGTCAGCGCCAGTAATTGAAGTGTGGCATCGGAACTGATTTTATTGCACAAAATTTTGTTTAAAAGTCAAATACACAATGCGGTGCAAGAGTTTTTCAAAATATCATTTCTTATTTAGTATTACAAAAAATATATTTTTCTATTTTTTTCGGATCATTAGCAGAAAATGTCTGCTATACTAATGTGTCACTAAGTGACACAGTGCATCCTACTATTTTAAACTGTTCATCCCACTCTGCTAAGAAGTCAAACTCAATAACTTGAACGCGAAATAGTAATTTTCACCAAATTCACCGAACTTTGCTTCAATTACAGGTAGTTATAGCTGCTCGTTTAGAGAGTTATTCCAACTATCCTTTTTACCCATGTAATGTATTTACTTTGCGCTTCAGGCGCCCCACGAGAAATCGTGCGTTAATTGATACCTGAAAGACTTCGGATTCTTGTGGTGTCGGCATGTAGAACGAATGCCTATATGTTTGAGTATAAATTATGGGACCCACTGTATGTGTGAACAATAGGATGGTCCAAATTTTTTTCTCAAATTTTCGCGCATATTCCGGAAATTTGTTTTTGAAACCACTAAAAGTAAATGCATTTTTTTGCAAAAAAGACGTTTTTGTAAATTTTATTTAGAATCGTCAATATTAGGTGAATCGAGTTGAAACTCAACATTTCTTTTTACAATTGGCCATTGAATAAGAATACAAAATAACTTTTTGAATATCACCCACATCAATCTGTTCTATACGGTATCAAAAAACCCCAATGAGTGGAAAGATGGGTTTTGCCCGTTGTTGGCCCTAATTATGATTTTTTTGCGGGTTTTCAAATATAAATTCCTTTTAATATAGGAAATACTATTTTCTACTGACAATTAGATGTTCAAATGAATTTCTTAAACAATTTATTATTGTTTTTAGTAATTTTCTCTTAGAATAGAGATGGAATGTCACAATTTTGCCGAATTTTTCATCTTATTGTCAAATTTTGAGTTAGAGGGAGGCAATAATCAATTAAATTCAACATGTATAATTTTTGAAACAATTAATTATCATTCATCACGAAATTTTCTTAGAATAACGCTAGAAAGTTGCAGTTTGTTTAACAATTTTTCACTTTTCGTCAGCTTTCGATTAGAGTGAGGCAATAAGTCAATTAGGTTAACAAATATAATTGTACAAATAATTTTATATTAATTTTGATAATATTCTTTTTGAATAATTCTCGTTCATTTTTTACTCAGAGTGTGACAGCAATTATTGAGAGTCAACAAAACTAATTATCTAACCAAATTATTATTTTTAATAACTATCTTTTTCCACAGTAATGCTAGATAAGTACAGTTTTCTTTGAAATTTTGCACTTTTTACCAACTTTTCACTCAGAGCAAGGTAACAATCAATGAAATTGAGCAAAAATGATTGTTTAAACGAACTATTGTTCTTTATATCGATCTTCCCCTGTATTCATGCTAGATAGTTGCGGTTCTCTCTTAGATATTTAACTTTTTGTCCATTTTTTCTTACTAGTAAAACAATACTTAATGCAAGTTATCAAACATAATTGTTTAAACAATTCATTATTGTTTATAACGATCTTCTCTCAGAGTAATGCTAGGAAGGAAAATTCACATTTCAATTTCATATGATCCATACAGAAAATTTTAAGAATATTTCGAATATCTGTTTTATTTCAGAAAAATATATGCACAAAAAAGAAAAAAATTGTTTAGAAAATGACTCTCTTCATTGTTAATTCATCATTTATTTATAACTAAAAAGCCAGAGCGTAATAAAAAATTTCGCAGGAAAAACCGCAACTTTATAGCAATTATCTAAGAGAAGTTTGTTATAAAAAATAACACACTGTTAAAACTATTGTTAAGATTATTTTCGTATATTACCTCATTAAGTGGTAAGTTGACAAAAAGCGAAGAATTAATGAAAAAACTACAAGGAGTATATGATTAAAAATGATAATAAATTGCTCAAACAATCATTTTTCCAAACTATAATTGATTGTTATTTCACCCTAATTGCAAAGTTGACAAAAAGTGGAAAATTTAAAAAAAAAACTGCAACTTTCTAGCATCATTCTGAAAGAATATTAATATAAATAATAATAAATTGTGTGAACAATTATTTCTGTTAAATTCAAATAATTACTGCCTTGCTCTAACTAAAAAGTTGACAATAAGTTGAAAAATTAGGAACATCCGCGACATTCTAATTCTATTGTAAGAGAAAATTGCTAAAAACAATAATAAATTGTTTAACCAATTCATGTAAACATCTAATTATCATGAGTACAAAGCAGTATTTCATATATTACAAACAATTTCTATTTAATAAACGAGAAAAAAAATCCTAATTAGCGACAACAACGGGCTCAACCCATTTTTTCACTTATGAGGTTTTTTTGACTCCCCATAAAACAGAATTATGGGGGTGATATTTAAAAAGCAATTTTTTTATGTTCTATAGCTAATTGTAAAGAGGGATGTCAAGTTACAATTCGATTGACCTGACATTGATGATTCTAGCGAAATTTATAAAAACGTCTTTTCTTATGGGAAATATGTGTTAAACTTCATGGGGCTTATGCCGCTACTAAATATAATTTAAAAAAGTGCATTCATTTTTCTGTGGAATTAAACAAATTTCCGGGTGATATGCATGCAAATTCAGAGAAAAAAATTTCCAATGAATTTTTGAACCACCCTAGTAAACATTTGTTAGAGATGGCAATAACAGCAGGCTTTATGTTTATTGCGACGAATTTATTTGTCTGGTAGATGAAAAGTTCAAATTGAAAATGTAGGTAATAGAAAAAAAGTTTCAAATTTCCAAAAAATATGCCACTCTTAAAACGTGTGTGAAACTTCGGTCTTAATTAATTATTAGTTTGCCTAAGAAGTCATTTGTTATTAAAAAATAAAAATGTTTTTAACGGAATTTTTACATGTTCGCCCTATAGGTTATTAACGAAAATGTGTGATTGTACTTTATACGAGTTGTTCTATCAAGTACACTTAGTCGCAAAATGACTTTTCATTGTTATATTGCATAAAAGTTGCTGCACAAATTTTCTCAATTTTTTTCTCATAAACAAATTGA
Source organism: Andricus quercusramuli (assembly GCA_932178445.1). Taxonomy (NCBI): domain Eukaryota; kingdom Metazoa; phylum Arthropoda; class Insecta; order Hymenoptera; family Cynipidae; genus Andricus; species Andricus quercusramuli. The sequence continues at coordinate 418,320 of CAKNXH010000060.1, read as the reverse complement.
ATAACAACATCAGTTTAAACGTCGTGGTATTGGGGTAAAATTAATTTTATAGATGCTATTTTGCTACAAGTTTCCCGAAAAAAATTTGTAGTAGTATAGATTAAGAATTGAAATAATTCTCATAAAATTTACAAGGCAATGCATTCTCATTTTATTGATGATAATCGTAATTAATTCTGGGAGAATAATCGACGCAGTCTATGGAGGCGGAATGGGGTAAGCGGCTCCCGCTAACGTATGGTTATTAAACAATATTTCAAGAATTTTTCAAATTTTTTCCCCCGAAATCATTGTTCAAATGTGAATTATTAGAAAAGTAAGGTGTATGAATAGTCAATCTAATAAACAATACATGAATGGCAAAATTAGAGAAGATAAATAAAATAGTTTCAAAATTCAGGCTTCTAATTATCAGTTACAGAATACTGACCGCAATTAATAATATAATTTAACTAAGAATGCGTTATATTTTATCGAGAGAAAATTATTATGTTAACAAGTAACAAATACTCGACGAGTACATGAAGGATATAAAAGAAATGATAAATGAAAAAGAAGGTAGGTATATGGAAAAAGAAAAGAAAGAGTATGTATAAAATAATCGCTCTCTGAGACAAAGCGATTTTATATTCCAAACCAGTTTGAATTTTTTGATTTGATTTTTTCGTTTCTTGATAATAAATCATGAAAAATAAGAATGCTCATGGATATAAGAAATGATTGAGAAATCGAGAGAAGTGCGCGTGACCGAAACGAGTGGCAAAAAAGTACGCGAGCGGTGCCCTCCGGAGTACCAAGGGCACAGTCTGGAAATCTTCCAAGAAAGATCGATTCAACGAGCTGCATTGCGCCTGAGAGTGGTCAATCGAGTCTCTTTCGAGAAGTTGATAAAAAATATTCGGTTACTCGTTTGTTTGCACAGAAAACTGTAAACAAACAGTCGTCAAGTGTACCTTCTAATTACTCGACAGAAATTTTCCTAGAAGGACGTCTACCCCTCGGTAGCGTTGCTGTGAGCAATAGTTATGTTCCTCAGCATTTCTTACTTTTTCGTAGTGCTTCAGGAATGCCGATTGGAGAAAAAATTGGTGCCGGTCGATCATGAAAGTCCAACGAGGAAGACAACCGTTTGGATTATAAATATGAAAATAATTACCCTCGGGAAAAAATTCTCAGTTAAAGGTATAATAATTCGTACATAGTTACATACGTGGAATTGATTTATTTACCACTGCTCGAGTTCTTCATTAAACTTAAATCTTTTGAATATATGTCGTAGGCATTTAAAAGTTCTGGGCAGTCACCTGACTGCCTAGTAGGGCGGAGTGAAAATGATCAAATTACTTGGATCGTTTGAGTTAAGCGAAAAATTTGGTGGCTTAACATCCGAAAAAAGTGAAAAAAAAGTTTCGAAATCGGTTCATATCTTCTGTTCTCTTTTTTTATTTGAAAGTTCCGAAAAATTCCCCTATTGCATCGAAAATTATATCGACTTTTTTCTATGTAGAGTTTTCGCTAGTAAATAATAGTGAAAAATTATAAATGAAAGAAAAAATTTTGCTCAATTTAGAATTTTTTCAAAATAGCCCAAAAACATGCTCTTTTGGATTGAGTTCTATGCACACATTTTAGAAAAAGTTGAATATATCGAACCTAAAATTTCTTCAGCTTGAATCAAAGATTTCAAAGAAAGAAAATAATAGCATGCTTTTCTGATTTAAGCTGAAGACATTTCAGGTTCGACATATTCAATTTTTTTCAAAATGTGTGCATAGGACTCAATAAAAAAACATGTTTTTTTGGCTATTTCAAGAAAAATCTTAATTGAGTAAAAATTTTTGTTTGATTATAATTTTTAATATTTTTCACTAGTAAAAACTATACTCAAAAAAAACTCGCCATAATTTTCGAAGCAACAGGGAAATTATTTTGGAATTTTCAAAAATTTGAATTTTCAAATAAAAAAAGAAAACAGAAGATATTGAACGATTTCAAAATTTTCTGTTTCTTTTTTTGGGTGTCAACCTGTTACCTCCTCCCTAAATCCAAATTTGTAGACATTTTTCTAACGTAATTAGGAGCATTGTGTCTGACTATTAAATTAGCAATTTTGTCACTTTCTACTAAATGAAATTGTAAGATTTATGTTACGAAATGAATTAGGGAGGTTATTCTACTAATGTGCTTACTAGAAATAACTTAATAATTCAGTGAATAGCAATGAGTTGTCAGGGAAACATAATTTATTAATTTCCTTGATACTTCCTGATGGTTTTTGAGTTTTAATTAGGAAAGTTTAAGGTTTTTCAAATTTATATGCTAAGTGTATATTGTCCCATCAATAATAATTGTTCATGAATAATAGAATTTTGAAAATGTAAGCGATATAACAGACCTTTTCTACCTAAAAATAAAAAACAACAGTGCTTTTCAAAACGTAATTTCGTGTCCCCATGGCTTAAGATAACCTTAAGGAGTAAAATAAGTAGAAATTCAAATTTATAATATAGTACAGTATTCTAAACAAAATTCAAAGAAGTTAGATAAGTTAAAGGATTTTAGTAAAAGTATCTAAAGAAGTACAAACAAAAAATTTCAGGTAAGTAAACTAGCTTTCTCAAAAAATGAGAAAAAATGAAAACAAGGCGAAAACTAATGTATAATTTTTCGAGAAAATATTAATTTTAAAATTATTGAATCTAATGGCAATCTGATTTTTTACGTAAAAGGCATTACCTAGGGAAGAGGGTCAAAAATGACAGAAAAAAACGTTAAATTTTGCACGCCTCTAAATCAGTTCTTAAATTTACTCAAAACTACCGTTCAAAATAAATGATAAATCACTTATCAATAAATTACTCATTCATTTAATCGGTTATTCTTATCAATTGCGTCAGTAGATTTTAACTAATTAGCGGTGAATAAGATGGCTAAATTCTCTATTCAATATATATAATTTGAACTGTGAAGGCATTTTTTGTAGTATGAAAATTTATTAAATTCCAGGAAAAAGGTGTGTTCGGAGTTCAAGCGAAGCATGTTAAATGATAAATTTACCCATTTACTGAAAAGAGAACAATATTTCTTAAATTTAATTCTTGGAATTCATATGAATCACAATTATTAATTCATTATTTAATAACTATACCGCGTTTTTCAAGATTTCAACAATTTAGTAGACAATTTAGCTACATATTTGGTTCATACGGCCTTAATGTTTAAGTTCGGATTGAGCGAATATTGTGTTTGATTTAAGTGAAGGCCATTTAGGACCATTCCCAAAGCCGCACTTAAATGGGATTTGCAGTGTATTTTTTAAAAAATTTATTATTTTGTATGAAGATTCATAACATTAGTGAAAAATTCATCGCTTTGTTTGAAAAATTAACTAATTTATTGAAAATTCGTTTTTGTGGTTGAAAATTAATTTTTTAAACTGAAAATTGAACTATTTGGTTCAGAATTACCTTTTTTTGGAAATCCATGTTTTCGGGCTGAAAATTCAACTGCTGTGTAGAAAAATCGTCTTTTTGGCTTGGAAATTGAATAATTAGGTAGGAAGTTTAACTTTTTCGTACAAAATTGTTTTTTCTTCTATTGAAAACATTCAACTATTTGATCAAAAATATATATGATTTGTGGAAAATTCGCTTTCTTAGGTAGAAAATTAATCTTCTTGCTTGAAAATTCAATGTTTTAGTTAAAATATATGTATTTTGTTAAAAATTCAAACTTTTTGTAGAAAGCTCATCTTTTTGGCTTGAAAATTCCACACTTCAAAATAAATTTTTTTTCTTCAGTGACTAAAAAATCTTTCTTTGTTGAAAATTCAATTTTTGTCGGAAAATCATATCTTTTCATTTGAAAATTCATTTCCTTTGCTGGAAATTTAATCTTTTTTGGTTAAAAATGCAATTGTTTGTTTGGAAATGAATCTATTTTGGTTGAGTATTCGAACACTTCTTAAAATCCCGTGAAAGCTATCAACATTTTTAATATCACTATTAAAAGCCCGAATGCCATTCTAAATCGCTTGAAATCATTTGAAGTTACTCTAAATCCTTTGAGATTCTTGTAAATGTTTTGAAAATCCTTGACATTTTTCAAATTTCCTTTGAATCCGTCAAAATATTTTTAAATTCCTCGAAATTATTTTAAATTACTTAAAATTGCCTAAATGGGCATTTAATCATCATTACGTTCGATCATCAATTTAAAATTTGTATCAAAGGTATGTGAAGAAACCCCTAAAATTAAAAAAATAATTATTATATCGAAAATCATTCGAAAATATAAAACAAATGACAATGGAAAATTACTGAACATTCTGGTACACTGGAAAACCCATTTAAGTGCAGTTTTGGGCATGGTTTCAAATGGTCTTCACTTAAGTTGAACACAACATTCGCTTGCTTCGAACGTAAACATTCAGGGATGCATGAACCACTTGTTTTGGATTTGAATGCATGGTAACAGCTGACGCAAGTATAACGCGCTGATGTCACTGCCATCATGCTTGCTTGTCACGCTTGACTCAGCAACGCCTCTCTATCGGTCCCGCGCTCCCCGTATCACCAAATGCTGAGGACTTGAATTCTAGGAACGATTTAAATAGGAATTACTTAAATGGGATTTCCAGTGTAATATGAAAAACTAAATATGGGTCTTCTCACGATTGTCTCTTATAATGGAGCCACCCTTCAAATGAATTAAGCGATCTCAATTCTCTTACTTCTTTCTCAGTATCTGAAACTGAAATATTATTTTTGTCTGATTCCTCTTGAAAACGCGCCATTGCATGCACGTGAAGTAGGCAAAATGTGGTCGTTTCCCGCCCAGTGACATTCGCACATGCGCACTCCACCGCCGGACTGAAATGAAACTTTACGCCCGTTATATAAGACTTTACGCTTCCTACACATATGCTGCACCACGCAAGTGAAAATATGTAGGAAATTATCTTTATCTCACAAAAAAATGGTATTGCTAGACCTCACAGTCTCCCTTTGTAACCGATTGCTTTTATCGTTACTATTTTACTCTCTTTTTATAGAATTTCATCTTGATATTCAATTGTCTTCAAAATAGAATCTATGTTGAATTTCAAATAAATGTACTTATATCAAAATTTGTTCAAGATTTCTAAAAAATTACATTTAAATAAAAATCAATTTGAACATACAACGGCATTTAATAAAATTGAAATTAGTTAAAATTATGCCAGTAAAATATGGCAAGAAATTATAAAAAACAAGAGATGTGATTTATCGCTTGAAATTGAAATAGGTCCATTAATCCATTAATTTACGTTGAGACGATCTCGTTGATTGGCGCTCGAAAATTTTCTCAAGTGTGAAATGGTTCAATGGTACAAATAGCGGCGGGATGATTGCGAGATAAATGGTTCACATGGATGAATTTGGAACAGTATTAGATTGTGAAATGGCTTCTTTCACATTTGCGGCGGCAAGAGGATTAAATGTGAAGTTAAAGTAGTGGACAAAAAGAAGTAAATGGCCAAATAAAAAATAGCACCACACTGAAATAAAATTAAAAAAAAAACGAACTTCTCAGTTTAAATCCATGATTGCACATGCAGAACACCTCATTGAACTCCTTTTTAAAAAAATAGCAATAGCTACCTGGTCTGATGCAAGCCACAGCTCAGTCTTGCGTGATGCTGGTTATAATTTTGCGAAAATGTATCGTTCCTTCAGAACAGTTTAGAATACTAATGAGCAGTGGCTTAGCTTTCGCGAACGAGGAACGCTCTAGGCTCCGCCCATCTCAGCTACGGATTAACATGCGATGATTTTTCATCCAATGTTATAATTATATTATCCCACGCCTCTCATGATTTCAGCAGTAACAATTTATTATCCAATGACAAAATTCTATTCCATCAGGGCTTTTCGTGATTTTAGCGGGAACGAAATTGCGGCAATTATTCGAAATACACTATAAAATATCTCTCGTATTTCCCGGCGCGAATATGTATGAATTATGAACACATAAATTGTCTCACCTTCTGCAAAGTACGCTATTTCTTCCTTCCACTTATAATCTAAAATTGTCAATTACACCAAACATCCTCTATCTGCTTCAAATGCTTGTTTTAAAGTTGGGTAGGACAAAAAGTATAGTGTGCATTAAGGGCTTAGGCTATTTTGCCTCGTATTCTTCACGCCCTCGACACTCAATGTACTATTTGCTTGCTTTTTACTTGTACCTTAAGTCGTTCATTCCCTGATTTTATATCTCATGTCGTCAAGCTGATCACGTATGTTTAATCTTGAGTATCTTAATAAGAGGATGATTCTAACTATAGGGAACATCGTCGCGAATGGACAAGACCCTCTTCTTGAAAATTATCAGGAAGTACGAACAATTGGATAACGTAAAGTTTCTTTACGAAACAGCAGAGAAGGCTGCTGAAACACTTTGCCTCGACTTCAACATCAGGGTATACATACATCAAACATCCATTGCGAGTACTCACTCCTGAAGGCATCTAAGCGCGTATCCAGAAAAGCGACCTAGAGGAGGTGGCAACGGAAAATTTTGTACACATAGGTCGGCTTCGAACCGACGAGCGGAAGGTTAGCTACACAAGCGCAGCACAGTTTAGAGGAGCAAAACTGTCGCTTCGGAAAGAGCGTGAAAGAAGGGGTGCCAACTTATAAAATTCGAGTACTCCAGCTGATCGAAGCTGTCTAAAAATACATTTAAGCAAAACAAATAAAACCTAAAAGATGTCTCAAGTTTACGAATTACTAGAACTGCTAGCCGCCCCAGTTTTGCAGCGTGAGAGGAGCCAGGAGGAACCCGCGGGGTTGACAGGTTGATCAACCAACCAGCAGTAGCGCAGAGATAAAGGGGCAGTGAATGGTAACTCACGTGCGGCTCGTGCCTGATAGGTTCCACGCCGCTGACTTAACCCCGGGTAAGGATCAAGGCTACTTGCAAGCCATCTCCTAAACCGTTCTTATATCAGGATTCAAGTGTATTCAGATGAACAATTACTTAAGACTTCAATCAGTAATCAATTCGATTTGAAATTTTAACAGACATCAACCAATACGTTTTTGGTACAATAAACAATTTTAAAACTATTCAATTATTCAAACTCCATAACAGCCGTCCGAATCTGCGGCTTGTGTGACGCCATTACTTTTGATGACCTACTTTACCGAGAGTTTCGATCACCTGAAATGCATGAATTTCATAAGTTGACAACTCTTCTTTCGTGCTCTTTCCGAAGCGAAAGTTTCGCACCCCCGAAAAATTCTAAGTGCGTGTAGCTATGAATAATTTAATTGACTAATTGCTAACCAATTTTATACCAGCAAACTTGATTTTCACTCTGCGCGCGCGATAAGTTTCTCATTATGAGTCACATTCGCAATATAAATGTTTCAGAGGGCTCTCTAAAAAACCAAAACAAGTTTATGGTAATTTCCTAGTTAGAAAACATTCCTTTAAGTCATACAAATTTAAAATTTTGAACTTTCATACCTGAAGAAAATGTTCCATTTAAATATTTAATACTCGACTACAAAATAGAAGCATTTAAAACATTAGAACTTCTAAATTTAAAGTATCATCAAACAATTTTATCAGACTTTTTCAACGTTAGGGTTCTCTTTTCTTGTCTGAAAAAAACTATTTTCTCTCCTTTGAATAACTTTAAGTTAGAAAAGTGGATTAAATATTATTTATTTGTCAAAATTAGGTCAGTTACACCAGCCCCCCTCCTCCCGCTCTTAACTTTCGTATTTTCTATAGCCTACTGATTTGGAAAATGAAAGTTTCGATTGCATGACCTTGAAGATCTCCAAATGCGCTGATATGCGACATTAAAAACAAATTTTGCGCCACATTGATAACTGAGTTATCAGCTACCAAGTGAAGTGTGGGGGAGGGCTGACATTATTCTTCTAATATGATGACATCAATTCAAATTAATTATAGCTCTCCATCATTACTTCAAATGCGCTCAAATGCTCCACCACTAAAAAATTCTGGGCTAGTTAATTAACAAAGATAGCTATTTGGGAAGGGGGTAGCGTGACGCAGATCTTAAATCTTCGACAGTGGTCTGAAATTTAAAATTACGGATATGAAGTCAGTCGTCTTCAAGTACGCTCATATGTATCATTGGAATTTTCTGCATATCTTGAAAATGGCCTAAGATATAAAGGTCATACGATTTTGCAAAGTTATGACCGACAGAATAAAAAGCTTCTAATCAGCAGTGATGAAGGGACTTCCATATGGGGTTTGAAATGCGCCCATATTCGCCATGAAAATTTTGTGCATATCTTGAAAATTGCCCAAGATATGGAGGTCATAACATTTTGCAAAGTGATGACCAATTAAATAAAAAGTTTTCAATTCGCAGTGATGAAGGGAGTGTCGTGTATATTTTCAAATGAGGTACTTCTCGCTAGCACCTCCACAACGGAATTTGAACATTTCCTTTATGCCATAATTTTGGGCTTTTTTTGGGCACCGATGCCGATCTTGGGCTCTTTTAGTTTTCTCAAAAAACCGACTTGTGTGTGGAGCTGCTGGCAGCCAGCAGCCCCATTTCATGAAATTAAAAAAAAAATTTTTAAATCAACATCACCAGAATTTTGGGCTTACGAATTCAGCCTAAATGTATCAGTAATAAACCACATCCCCTTTGAACTACTTTTATCACATCTAACGAACCAACTCTCAGCTGCCTACAACTAAAACCACCAACAAACTTTCAAATTGAGAAGAATCATCGCTGACAACCTCCCGAGACTCTAGTTAATTAACTCCAGAGCAATATTACGTAACCCCAAGGAACTACCCCTATAACATTTAACAAACTAAGTCTCAGCTGCCTTTATCTGAAACCGCTAAAAAAATTTCAAAACAAAAATAATTACCACATAAAAGTTTCCATGACTCAAGTTAATATATCTATTCCCACAGTAATATTCCGCAACCTCTAGGAACTGCCCCTATTACATTTAACGAACCATGTCTCAGCTGCCTTCAACTAAAACTGTCTGAAACATTTCAATTTGAAAATAATCACCCCAGATGAATTTGCAAAACTCTAGTTAACATATTTATTCACACACTAATATTCCACGAACCCTGGGAGCTACCGCTATTCTATTGAACGAACCCCGTCTCAGCTGCTTTCAACTAAAACCACAAAAAAAAATCCAATTGAAAAATACGACAGACAACTTTTCAAGACACCAGTTGATGTAGCTATCTCCACAGTAATATAAATGTAATAGGCGTAGTTGCTGGGGTTTGTGAAATCTCCCTGTAAGGGTAGATACATTAATTAGTTTTTGCACTTTTGGAGAGCCCAAAAAAGCTTAAAATTCTGACGCTGTTGATTTTTTTAATTTTTCAAATTTTCTGTAATGTAGATGCAGGTCGCGAAACGCACCTCATTTGAAACTCCAAACGACATTCCTTTCATCACTGTAAATTAAAAACTGTTTATTTTGTTGGTCATCACTTTGCAAAATTTTATGAACTTCATATCTTGGGCAATTTTCAAGAAATTCAGAACATTTCTGTGGCGCATATGCGTGCATTTGAAACCTCATACAAAAGTCCTTTTATCACTGCGGATCAAAAACTTTTTATCTTATTGGTCATGACTATTCAGTGGGCTATAGAAAACACGAAAATTAAGAGGGGGGGGGGAGGCTGCCGTAACTGAACTGTAAGAATTAGCATTCAGAAGCGCACTGTGGTTCATGAACTGACCTGATAAAGTTCTTGTAGGCCGACCCTAAAACCCTGTTCGATCTACCCAATTTTTTTGAAAAAATGCAAAGTATTTTGAAAATTTCTTGGGATGTAAAAGAATTTCAATCGATTTTATTGGAATTAATAGAATTTCCTGAACTTCATAAGGATTTTGAAAGATTTCATATGATTTAAAAGGTTTAAGGGTTTTGGTTAATGATTTCAAGAGACTTCATAAGCTTTCAAAAGTTTTTCATGGGATGAATTTACGCGATTTTTATTGGATATTAATAGTTATCAACACAATTTATTGACGTTTCGAATGATAATTCGTCAGAATTTAATAGGATAAATAAGATCTTAGGACATTTAAAAGACTGCAAAGGATTTTAGAGGATTTCGAAGAATTACAAATACTTCGGCGGACTTTTAAAGGATTTTATAAGATTTTCAAGGATTGTAAAGATTTTTGGGTACTTTAGAAGATTTCCAGAAATTTCTAAGTACCTAAAAAAATTTCAAGGAATTTTAAAAGATATTAAGGGATTTAAAATATTTGAGTGTATCTTCAAAATTGCAAAGAATTTTCAAAAGATTCAAACGATTCAAAGGAATTTTCAAGGAGTCTAATTATTTTAAAAAATTCATCAAAATTGCATGCCATGTAAAAGAATTACCTAGAATTTCGGAAGATTTAGAAGGATTATGTAGGACATATAAGTTTTCAGGATATTTCAGAAGATTTCAATTGATTTTTAAAATATTTTAACGGATTTCAATGTTATTATTATTATTATTATACCATTAAGCCATTTCCCTTTCGGGGTAGGCGTGACTTGCTCGGTTGGAAAGTAGTGGGATAGGTATATAAGTGTAAAGTAGGTCGTTATATGGTATAAGGTAGATAGGTATATAGGTATATGTATTATGGTATAGATATTTTAGATTGATCTGGAGTTTTCGTGTTATTTATTCAAATAACACGTTCACTCCGCAACACTGCTCCGACCCAGGTTGCTGATCAATCTCTCTAGCGATCACCTCAAGTGAGGAGCCTCACAAAATTGTTATGTATGGTTCCCCACTTGGGCCCATTAGTATCCAAGGTCTTTGTTTCAGGCATCATTCACTCTATTGTCACTCTGTTTATAAACTATTTGTCACCACACATTTCTGTCCTGGCATACTACTCTAGCTTCCTTTACGTCCATGCATTTCTTCATGCAAGCTCTTCTGTTCCTATGACTTCTTATGTCTCTTCGGATTAATGTCTCATTTACAGATTCTAACCATTCTTTCGGCGGTCTACCTATGGGCATTCTGCCATTTACTTTACCTTTATATACTTGCTTCGTCAGTCGTTCATCTTTCATTCTTTCAAGATGTCCGAACCATCTTAACTGATTTCTTTCCCATATGTCAACTAGCGTGTCTCCTGTACCACATTCTTTGAGGATTATCTCGTTTCGGACTTTATCCATCAGTGTTTTTCCGCATATTATGCGCAGAGGTTTCATGCCGATCGCGTTGATTTTACTCCTGTCCTTTTCTTGACAGGTCCATGCCTCGCTACCGTATAGTACAGTTGGTACGAATATGGAACCATGTATGGCCATTTTAGCTTTTTTTGATATGCTTCTACTTGTGAGGATGGACCCTGCTCTACCGATAACCTGCTTACCCTTATTTATGCGCCTATCTAATTCCCCATCTATTTTTCCGTCGCTAGTGAATAGACTACCTAGATATACGTACTTGTCAACTTGTTCTAATCTCACATCATTTAGGACAATGTTGCATATTGTTTTCTCACTTTTTCCCTCAAAAACCATGACTTTCGTTTTATTCACGTTAATTTTGAGGTCCATGTTCTTCATGCTTGTGTTAAGTTTATTCAACACTCTTTGCAAGTCTTCGACTGATTCTGCCATAACAATCTTGTCATCTGCGAAAGCCAACCCACGTACTTTGACGGTTTCGAGATCTATACCTTTTTCGTCGAAGAGGGCAGTTCTTAGACACTTATCCATGAGTATGATAAATAGCCACGAGGACATAACGCATCCTTGTTTCACGTGTTATTTTCTTTAATTTTAAGGGCTACGTTTTTGGAATTAATATTAGAAGAGTTATAAATCATTGATTCAGGCGATAGTGTCCGTAAAAAACCTACCGAATGCTAGTTTTTTCGTAATTAAATTTAAAAACTGGCAAACTCCAAAACTGAGTAGGTTCAAATTCAATGCCCGTAAAAATTTGATAAATTTACAAATGCACTAAGAACTCTGTACATTTTGAAATAATTTCATTTCAATCGTTAAAAAACCTAACCTAACATAACAAACTGAACATTAAAAAAAATTTCGAATTTTAAATTTTGAAGCTGACCAACTTTCGTTTCAATGCTTCAAAAATTAAACTACTTCATGATGGAAATTATAGAAATTTTGAAGATGATGAAAATTATTATAAGGTATCATAAGCATATGATACTAAATGACATTCAATGCGATTGGATAGATTTTATTATTAAGTAATAATATTTTTTCTGTACAAAAAAAAACATTCACTGTCATGTCCTCCGGTCAAAATTAACGAATTTTTAATATTGTAAACTTTCAAAGTTTAATTGTTCCGAAAACGTTGAAAATGATGTGGTTTCTAATTGGGAGCTTTAAAAATAATTAATCCAAGTCTAATCAAGCAGTTTCAAGTTAAACAATTTCACACTTTGTTCAAAATTAAAGTATTCTTAAATTAGGATCGTGAAACTGAATCAATAATAATAATTAATTTTAAAATTGTGCACCTCACTTTTCGAAATTTATCATTTTAATCTGTAGTACAAAATTAATAACTTTAATATCAATTATAAAGCATATTCATGCATGCGGAACAACTTCATGTAATTAAAAGTCAAATATGATGTCAAAACTGACGTATGTTATAATAAACTGTCAAATCGACAGTAGGGCAATGCGAATAAATGAGTTTAAAGAATATTCTAAACAATATTTAGCAGATTTTCGAATAATAATCTTCTTTACAATTTTTGTTTTTATTTTCTAGTGAAAAATGAAAAAGTTGAAATAAGTGGGTGATTTTCCGTCAAAGTGTACATTTTTTACGTGTAAGCTCCCTGGTTTCCAAAAATCGTATAACCTCAATAATCAACAAATAGGAATGCTTCCTGTATTGATGCTTCATGAAAGCATTACTAGTTATGCTAGTAATGCTTTTATGAAGTATCAATACAGAAACCACCCCTATTGGGCAATTATTGAGGTTACTCGATTTTTGGAAATCAGGGGGCTTACACGTATAGAATTTAAACTTTTACGGAGAATGATCCGAGTCAAAGAATCCAATAGAGAATACACTCATACCCCAATTCTGTGCCAGCCTCGGGTCTGGTCGGCACAGAATAGGAGCTTTCTTCATGAAAAACACTCAGGACCGCATCATGTAACCTTTGACCTTGGAACAGTATGGCGCAGTAGCGCTAAGAGAATCGCGACCAAAACAACATCTGATACAGCACTGACTACTCAAGCGTATGGGCCGTCAAGGGACGCTCAGGGAAGGGGGAGGCAGAAACAGTCAAGCGTGAAGGCGGCACAATATCGAAGGGCACGAAACGGGTCATGCGTGTATACAAAACCATCAAACGTATGCAATTATTGTATTCGGAATCTTTTGGAATATGATAGTGAGGGACAGTAAGGGTACGTGTGTTAGCATTAGCAGTTGATAAGGCTGTTATGGCAGAGTAAATTTAAGACTTGCAAAGAATGTTGTTAAAACTGAATAGAAGCATGAAGAACATGAGCCTTAAAACTAACGTAAATAAAACAAAAATTATGAAGTTTGAAATGAAGTGTGAGAAAACAAAGTGCAACATTATCCTAAATGATGAAAAAATAAAACTAGTTGATAAGTACGTATGTGTTGATAGCCTATTCACTATAGTGCTGGAAAGATGGATGGGAAGTTAGAAAGGTGTATAAACGAGGAGAAGAAGGTTATCGGTAGAGCAGGGCTCATTATCAGAAGTAGAAATATATCAAGTAAAGCTAAAAGAGCAATACATAATTCTATATTTTGTGCAGACCGAGATGTACGGTAGCGAGTCCTTGGCCTGACAAGAAAGGGATTAAAGTAAAAATAACCCGATTAACATGAAATATCTGCGCACATGATAGGCGGCAAAACACTGTTGAACAAAGTGAGTAATGAGATAATCCAAAAAGAATGTGGTGTAGAGGAGACACTAGTTGACATATGTGAAAGAAATTCGTTGAGATGGTTTGGACATTCTGAGAGAATGAAAGATGAGCGACTAATGAAACAGATAATCGTTTTTGTCGTATGCAATTATTGTATTCGGAATCTTTTGGATTCTGAAGGACTCTTATTGAAAATGAAATGCTTCTCTAGAAATTTCACAACATTTTTTCAATACAACTTAGAGGACTGTCTTCTGAAGGCTCCGTTTCAATAATTCCCTGACTGTTTTCACTGTTTGGATAAATTCTGTGTCATAAGCTTATTTTTTGTGTGTAAGAAAGCGCTATCTCATAACATTTCATTCTTGTTATTTTGTTTATTTCTTAAACAAAGTATATTCGCAGAGCGAAAGACTCTGTAGACCTTTGTCGAGAAATTATTGTCAATGATCCATAATTATGAAAATATTAAAACATGAATCTCTCTAAAAAAATGTATTTTCTCGATTAGAAATTTGAAATATAAAACAGTAATTTTTGCACAGAGTTACTTAAAGTTCTTATACACATTTAAAAAAAACGGTACTTCGCGTTTCAATGGTCGGCTACTTAGCGGATTCGTTCAATCGTATTGAAAATTAACCTAATTACGCATTAGCGGTAAATAGCTGTTATACACAGCAGGCACACGCGATTGATTAGAGCTCAGTGTCCATTAAATGGCAATAAAGTCGTTAGTAAGTACAGAAGTAATATAATGGTAGACCGCCCGTGTGTAGCAGACTTGTAGAGTGTCACTCACAATTACATGGCGAATGCAGTCAAAGGATAAAACACGCATGATAAGCGATTTAACGATTGATCAGGTAATGCTCAAAGACTTGAACATCGGCGGCTGTTTGGTTTCACAATAATGCAATAACAATCATTTTTCTGAAGTATTATAACATTACACTGAAATTTTTTTCTTCAAAACCAACAATTAGCTGTAGTCAAACTAAATCTAGTTGAAATTACATGAATTCCTTTTTAATGATAGTATGGTCATATAATTGATTCCCAAATAACGAAATGACATCTTTGGCATATCTTAAGGATAGCTCAAAAGGACATGGGATATCCTGAAAAATATACTCAAAATCTCCCGGGATATTCGTGGCGTATTCCAAGGATATCGACATTTCCGGCTCGTACGATATCCACTCAATTTTGTGTGCGGGATATATACCATTTCGGAAATGGAATCCAATATATTTTTGGAATGCATAATTATTGAAATATGCAGAATTCCTAAAAACATAAAGATTGACAAAAATCTGCTTTATGCAAATCTCGAATATTTAGTTTCTTTCAAATTCTATCTCAGTATAATCATGAAAAAGTCATTACCGATAATTATTTTCATAACCAACAACAGCCTACTTATAATAAGAAACAAGTATCTTTCTGAAAATTTAAGAGTTGGCTGTTATTGCATTTATAACCTCGAAATTGCGTAGTTTGGAGATCGCTTTTTTCACTATAAGTATAACCGAAAAATCCTTTTATTACGACAAAAACAATCCAATTATTATATACCGCATTGGTTTACACAATATAAATGAGAATAGATTATAATTCGGCATGAATATTCAAGAAATTGTTAACTTTTTTTAGAGTTTCGTTATTGTGTGATATAGTTTTTGATAGTTCCCACACGCTGAGTGCCATGATTGAATTTACCTGGAAGTGTCTATAGAGGGGACTCTTACTATCATAGTAATTTGTAATTTTATACTTTGTGCAAAAACTCCGGAAAAATACCTAATATTTGGAAATGATGAGTTATTTCACTTATACGATTGAATATACATATATAATTAGCAGCAGATATATCTTAATTTTCAGGAATATGCCAAATTATAGAATTGGGATATCTGAGACATCGTTGGGAGATTCCAGGTATATCGAGATTTTCGTCCTGTACGATATCGTTCGCAATATTCCTAGGATATCCTATCATATGCCCAGGATATCCTGGGGGATAAATGGGATATCTGGCTGATATCTCATGCTGTGAGGGTTCAACTATACAAACCTAGTGACACCTATTAAACGAAACCTAGTTTCATCACCTTGGGTGTCATTAACATCGTAACTGTGGTTGATGATGATGATGAATATCTAGTGTGTCTGCCGTGGAGGAGAGGTGCCAGGATTGGGCCACATTAACGTTTTTCTACGTTGTATCGCCAAAAGAGATTCTGCGTCTCCATTTGTGTCCCTATCTCAATGGCTTACATCATTTGCAAATATTTTGGATAGTAGTGGAGCCGATTCATAATCATGAGTACAATAGGCTCTTTCATAAACAATTTCAAGGGAATTTAGTGCTTGAAGTTTGATGTAGAAACGACTGTCCAAATTTTCTAACACGTAACCTCTTTCACTGTTGAACTCCATTGATGCGTAAAAGGAATCTGTTGGATGTAAGAATTTTTTCTTCGAGTGGAATGAGGTCCGAAGAAAATGAATATTTTCCGAAACTTTGATGCACTTCAGGATTATCAAAATTTGGAACTCAATTTATTTGGTCAACAATGCTACTCCTCATAATTGCAACTATTTTGCCTTGTCAAAGTAAATGAAGATTTTAGTTGAAGCAAAATCTTCTTTATTGTTATTGCTAAGATGAACCTTGTCACTCTTACTAGCATTGGCGTACAAGGCGTACAAGGAACTTTTTTGGTGTATCGTCACATGCTTCTATATATATATATATATATAAAAACAAAGTTAAACAACCACCGCAGGGTACCACTAAGAGCAACTGCCATCTTGAAAAAATGTCAATGGCCCCCAGTAGAACCGCGGTAAAATACACCTATGGCCACGTCTCACATCCGTGAGATGGGTGGTCTATATATATATATATATATTATATATAAATATTTATAAGCAATTTCGAAAGAAGCAAGAAACTGTTTTATAAATGGACGTTGATTAATATGAAAGGAGGTAAAAGTACATAAATAGTCAGAATGAGAAATAGCAAGGCTGTAATGAATTTAAGGAATTATGAAGAGGTGAAGTTTTAGGGAACCACAACTGCGATATAGAACACGATACGTTAGGAAACCCAATTTAGAGAGTCTGTGCCTCTGAGATTCGGGATATAATTAGGAACTTAAAAAATAGTGAGAATGCTGGTGTAGACAGTATTAGCGCTGAAATTCTTAAATACGGTAACATAAGAAGCCGTAGAAATACAAGAGCTTGCATGAGAAAATGCATGGACGTGAAGGAAGCTAGAGAGATATGCTAGGACAGAAAAGTGTGACGACAAATTGTCTAAGAAATCCATGAAGAAGAGTGTCAGTGGAGTGATTCACGCCTGAAACAAAATACCTTGGATAATAATGGACTAGATTGGGGAGCTTCACCAGATCTGCAACCTGGGTCGAAGCAGTTATATGAAAAGAACGTGTTATTTAAATAAATAACACGGGAATTCTAGATCAATGTAAAAATCTATACCCCCTCTCTCACAAATGATTTAATCGTATGATAATATACACTGAAAAAAATAACCTTAAATGTCTTATGATCTTGTGTCTTAAAATCGTTTTCAAGAAAGGAAAAAAATGCTCTTTGAATTTAAAATTCCCAATTTTACTAAAAATTAAAATTGAATTTAACACGTGTCCAAATAGCAAAGTTCTATCTCGTCTCCCATATGCATATTGACAGGTTATATTTCGAAGATTCGAATGAGAATGTTTCATCTCGGTGGTAAAATCTGGAAGGTTACGAATTGTCTTGGACGCGTAATGTTGAATAATTATGATGGCTATTTTTTGCTTCAACAATCATTCCAAATTCACTAATTTTCGGTGAAGAACTAAAAAATATTTAGTCAAATTTCACTAGTTTGCAGTAGAAAAACTCAAAGTTTGGAGAAACTTTTGTCTGATTTTTCAGAAAAATAGCATAATCTACTTTATTGAATAAATTTTTTTTTTATTAATTGAATGTTTATAGTCGCTTTAACTGCCAGGGTTATTAGCGATTGTACTATAGGGGTACTATAAACTGTAGAGTATCATCCATGGGGTATATACCAAGGGACAGAATCAAAGCTCTCTGAAAACACATCCAGCCTCGCTTTCTGCTTTGGGAATCGAACCCGCGCCCGCGCAGCATTCGAATATAAGACAATAACGATACCTTCTGAGCGACGATGACGCCCTATTGAATAATTTATTTAATTAATTTTGATGATGTTGATTTTAAAAAATTCATTCGTAACTTATTGAATCAATTCTTGAATTTTTCCCTCCCGTTTGTAAGTTCCAATGAATTGAAATGTAGAGGGCGAACACAGGAAAATGATCAAAATTGCTCATCGTAACCAAACAATCACAAAAATCAAATAGCACTACGTTACAAATAAAACCTTACATGTCTTTAATACTTCTACATGAAAAAAGAATTCTCCTTTTAAAGAATTTTTTTTTTAATAATTCATCAATCGTGAGTTGTTTGTTCTAAATGGTGCAATCAGGACTGAAAAAGTATAAGCTAATATTTCTTTTAGCAAAGTTCAAAATTTTAAAAAACATACCTAATGCTTCTAAATCCAGTGAGATTGATTGAACTTACTGAACATGTTATAAACAATTCCAGAATAGGATAATTAGTTAAAATTGAAAAATTGTTCGAGAATGCTTCAATTTCAAGGATTTATAATTCTAGTAACAACAAAAAATCAAATATACTTTCAGCTAATGATTAGCCTGATTTTATACAAATATATAAAAATTATAGCCTGATTTTGTGTACAAAATATGATTGACAATAAATATTCATCACAAAAATGTTTTAAAACTTATAACAAATGAAATTAGAAATAATGCAAAGAAACATTCTAAAATACTGCAACAAACATTATATAAAAATCGATTTAGAAACAATATAAAATATTTGAAGGAAAAATACTTGAAAACCTTTCAAAAGTGTTTGATAAAAAAAGAAAGTTACCTATATAAAAAACTGCCGATTGCAGAGACACATAGTGATTTACAAATATCAAAAAAGCAAAGATCATCAGAGTAATAACAGTAAACATTTTTCCCAATTAATAATTATTTTCAGCTACACTGAGGACCAGGGAAATTATGATGTGATTGAAATGTCTTGGAATAATTGAAAATAATAGAAAAAAAGGTTGTGTCAACTTTAAATCAAAATTAATTTTTGGCTGTCACACATTAATTAATTACACAGCCCACACAAAAAAAATCTTTTTCCGCATCTGGAGGTGAGATCATGTTTGCTATGTATTCTGTGGTCGCTGAATCTGAATACGTGGTCCGAAAAGCCTAGAATGTCTTGGTTCTGACATAACCTTAAAAAGCCTGATAAACAATCTTTTTTCGGGTCTGGAGGTAAGAACATGTTAATTATATGTTTTTGGGGCCGCTGATTCCGAATCCGAGTACCGAAAAACCTAGCACGGCAGGGTTCTGACATGAACTAAAAAAACCTCAGAACATGTTTTTTCAGTCTGGGGGTCAGGCCATGTTTATTGTATGTTTTTAGGTTCGCTGAATCCGAATCCGAGGTCCAAAAAATCCCGACAAGTCAGGGTTTCGACATAACCTCAAAAAACCTCATAAAACTTTTTTTTTCTGAGTCCGGGGGTCAGATCATGTTCAATCTATGTTTTTGAGGTCGCTGAATCCAAATCCGTAATCCAAAAAACTTCAGCACGACAGGGTTTTGATTTTCGAAGAAACTCGTGAAATTTATTCATACGACTTGCGTGTGTCTGCATCCAGGACACCTCCTTGCGGTGACGAAGGGCAACGGAGTGAGCCTGTGATGCGGCTAAGTCCCTGGATACGGCTCTGATGCTATCATGGCAGGCTAAATGCTGAGGGTTCTTGGACCTCGGATTCGAATTCAGCGACCTAAAAAAACATATGATGAAGATGGTATGACCCCCGTACTTAAAAAAAAATTTTATGAGATTTTTTTCAAGTTATCTCAGAACCCTGATGTGCTGGAGTTTTTTGGACCTCGGATTCGGATTCAGCGACCCCAAAAACATAACATGGTCTGACCTCCAGACCAGAAATAGTATATTGCATTACAAGTGGTAGGCGATGGCCTTTTCGTGACAAGTGCAGTGTTTTTAGGACGAGTCGTAGGTGAGGGCACCGAAGGTGCCCGAACCGAAGACGAGTCTCAAAACACTGCACGAGTCAAGAAAAGGGCCTACCACGAGACATGGACGAAACTTTTTACAACAAGATCATGAAAATCGTGACAAAAACGCTA
>CAKNXH010000060.1:329064-397923 GCA_932178445.1 Andricus quercusramuli | reverse complement strand
CCCCCCCCCCCCCCGATTGAAAAAGAAACCAAATCATAAATTAAAATTATGATAAGATTACATTAAATAAGTTTAACTACCAAATTTTTTCAAATAAAAAGAAGAAATTTAGAATCCTGATAAATGTATACCTGTTTATTTTAGCAACTTTATTTTAAAGAGAACACTTTGAAGAGTATAACATTTTGAACTAATTTAAATTTTCCCGCAACTTTGACTTGAGCAACTATAGCGCACCTAGCGGCGGAGAGGCTACCGGCTTTGATAACCTTATTTCTGAATGCTGTCGCGCATTTGTTCGGTTTTCTCCAGTAGTTAAATCAATGTGATATTATCAAAAATAGAGAAAATGTCAGATTCGGACGAAAGTGAAATCTTTCAGTGTACGCCTCTTATTTCTGCACGGTAAGTCGCGAGACGAGCGCGCTACAGTTGTCGCTGAAAACATCGACCTATTTCCGTCTTTATTTAACTATCTTCCTTTCACTTATTGTGAAAATGTGGAATGCTTACGAAAAGCGGCCTTTTCGTAAGCATTCCTCATTTCGCACGTTCTTTATTCGCATCGTTCGAAATGCGCCACATTACACACAGATCATAAGTACGAAAACACGCCATTTTCATGATAGTGTTGTAAAAAAATATTTTATTTTCCGTGTGGCTGTGTTATGCTGTTTACCAGCATAACAAGTAATCGTACTTGCTATTTAAGTTTTTTTGGAAAAAATTCTTCACATTATTATAGTAAGGGCTGACATATGAAATAAATCTCAATTAATTTTGGAGAGTTTTTCGAGTCTTTAAAAATAGATCAAATCTGATTATACGTATGAAAATTTAGCTCAATAAGTCAAACTATACCTACAATGATTTTCCCATATATATCCTTAACACTACTTTAAAAAAATAAGACAATTTCCGAGGTATTTAAAGATTTATTAATGACTGTATATTTCTCTTTTATCTTTATTGCAATCTAACCTAACACCAATTACCGTTGAGATTTTATATTTGAAATTCTTCACAGGTTTAAAGAGAATCAATTCATAAGTTTTTTTTTGTTGAACTTTTTTCAAGTTTTGAATTCTTGCAGTATACATAATTGGGAATTGATATTCCTTTTAATGCGTCAGATGCGGATTCGCTAAGTTTGACGAAGTGAAGTCATTATGTTTAAGGAAGACAATTAATAACGTATGATAATTTGCCTTCCTCTTGATTACGAGGCTTCGTTAAACTAATACTTGAGAGCATGAAATTCGACGAAAAGGTGACCGGATCATTATGCAAATTTTGTGTCTTATCAAGATCAAATTTTGCGCAAGCTGATACAAAGTATCCGCAAGAGCCTTCGCCATCGATCGAACCCACACCCACGTGTTGTCGTTACCTAAGGATCCAAATTTGGACCGAAAGCAATTAAATGTTTTAGACTTCTGAGATCAGATATCTTCTTCACCTATCTTGTAGTTAAATAAATGCAAGTCTGGCTGTTTCTCTCAGAAATATATTTGATTGTTTGTGTGAAAGTCGTTTCTGTACTGTATAAAAATATTTAAATTAATACTGTAATCTTAATGTAAATTCTACAGAAATTATGATTTTACCTGGAATAAAAATATATCTGACTGAGAGTCAAATTAATTAATAATTGAACGAGAGTGTAATAGTTTATTGACAAACATTATATATATTCACAACGTTATTCAATATTAAAATAATTTCTTGGAGTCACAAATTTAATATACAATAATTAAAATTGCAAATTTTTTGATTGGGCCTTTAATTTAATGCAGAATAATATACCATTTTTATTTAGAGAAGTAAATGTAACATGAGCTCAAAGAAAATGAAATCAAATAAATAAATGTAATGATATACAAGTGCAATATTTTTTTCTTACTTAGCAGTTTTTATGATTCAAAATTCAATAACCAGCTTGACACACAAATTTTTTACGCCATTGAAAGAAATATAATTAAAAAAATTTTATATTTGCTTTTAATTTATTGTGAGGATTCATAAAAGGAAGGAACAAGTGTATACAAAAAATAAAACAGTTTTATTATCGCTTTCGCAAGAAAGACGAATTGAAATAAAGTTCTTATTAAATTACTGAATTAATTAACGATGTCAACATTCATTTTGCACGCACATGTTCATTATATTTTAATTTTATATTAAACCTGGCAGCATTTTATAATTTGTTAGTTACTTATTAGTGTTTTCATCATTAAAAATATTGGAATTACTCAAAATGTATGGTTTACTAATTTGAATGATTGAAGTTTTTCAGATTTTACACTCAATGAAAACCTTGTCCTTATTTGATAATAAAATTAATTGCTATTGATAAATATTATTGTTCTATTTAATGGCGTCCAAATTTGAAATCCTAACATTGGATTATTTTTAAATTTATTATACATATAAAATTTTTAGTGATACTGATAAAACATTTACATTTGTAGATTTATGAAACTGAAAGTTTTTCTTACGATTTAGAATTTGAATTTTTTGTACTTACTTTAACATTGGAATTGAGAAAACATTTGCCATTGATTAAAAAATATTCACATGTACCGCCGAATGTGTACATTTGTTTAAATTGGAAAGGATTCAAATAATATTTCCTGAAGCATGCTTCAAATCTTCCCATACAAGCTCGCATTCAAGAATCTTGAAAGATTTAAAATAAACAACTATAAAAATTCATAATTTCAAAACTTCCAATACAAAATACTTTCTAAAATATTATCGAATTCACTATTTTATATTCTTTCTCTGTCATTAATTCCAAATGTGAGAATATTTGTGAACATGAATCGTGAAAAAATTATTGAAAATGCAGTAACATTTAACCAATCTTCAATAACAACTTTTATTGTGGTATAAATGAAAAAAATACTGAAATTTCAGAGACTATTGTCACTAATTTCTCAATTATCTTTTACCCTAATTCAAGTATTCGCTTTTATAATAATTAAATATTGCATTGAGCCTCGATAAGTAAATCGTACAAAATTAATGCTGCAATTGTTAGATGTAGGGTACAATAATTAATAATGAAAAAAAATGTTATGACAAAAAATTCCTAAGAATTGATTGCAACCTATTCAAATTGTTTAACTATAAGATTATACACGGAAAGATTATACATGGAAATTTTTAACAAAAAAATATGCATTTTTTTACGAAATAGTTAAATTTCAAAACAATAATTAAATTTTCAGCAAAATAGTTGAACTTTCAACTAAAATGATGAATCTCCAAGAAAAAATTAATTTTCACAGAGAAGTTTAACTTTCAACCAAGTAAATGAATCTTTTATCGAAAAAAATTGATTCTTTCATATCAAAGAAGATTATTGTGATACGAAATATCTAATAGTTAATATTTCAACCAAAAAAGATTTTAGTTTCAAATAAAAACAGTTAAATTCAACCGAAAATACGCATTTCTGAAGAAATATTTGAACTCTCATCCAGAACAGATTAATTTCCAATTAAACAATTGCACATTTAACTGAAAAGATGAAATTTCCACCAAAAGAGATGAATTTTCAAACTGAAAAATTCCATCAATGATAGAACAGAAATAGCAACTAATTGTTGAATTTTCTACCAAAATAATAGATTTTTAAACAGAAGAGGAAAAATTTTTAAGCCAAAAAGACAAATTTTCAACAAAAATGTCAAATTTGAACACACTGAATTTTAAACTAAAAACTATTAATTTTCAACCAAAAATGAAATGGCTGAGTTTGTAATTCAAACAAATGACTTTCAATAAAGTAATTAATAAATTTTCAACAAAGTGGTCAAATTTCAAATCAAAGAGATGAATTTTCATCTAATAAAATGAATTTTGGACAATTTAGTTCTACCTTCAATCAAGTATAGTTGCATTTTCAATCAACAAGATTGATTTTTCATAAAAAAGACGAATTTACAACAGAATACAACAATTTTGAACCAAATAGTCGATTTTTCCACTAAAAGCGATCAATTTGCAACGAAAAACGAAAATGATCAATTTTTAATTTAAAAAATTGATTTTCTACAAAAACAAAACAAATTTTCAACAAAATAGTTAAATTTTCAACCGAGGGATGGATACTTATGACTATTTAATTAAATTGAAAAAAATTATTCAACTCCCAACCAAGAAGATGAATTTGTAACCAAGAAGATTACTTTCCTACTAAAGAAGATGAAATTTACAACAAAACACATAATTTTTTAACGAAATATTTGAATTTTTAACTAAGAACGATCAATTTTAAACCGAAAATGGACTAGTTATCACTTTGAAATATTGAGTTAAGAGAAAAATCGAATTTGTAATTGTCACTACATAATTGTTCTGCTACGTTATTTTTATAGCATTTATTTTTCTCGCAGAGCCTCTGTTTAAAATGTTTCACCGATCCGTTTAGTTCAATTAGCAATTTATTGAATGCATTAAACATGAGTCAAAATATCTCAAGAGTGTCACTTTTAAATCGATAGTGCTATTTTCAATCAATTCATACAGTTTTCGATTCTTTCCCACATCAAAATAACTCCCATGAAATATTTTTTCAAAAAATTTATTTTTTTAAAAGCTAATAACAATCAAAAATCTTGATCATTTTTTTTAAATTTATTACTCGCGAACGGTTCATCGAAATTCAATAACTGAGTTATGGAATTTTTTTTTACAAAGTATACTTTACGCTAAAAAATTGTTCGGTAGTAAAAAACATTTTTTCATTGTTTAAATAATCGTTTGTTTTAAACGATTGAAAATTAATTAAACTTGTCTGTCTGTCTCTTCCACGTGCTAATAGATTCTACAATCACTTCCTGAAATTGGAGTAAAAAAAAAAGTTTGTATTTTGCAGCAGTTCAAAAGTTATTGATTTTTTTGTGACTGCGCTCCAGCCTCCAGCGCTGGCGAGCACGCACAATTATGTAAACAAATGTAGGTACAGTTTAGGCGTTTATTGGAAGGAAGTAATCGTGTTTCTTTCTGAGTAACTTCAAATGATATGACTTGTAATATTTCGTGATTAAGATTGGTCATTCGATATTATTTCTTTATTTTATAAACAAATTTTAAAAACAAATGCATAGTTTGACCATTTATAGATAGAAAGATAACGTTTTTCTTTCTCATCGTCTTCAAATTACATAAGTGGTGATATTTAGTGACCTCTTTGACGCAAAAGTGGAGCAAGAATGAATTTGAAATCGATCCTGAAATTATTGAAATGATTGACGAGTACAACTTGGAAGCTAATTGTTCGAGAACATCACAAAACATTTCCAGTGATATTTTTTGATGGAAATAATAAAAAAGATTACCTTCTATCGACAAATGGCTCAACTATGCATTTTTTTAGGAAATAAACAAATAATATCAAATGGCAATTCTTCACGAAATATCGCCACTTATGTTAATTGAAGATGATTAGAAAAAAAACGATCACTTTCTATCTATAAATGGTCAAGCTATGAATTTGTTTCTACAATTTGTTTATAACATGAACAAATAATATCGAATGGCAATTCTTCGTCACTAAATATCACCACTCATGAAATTTGAGGACGATAAGAAAGAAAAACGATCAGTTTCTGTATATAAATGGTCAAACTATGCACTTTTTTATCAAATTTGTTTATAACATGAACAAATAATATCGAGTGACAATTCTTCGTCACTAAATATCACCACTCATGAAATTTGAAGACGATAAGAAAGAAAAACGATCACTTTCTATCTATAAATGGTCAAACTATGAACTTGTTTATAAAATTTGTTTATAAAATAAACAAGCAATATCAAATGACCAATCTTAATCATCAAATATTACCAGTCATATCATTTGAAGTTACTAAGAAGGAAAAACGATTACTTTCTTCCAATAAACGCCTAAACTATGCATTTGTTTACATAATTGTGCGTGCTCGACCAGCGCTGGAGGTTGGAACGCGGTCACAAAAAAATCAATAAATTTTGAACTACTGCAAAATACAATTTTTTCACCAAAATCTTCGGAATAGATTGTAGAATCTATTGGAACGTGGAAGAATTCTTTCACAGGCGGAGAAGTTCAATTAATTTTCAATTATTTAAAACAAACGATTATTTGAACAATAAAAAATGTTTTTCACTACCGGACAATTTCTAGCTTGAAGTATACTTTGTAACAAAATTTTCCATAACTCATTTATTGAATTTCGATGAACCGTTCGCGAGTAATCAAATTTTGAAACAAAAAGATCAAGTTTTCTGATTGTTAATAACTTTCAAAAAAATAAATTGTTTGCAAAAATATTTCATGGGAATTATTTTGATATAAAAAAGAATCGAAAACTGTATAAATTGATCGAAAATAGAACTATCGATTTAAAATATATCTATATCTATAAAATTGATCATGTGGAAATGAAACATTTGAACTGAACTGCATCTATGTTTTAATAATACTTATTTATTTCTGGAATCTCTTTCCAGAAAAATTAGGGACACCATCTCATCGCATCCTTATAAGCGACGTCTACAATTTCATGTGGGCTAAGATAATATGTCTAATTAAATAAAAAATCAAGAATCGTCTGATCACAGGTATAAAGCATAAAATGGGGGAGTGGGATTCGACACCCACTCAATAAAGAATTTATACAGAGTGATGCAAAAGTTGAAACTTCGATGTGGGCCTCGGTATATTTTAAGAGACCATACTTTTGATCGACTGCCGCGATGATTGCCTCGAACGATATCTGCTCCCGCATCTATGGCTAATTATTATTACATAGCTGTAAGCCTTTATCTGTCCCTCTAACTCTCTCACCGCCTCCGCATTAATTCACGAATCTTCATCTCTCACACGTATGTCAGTGTATGTACATTGTACATTTGCTGGATCATTCGCACACGCAGTAGCGTACTCGCCATTTCATCTCAGGGCTTCGAGAAATGATCCCTTAATGACTTGCGATTTCGACTCGATCTATCTGTAACATAACGAGATAAGTACCACTCTTTAGTTGAATGAAATAATTATTGGTACCGTAATTATCACTAATTGTAGCCATATCTTTTTTTCGACTATTGCTGTAATCAATATTCTACCTGGTTATTAAATCACGTGTCTGAAATTATATAGGAAAGGTTATTTAGTGTGATATGTATCTTTACTCGTGTAATTAATTTCAAGATAGAGGAAGTATTTTGTTGTGAGAAATGTGGGTACTAATTTTTTCCTCACAGATCTTCCTGTCTTCGTCTTTATCTGCCGTTTAAGTCTGTAAACCAGAACTTTTACTTTTGTCGAATGACATATTTTATAGATCCCTGACCTTTTTGCTACGACATGTGACCTTTCTGCTTCGACCTCTCACTTTTAGACTTTGCCCTTTGATTACACACGTCACATTTGACCTCTTCAACTTTTCATATTTGTCCTTTGAATTCTCACCTCTGGCTTTTGACCTCTGATCTATCAAATTTCAGCCCTTAGCTTTAACCCTTGACCCCTTTTTTATGTATGATCTCATACCTGTTACCTTCCATATTACATCATTTCCCAATACACTGACCTTTGACCCCTGACCTTTCAACTTCTGACCTATAACTTATGACCCTCAGCCTCTGATCTCTTAGCTTCCTTCCTCTGACCGTTTTTACAAAGAATAGTTCTGCAATCCCTGAATAGGTGGCATAAATATTTAATGTTGTTCTAAACAATTTTCAAATTATATTTTCTAAAAACTTACAAAAATCTGCATCGATTTATAGCGGTGTTCAGGGTTCAGATGCGGGCCGACACAGATTTTATCTTATTCTCAAAAAAATGATTCTTCCGCATTTCGTGTTAATTATAAAGATCTCAAATCTAAAAGGGGCACTTCGGACGGTGAAAAGTAATTCTGCAATTGATAGTCGAAAAAAAACTGTTTCTGCAGTAATTTTCAAACATCGAATTCTAATTAATTAAAATAAGTTATGAAAAATTATAGTGTCAATTATAAAGATGTACAATCTAGAAACGGCAACTTCGGACAGTAATGAATGATTCTGCAATATTTTAGTCGAAATATGGGAACTGTTTTTTTAGGTTGGAAGCTCGGTGGAGAAACGTGTATATTTAAATGATGAAACATTATATAATGATAAAAAATGTAGTGAATTAAATTGAATTGAATAGGAATAGAAATTGAAAATGAGGAAGTGACCATTTTATAAAGAATTATAATAAGTATGTGTTAAATAAGTGTTCTTCCATATATTAGGTAACGCTTTTTCGGACAATTTTTGGACCCTTCCATTATCCCATTATCCATTATAGTTTTACCATAAATGCAACGTTTTCTACTTTTTTGATCAAGTTACAATTTTCCGAATTTTATCAACAAAAATATTACGTTTTTTGAATTTTTGGTAACTCAACACCTACTTCAAAGTATAGAAAATGTCTTTCACATATCTTTTCTTGTTTCAGTTACAGAAACTTTACAAGTATTATTGCTGTTATTTTTGCATCCATTTACTATTCTCAAGTGGCCTAAGAACTACGCTCACAGATTTTTTCACGCTCAAATATACAGTAGTGTGTTTCTTTCGTGTGGATACAACTAATTTCTTTACTTTGAGAAACAATTTCAAGTAGGTATCCCATCAACGAAATACAAACAACGTAATTTGTGTTGGCACTTCGACGAATTATAACTTGATAAAAAATCATTTTTTTCTTAAGAGTATGATTTATTATTATTTGTTATCACAAACCGTGCACACGAAAAAATCGTGACACTTTTTGAGCCTATTAAAAATTGTATTTTTTAAACTAAAACTTTCAACCCCTTTGGGATGGCCTGAAGTAACATTTACATTTTTTTTTAATTACGGGCGTTCCTGATTGGATAGTTCAACTGTTAGGGGAGGCCGGGGCGAGATGAGCATAGTTATAATTTTCAGTGAAATATTTGAAAGCTATAATAGTTTTTAAAAATGTAAGTGGTTCTATACATTCTATGAACCTTCATGTATCAATTTTATCAAAGACCTAGTGTTCCAAAAATAGCAATTGCGATGAAAATATGAAACTTATAATTTATGCATATGTCTCATCTCGCCCCATGCTCTGGGGCGAGACGAGACACGTTTTAGGGCGAGATGAGACACTCAGACTATTTATTATTTTTTGTTAATAGAAGATTTTTTTTCGTATTTTTCGTACACATGAAAGATTATTTGAAGTATTCTAAGAATGGAAATGAGTATCATGACAAAATATAATTGTTTTCACGACTGAGCAATGTCATTATTCAAACCAATTCATGCTCTGTAAAATGTTCAACAAATAATTTTGTAAGGTATAATTAAGTCTTATTACTCAGGGGAAGGATTTCATAAATATTTGAAAGTATACATGCATTTAATGGTTAATTAATTCAAATTTTTCCTTTATGAAATAACTTTCACAAGTTCAAGTGGAATTAACATTTATTTGACATTTTTCATTTATAACATATTTCCAAAGAAAATTTTAAATGATTTAAAACCTGTTTTAATCAAATTCACACCCAAAAACCATAATTTTTCCCTGCATAAAAATCGGGATTTTTCTGAAAAATGTAATGAAATGATTTTGAATATAAATTTTAGAAGCTTTCTTCAACTTGTCATTTTCAATATAAATAAAAATTTCGTTTTGAATATGCTGAAAAAACAATTCAAAAAATAAAATGTATAAGCAAACCCAATTGCAGGTGCTCTGACACTAAAATTTCTTTAAACAACAGCTTTTATACAAAAGCAGTCATGGACTCTTCTAACCACAAATGTCAGTTTTTCTTTTGTAAGTTCCCACTGTCGAAACTCTTCTTTAAATTTTTATCTATATTCGAAAATTTCACTCTGAAGGACTCAATTTTTGCGAACAAAAACTTTTCTGCCAGCTCCATAAAGAAGTTATTACAAGCAAGACCAGAGCGTCTTATCTCGTCCCATGAACCCGGCTCGTTCCGCCCCAAATCACAATTAGGATTAAAACTTTAATATTACCTGTTTTTATTAATTAATTCTGTATAAATGCGTTAGTATATCGAATATCGATGAATAAACTTCACGACAAATCATTTCTGAAAAGAACAACCACAAAAATCACATATTTTGAGAGAAAATTCAGTGTCTCATTTGACCCCGTATGCTTATCTCGCCCCGGTCTCCCCTGTATTTTACTGGTTGTTTTTTCATAAATTATAACAATAAGGAAAAGGTACGTAACATTTCTTGCTCCCCCCATCCCCAATGATACAAGACTGTGACAGTTCCTCTTGAAACATCCATCTTTCCTAAGATCATTACTTTATATACATATTTGGAGGACCCCTAAGAAGAAAAGACAGTAGGACCTGCGATTTAATTTGTATATTACCGCAGCTAGACTTCAAGTTTGTCGCAAATTTGACAATCATACAAAAAGCAGTGTTTCTTATCAACTTTTCAAATGATCAATATCGACGTTCTATTCAACATGTTTCAAGTTCCTGGAGCTCAATTTGATAGTGAAATTTAGCGCTTTTTACTTAAATCATCTGATACAGATTTGTTGATGCGATCATACAGATTAAGCAAAGGTTGAATTTTTAGAAACGATTCTGAATATTAAATTATACCTCAAATTTACTCAATGTGTGAAATTACTCGAAGTGGATGAAACATCTCAATCTGAAGGTGACATCTTAACTTTTTGTTTTGTAAAGGTTTGTTTTTATATTTCATACTATCTTACGCCAGTTAAAGGATTCGAAGAAAAAATGAAATTAAACAGTGTAATGTAACATAATGGCAGGCGTGATATTTGCAATTTTTTTAATAAACCTTCGGACGCTTAAAACAATTTCAATCCATACTTGTGTTTTCATCAAATGGAATATTTTTCAGTGGTATCTTATCAAATCTATAAACTTTTTCTTTATTTGGGCTACACTAGCATTTCTTAAACTTACTGCATTACGAAAATACAAGTATACAGGGACCACTTTTGATGACCTACCTCTAGAAAATTCTCGAGACATAATAATACAACACCACAACTGAAATATCCTTCACAAATGACACTAATTTTCGAATTAATAACCACAATTGAAAAATAAGCAACTCCATAATTTATTTTTCGGAAGTATTCGCAAATGATACACTTGCCCACAGATTACCGTCGACACCCGCAAAGCACTTCCGCGGAATTCACAATTCTCGACTCGCGTCAAATTGAATACGGCGTTAAACGTTTTGCCGAAGGTCTTCCCTTTGTTGTTGAAGGTTTAACCGCGGGGCCGGAAATATTACCGGAAATTTCTCGTCGGTGGTTACGGTCCATCAGGGAAGCTAAAGAAGGTGGTAAACACTCTGGGATGGGGATGGGGATGGAAATGGCTGAAGGAGGGGAGTGGAGAGGAGAGAGGAGAGGACAAGAGAAAAGGGTTGAGAGGAGATAGAAGCTTGTATATACTAGCGTAATGATGGTTTATGGCGAAGAGCGTAGACCGTGGTGGCCGTGTTAGACATGCGGTGAACCGCAGAACGCAGCGCGGCAAAACCTTCGCGAAACAACTGCAGACGCGAGTATTGCCAGTGGCTACAGGCCGGTGCGATGTAATCGTCTTGTTTTACCTGCTACAAAGATTCACTTCAAATTGGTTCATTCTTGGACGCCGCTTTTATTGAAAATTGTTATTAAATTTCCATCATAACAATTTTCGCATTAATCATTTCCTATAGAGAAGACTGAGTGAAGTTTTTGTATTCTTTACATAACTTGACTGTTTTTCAAAGGAACCTCAATGAACATAAAATACTGCCTTATTGTTAGTTATAAGATTTTTTCTATTAGTCCTAGAAAGCTTAAAGACTAGCCAAGACCTTCAATTTACAATTTATAATCGTCAATAATAAGGGTTTAAGAAATTTCACTGACCGGTCTTTTTAGAACCTTTGTTTTGGATATATCGTTGTGAATAGGATGCCACACTCCTCAGCCTCACATGTGTTATCGACAATAATGGTTTCAATAAAAATGAAAATATTGGACTTTCACACAAGCGGTAATTATTTAAACGGTAGCGGTTTTGAAACACAAACAAGTTTACATGCATGACCTTATTGTGTTAATTTATTTAAGTAATAAGGTTTTCACTATCTAACAAATCGGAACTTTTGAAATTAAGGAATCGTCATTTGGAGAAGTTTATAGAAGTAAAAAATTCCGAATTAAAAGCTTTGAAATCAGGATTTTTAAGATCAAGCTTTCAAAACTAAAATTTATATATATGAATGGGTAATTCTACAGGAATTTCCACCTTCTCAAGGTAAGGCAAAAGGCCAGGCAAAAGGCAAGGCAAAATGCAAGACAAAGTAAGGAATAAGATGCGCTTTTCAGCCATTCTCAAGAAAAACGGCTTTCAAAAATCGCTTCACTTAAAGTTTTCGACTTATTCAAAGGAAGCGTTCACATATTAAGTCACATTATTTTAAACCTCGTTTAACCCCCCTTCCCCGTGTAACAGACCGTAACAATTCCTTCGGGACGAATACGAAATACAAATTTGAAATAAAAATATTGAAGTTACCTAATGTAAGTACAAATTGAAATTCAGCAATTTAAAACTTTTGCAATGCCATAAAGAATACAAAATAATAGTAATAATACAATACAAGTTTTCCAAATAAATATTTATTTGTTAATAGTGTCCGACCACTTCAATTCGAACTGAAATTAAATTCTGAGGAAAATAAGTATTATCTGTTTGTTTCTTGAATTTATATAAATATGATTTGTATAAATTGAAAAGAAATTGTTAGAAAAGTTTTCTGAATATTTCAGATGTGTCATAAGAGAATCTAGAAGATTTTAAAGACATATTTTTATTTTGGATATAATGGAAAGAACTTTTAGAAGTTTGGGAGAAATCAAAATCAGGAAAATTTTCGAAATTGTTTTAAAGCTTCAAGAAATTTTTTTCTTGAAATTTCTCTTTTAAAATTTGAATTTTTCGACAATTACAGGAATATTTTGAAAATTGTTGGAATCTTTTTGAATAATCTCTTGAAATAAATTTTTCGGAATGGAATACTGAAAAATGTTTTGCAATATTTTTGAATTTTCTCTTAGAATTCATTACAAAACAATCATCATACAAAATTCTATTCACCTAAAACTTTTTTCATATCCTGAAGAATTGAAAAAATTGTCACAAAGTCTTCCATATTCTTTTTCATCGCGCCTCTATTGAAACATCGAGTTTCGATACCTGCAGAGCGAGTTGAAATACGGTGTTTGTATGCAATCTTAAAACTTTGCATCCAAATTCAAAACTTGAATTTATTCTTTTTAAATAAAACCTGAACCATTTCATATATTTCCAGGGATCTTAAATTGAATTTAATCTCCTCAAATCTTTCAGAATTATCAAAAAGCTTCTATTTTTTTTCAATATTTCAAAATAAGTTTTTGCCCCTAATTTAATTTTTTTTATCTCTTAGAAAATGTAAGAACGTTTACAAATTATAGTATGGTAGCGAAATGTTAAGAACAGAATAATTTCCCATCATTAGAAAATCATTTACATTTCAAGTTTTCTCTTCTATCAATAATGTTTAGAAACATTTAGAAATCAATTTAATGATGAAGTAACATTATTTATTTAGAAATTTTTATATGCAAAGTTAATGGTGTTGACTAGGGTGGGCCGAATTTTTTTTTAATTTTTTTTCGAAAGGCCTCAGGTCCAAAAAGTTTCTACTGGGTCCCAGTAACTCGCAGGCCAAATTACAGATTAAAAAAAAAATATTTAACGGGAGCGCATCGACGATGAAGCCTAAAATGTGACAAAATATTAATTTTCACTCTTTCTATTAAAATATTTTTAATATTTGATAGCTCTAATCATTTAAATTAGTAAAATACTTCCTACTAAAGTCATTTTTTACACATACTATACAGCACTAACAAGAAAAGTGCAATATTTATCCCGAAAATGAGAGCGGGAGATAGTGCAAAGTGCATTTTGTCACTTTAAGCTCATGTTTTCCCTAAAAACAATGTATTTCTTTTGCCTAGAATTATTTCCGGTTGAATGGGTAAGAATTTTTAATGTTGTGACCGTTATGTTTGACTTCGTAGTTGGTAATTTTATGTTAATATATCCGAATTCATAATTTAAAGTTTTCCAATCTATTTTGTTATCGCTTATTGAAAATGGCCTCAACCGAGCTTAGCTTCAGGAAATTCGTTACGCATCCGATCATCAGACAAGTTACGACTTTGATACAGGATTATATAGGACGAAAATAATATTTTAATCTAGGAATATGTGAAAAAAGCTATTAATAAGATTTTTCAAGAAAAACATGAACTTGAAGTGACAAAATGCAGTACGTGCAAATGCATTTTGCACCATCTCCCGCTCTCATTTTCGGGATAAATATCGCCCTTCTCTTGTTAATGCTGTACTGTATGTGTAAAAAATGACTTTAGTAGAGAATATTTTACTGATTTAAATGATTAGACCTGTCAAATATAAAAAAGATTTTAATGGAAAAAGTGAAAATTAACATTTTTCACATTTTAGGCTTTATCGTCGATGCACTCCCGTTAAATATTTTTTTAAAAATCTGTAATTTGGCCTGTGAGTTACTGGGATCCAGTAGAAAATTTTGGACCTGAGGCCTTTCAGAAAAAAAAAAAAAAAAATTCGGCCCACCCTAGTTAGACAATTTATCTAGGTTTTTTGTAAATAACTTGAAAACAGGATTGGGAAGAATTTAATTTCCCTTTGAGAGGGCTTCAATCGCCAATAGTTTCGTTATGTTGGAATTCCTTCGTCACGAAATACATACGCAAGTTTAGGTAGCGTAACCTTTGATCGATGTTAGAAGTTTACATGTTTGAAAGTATAATTACCAAGCCTTCCATGATTTTGTAAAAATTAAATCAGTTAAGATGGTTCGGACATCTTGAAAGAATGAAAGATGAACGACTGACGAAGCAAGTATATAAAGGTAAAGTAAATGGCAGAATGCCCAGAGGTAGACCGCCGAAAGAATGGTTAGAATCTGTAAATGAGACATTAATC
This sequence comes from Andricus quercusramuli, assembly GCA_932178445.1. NCBI lineage: Eukaryota > Metazoa > Arthropoda > Insecta > Hymenoptera > Cynipidae > Andricus > Andricus quercusramuli. The sequence goes on along the minus strand of CAKNXH010000060.1, from coordinate 382,798 downwards.
CGAAGAGACATAAGAAGTCAGAGGAACAGAAGAGCTTGCATGAAGAAATGCATGGACGTAAAGGAAGCTAGAGTAGTATGCCAGGACAGAAAAGTGTGGCGACAAATAGTTTATAAACAGAGTGACAATAGAGTGAATGATGCCTGAAACAAAGACCTTGGATACTAATGGGCCCAAGTGGGGAACCATACATAACAATTTTGTGAGGCTCCTCACTTGGGGTGATCGCTAGAGAGATTGATCAGCAACCTGGGTCGGAGCAGTGTTGCGGAGTGAACGTGTCATGTGAATAAATAACACGAAAACTCCAGATCAATCTAAAATATCTATACCTAACACATATATACCTATATACCTATCTACCTTATACCATATAACGACCTACTTTACACCTATATACCTATCCCAAACTACTTTCCAACCGATCAAGTCACGCCTACCCCGAAAGGGAAATGGCTTAATGGTATAATAATAATTGTAGCTATTCACCCAGAACGAATACTTGAGAAAACTGTTTTGTTAATTTATGAAACCGAATTTTGGTTATTTCATCAAAATATTTCTTGGATACCCAAAACTTGTATAGATTAATAAAAACAACAATTTGATCGAAATATTCAAAATTTTGTTTGAAAAATAAAATTTTTGGTCAAAAATACCGAAAAACCGTGTTCCTTGATGCAGCAAAACAGATAGATATTTTTTCAGTAATTTTTACATTCTCATCGTAATAAAAAATTCTCATTGTTTGACATCACCAGTTCTCATAAAATATCTACGTTTTGAAAATCCCAGAGTGAGAAAAATGGGGTAATGGAGAAGAAAGTGGTAATGCACCCGTGTTTTTTCATTCGATGATACAAATTTCTCATCAACTTACCCTCCATTTAAAAAATTTAATTTTGTATGATTGAAGAAAAATCAGTCCCTTATATCTGAAACTTCTTATTACACAGCGAAAGCTACATTTTCTGAGGAATATTATAGGACTAAATCACAAATTAAAAAAAAAAAGTGCTGGGGTGCAATACAGTCATTGACAGGGATATTAGGTTGCAAACTCGTAAGAACGTGCAAAAGGTCGTTTCCCGTGGCGTTTCACATTCGCACGCCGTAAATCGACACAGAAAAAGTTTCATTATTCCGAGATACCAAACATGGGACACACTGTATGCTGTACGTGTGTTCACTACAGTGGTAGACGACTCTGGATTCTTTTTTTTGCGTCACGCTTGACGAGCTAAGAGCCAGCCACAGTGATTTGGCTCTTGCACATTTGTGAACATTAGATATAATTTTAATTTTGCGAAATACCATTTACCCTGGTTTTAATTTTTCCAAATAATATTTGGCATAGTACCACACTTAAAATTATTTCAAGTGTGGTACATGACAAATGGCAATTCATATAGTAAATGAATTAGAGGTAACGTGAACTTTCGGAAGAATAATCAGATGATGATTCAAAAGAATGTAAATTATGGCAAATGGTAATTTGAATTAACAGAAATTATGATAAATAGAAATTCGGAAAAATAAAAATGAGGGAAAATGGTAATTTAGAGAAATTTAAATTATGCCAAAAATAAAATAATTAGGAAAAAATAAGACATTTGGTTATTCGGAAGGCAAAAAAAATGTCAAATTGGCATTCGTACAAATAGAAAATAGCTGATGTGAAGATTATGAAAATTGGATAAAATGGCAAAGATTAATTCAAAAAAATCAAACTTATGCGCAGTATGACCCCGGAAAATTAAAATTTGGCTCTCATAGTAATTTCAGAAAATATAGATTAAGGTAAATTGCTATTCGTACACATATATCTCATTAAAATGAAAGTAACAAATAGCAGAATTTTGGTAATATTAATCAGTATGGATCTAATCTCTCATTAATTACAAACCCTGTATTGTCCTTCTGGCTTTCAAAAGCTTACTTTTTCATATACAAAAATCGGGTAAAAGTAGGGAAGTCCTGACTTTTTCTACACTTTAGTATTGCATTGGTTTGGTGTTGCTTGGAAAAACATGCCAGAGCCTCATCTAAATTTCTGTGCGGCTCGTGCGCTCTGCATGTGGAATGCGCATCACAGTAAAAAGATATGCACCTACCGACAAATCTGTGATTGGGAAATTCAAAGGTATCTCTTTCCAATTGGCTTATGAACAGGCCGCGCAATGCAACACCTTGTCTTATTTTAGCATGCCCGTGTCTAACGCCGTGAAACTGACACATGGGAACTTCGATTTGGCTCAATGAGACTGGTAGAGCCGGGAAGGACCTTCACCAGGCTCCGGAAAAAATGAACAAGTAAGAAGTAGTTAATCAAATGAATGATACGCTCGTGGTGGGTATCTAATGTGGTCTTGAAGGCAAGCATGACGAATCATACAAGGCTCAAGAAGTTCATTTCAAACTTATTCCCTGTTCTGAATTTCTAGTCCTTTATATTTCATTAGAAATTCCATTTCTACTTCTTTATTTTCCAGATATTTCATAAACACTTCAATAATGGATTCTATTTCAATATTGAAAGGAAGTAAAATGAACTCTTGCCTATTCCAAGGGCCACGGAACGTAAGCATTTGGGTATTCCAAGACTGAAGAGGCCCCCACCTCTACCGCAAGTCGTGGGGTGATTATGTCAAGCGACGTTTATTGGCTGCCCCGGTCTTGTATCGATGCGCGCGCTGTATGCATATGTGTGTCCTTGCATTTGCGCATTGAGTATTTTAGTATGACGTCAAGGTCATGATAGGATAGGTGGAAATGTCAGAAAGGTTAGCATAGTTGGTATATCTTGACGTGGAAATGCATACGCCTTTTTGGGGAAAATATTATAAACATAAAAGTAAGTTATGAATGTCGCAATAGTAATATTTTTCAAGTGTATACCTTTGCAGACCGATCGGTTTCACAAAATACAATCAACTATCCGAAATTTGAGGTTAGAGGACCCAATTCTGATCAAATCGATCCTATACACCGACCTCAAATTTTGCATATTTTATTTTGTGACAAATATTACTTTTCTTAAATTTGTGACTTACTTTCACGTTTGGAATATTTCCTCCAAATTTCGTATGGATTTCCATGACGTCATGCTAAAATGCAGAATTCAAACCAACAAGGTGAGCCTTAGAATGAGCAAGAGTTCACTCTATTCTGCTCTTTATTTATAATCATCACTCATTGCCTAATTATCTTAGTTACTGATCTAACTTGGTCTCTAATGTAATACATCATTTCTAATTCTGAGAAATTTAGCATGATAGAGAGGGGGGGGGGAGAAGAGCACAGCCGCTTCTTATTCTACTTAATTTTACTTAACTTTACTTTGCAATTGCATCTACACTGATACCTCTATGTTACTAGCGTTTTCTTTTTCTCCTTCTTTCTCTTCCACTCATGCTTTTGTACCTTCATCATCCATTCTTCTCCTAGTCCCTCCTACCCTAAAATCCTGACCGTGTCTTCTCATCCTCTCCTCGCTGCCTCTCATACAAAGCATACAATCGACCCAATACATGCTTCTATGAATCACCTACCCATTCACATATTCTGCATTTCCTTCTCCCACCCTTCTCCCAATACACTGATTCTTTCACTTCATTTTTCAGAGTCAATCTACATAGCTATTTTTGTTCATCTATTTTCTCCTATCATCTTGCCACATATTTTGGCAATCCTTCTTTTTTGTTACCTTATATTCATTATTGCATCCTGATTCCCCTTTTCTCTCATTTATCTATTACCTGCTTTTCTCTACCTCTTTAAACTCTAAAAAACTCGTTTCCTTCTCCGTTCTATCACGTTTTACGAAAGCCCGCTTTCCTTATTCTTCCACCTCTATCTAAAACTTTATTGCTAACTTTCCTCTCTTTCCTTCCCTTAGTTTCTTTTTGTTAATTTTCTCGCTCTCTTTCCTATCCTTGTTCTTAATTCATCCCTTTCAGCTTCTTTTCATACCCTAACTCGTACTTCTCCAGTCTGCCCCTAAAGTTCATCTAATATGTCTCTCTTGCAACCTCTCTATCTCATTCCTATCCTTGCATCACCATATCTCCATAGCCTAATACCGGCCATTGTCAGTATATCGAACAATCCCATTTGCGTATTCGAATCTTTGTTCAATCTTCTCCTTCTCAACATTTTCCCAAATATTTACACCTTTTCATCCCGCTGCCCATTCTTTCTCTGGCCCCTCTTCCTCAACCTCATAAACTTCGTTTTATCTGTATTAAGCCTCAGTTGTTTCCTATCAAAGGATTTTCTCTAACCCAGTAACTAACCGCGCCATTCCTTTCTCATTCTCCAGCAGCATTACTATATCATCCGCATATATGCCAGTGCTTCAAATTTTCACTCTTTAGCCTTACTTTTTTCACTTACTTAGCTTAGAGTACAATCCTGCCTTACACATCTAGTCAAACAAACACTATCTGCTATTTGTTGTCCTACTTTGACCTCACTTTTTCTTTATCTAAAGATCTCTGCTACTCTTTTCCCTAAACCTTTTCTTATTCCCATTTCCTCCATAGCATTATCACCCTCTTCCCTGTCAAATAAGCCAAATGTCGCCTTCAAATCCACAAACACGACTGACAAGCTGTTATTCTTCCTTTTAATCATTTTACCTCATTCGGTGGCATTACCTTTTTTCCTTCTACCTCCTTCTCTAAGTTCTCTGATACTATTGTCACACATGTCATGTTCATTGACCTTATCGCCCTCGCTATTTCTTCCTTTGTGATATCCTTGGAATACATTTTTCTTTCTTTTGTATTCTTCTGCGCTGTTGTCCCCATTTCTAAATTTTATTGAATCCTTTCTCACTAGTAATTGATAATATTTTGAACGCATTTTTATATCAGGACAATTCACAAATACTAGCAAACTTTTTGCTATTTATAAATGGAAATTATATTTTACACAATTTGTTTCAATCCTCATTTGAAAAATTCTAGATTCTTGTGCTCAATCTGTAGGTAGTGGTCCCTGATATTGTAAAAGGTTATTAAAAAAATTAAATGATTTCCAGAAGCATTTTTTTCAGATCCTAGAGTTGGAAATCCAATATGCACTTATTTTGTTGATTATTTAAGATTTATTCAATGATGAGTTAGAAGAATGATTTAATTGATTACAACATTTACAATACTATTTTCAAAATGTCAGACATGCCAGTCAAAATCGAATATTGTGAGTTGTGATCAAGAATTGAGCGGATGAGAATGAGATTTGATATTTCAATCAAAATAATTCTTTCAGATTGACCTGAATCCAGTAGCTTATTTAGGTATTTGAGAATTAAAAAATACGAACTACGCTCCTGAAGTAACTGTCAAAGCACGCACGTCTTGCGTACGATGCTACAGCGTCTGTTTGTAAAAGAAGCACTTGGCGCATCACTTTAAAACCGGGACTCGTTTTTGTAAATATACTAATGACTGCTCACATGAATTAATTAGTTGAGACCTACGGGCACTGGGACTTGTTTTACAACACGCTTGATTACTTTCCTGTTGACTTCGTTTTCTTCTTTTCTTTCACCTTAATGCTCTTCAAATCACTGGCAAGACTTAATCGAGATCCTTTGAGTAAATGATCAAGAAAAATAATAGGAAGAGCTATTTCATTTATTATTGATTAATTTCTCGACTTTTCACATTATTCAAATTAAAAACTTGCAAACAGTCAGGAGTACATAATTTAATATGTAAATGCACGGATTTTTGGTGTACACTAGATTCCAAGATTGCATGGAATTGCAATTATTTGAAAATATTGCATTCCATGGATTATATGTTGCAGAAAATTTCATGGATTATAGAAAATGCATGGTAATTTATACACAAATACTGAAGGAACATTTGTTAAAATCCACTGAAATTTGTAAAATTTGTAAATCATTTGTAATCTCTTTAATATACATTAAATTGAACTCATACATTATGCTTCTCTAGAAAGCAATCAAAAATTACTAGAAATTTTAGAAATCCCTTGAAATCCTTGGAAATTCAATAAAATCCTTGAATCCTTTCAAATCTGTGGAGTCGTTATGAATCTCTTCAAATTCAATTGAATTTCATTTATTTCTCAAAGTTCTATAGAAATCCTTTAAAATTTTTGGAAATTCTACATAATTCTTCGAAATCCCTTGACATTTTTTGTATCTTTCCAAATTCTTTAGAACCCATTAACATCTCCTGAAATATTCAAAATCGCTAGGAATTCCTTAGAATTTCAATTCACTTAATTTATTTTCCATAGGTCACTAGAACTCCCTTGCGATTTCTTAAAATCTTGTGGGATTTCTCAAAATCCCCGAAAATGTTTGGAAATATTTAACATCTTCTGAACTCCCTCGAAATGTTCTGAAATTGTTTGAAATCCGTGGAAATATTTTTGAATCTCTCGGTAACCGATGAAAGTTTTTGAAATTAGTAACAATATTTAGAAAATCCTTAAAATCCTTCGAAAAGCCTTGAAAGTCCCTCGAAATTTGTTGAAATCCTTTGATATGTTTGGAAATCTTCAAGATGCTTTGAAATTTCAATGGAATCTGATGAAATTGCTTAAAAGCCATGGAAATTCTCTAGATTTCAAATTAAATGAAACTTATTCATTAAAGTTCTCTTAAAAAAGCGTGTAAATCGCTATAAATCTTCAAAATCCTTTACTTTTGATAAATTCTTCTCAATACCTTGAAATCCCCTGAGTTTTTTTAAATCGTGAAGAATCCACTCAAACTTAAATCAACTTATCCTCTAAAATACAATAGAAATATCTTAAAATCTTTGGAAATCCTAAAAAATTCTTTGAAATCCCTTGAAATTTTGAAAATTCCTTGAAATCCTTTGGAATTCCTTAAAATTCCCGGAAATGTTTGGAAATTTTTGTAATCTTCTGAACTCCCTCGAAATGTTTCTAAATTCCTGGAAATCCGTGGAAATATTTTGGAATCTCTTGAAAACCGAAAAAAGTTTTTAAAATAAGTTACAATATTTAGAAAATCCTTAAAATCATTGAAAAAGCCTTAGAGTCCGTGAAAGTCTTTTTAAATTTGTTGAAATCCTTTGATATGTTTGGAAATCTTAAAGTTGCTGTGAAATTTTAATGGAATCTGACGAAGTTACTTAAAAGCTATGGAAATTCTCTAAATTTCAAATTAAATTAAACTTAGTCATTAAAGTTCTCTGAAAAAACGTGAAAATCGCTATATATCTTTAAAAGCCTCCAATCTTGATAAATTCTTCCCAATACCTTGAAACCACCTGAGTTTTTTGAAATCGTGAAGAATCCCTTCAAATTTAATTTAAATTATTCTTTAACATACAATAGAAATATTTTTAAATCTTTAGAAATCCTACAAAATTCTTTGAAATCCCTTAAAATTTTGAAAATTTCTTGAAATCCTTTGGAATTCCTTAAAATCCCCGGAAATGTTTGGTAATTTTTCTAATATTCTCAACTCCCTCGAAGTGTTTCGATATGCCTTGAAGTCCGTGGAAATATTTTTAAATCTCTTGAAAAGGATGAAAGTTTTAAAAATTAGTTGAAATATTTGAAAAATCTTCAAGTTCCTTTTAAAAGCCTTAAAATCCGTAAAGTCCCTCGAAATTCGTTGAAATCGTTTGGGATCCCTTAGAACCTCTTGATATAATTGAAAATATTAAAATTTCGTGAAATCTTCTGGAATTCTTCGGATTACCTTAAAATCTCTGGAAATCTTTGAAAACCTTACAAAATTTTTTGATATTCCTTAAAATTACTTAAATCTCTCGACATTCTTTGGAATTTCTAACAATCCCATGGTTCTCATGAATCCCTTCTAAAATATCTCGGAAAGTTTCCAAATTTCTTGAAATCCGTGGAAATATTTTAAAATCTCCTGAAAAGCAGTGAAGTTTTTTTAAATTAGTGGAAATATTTGAGAAAAACTTACTATCCTTTTAAAACTCTTAAGCTTCTTTGGAATCCATTAAAGCCTCCTGATATTTTTGAAATATTTAAAATGCCGTGAAATTTTTATGAAAGCTGATAAAATCGCTTAAAGTCCATGGACATCCTTTGGAATTCCTTGAAATTCCTTCAATTTTGTCTAAATACTGCATTTAATGAATAAATAAATAAATTATTCGTTTGTACTTCAAATATTATTTGTATCGAGTTTTTCAATGTCTTAACATTGTTTATTTCTGTACTCTTATAATGATTTTCTATAATGATTTTTCTAGAATGGCGAAAAAATTATAAGAAATTCATTATAAGAAAATAATCATAGACCTATATTAAATTTCCTATAATATTTTCTAGTAAGGAAGGATTACAAGGTATTTTAAAAGATTGTTTGGAATTGTAAGGGATTGCATGGGATTGCATAAGATTGCATAAAAAGTGTACACCAGATTGCAGGAATACTTAGCCTTTCGGTGCCAATCCAATGTTTTTAGATAGGGAGAATTGAAATGTCTATAAAAATTTGTTGTCTCATTCATATATATGTCTTGCTTGGGTGCAGACTTGAGTGTCCCAAAAAAAAAGTTTCAAATCTCTTTGCGGAAAACCTACCCCCACCCCCCTCCCGCATCTTTGTGAATTCTTCCCGAAACGTGAAAAAGTATGTTGAAATATAGGCAATACTTTGATAATTTTAGTAAAACTCTTCAAGAAATACGAATCATTTAATAATTTTTTAGTTCAACCCACCTGAGCCCCTTTCATTGTTCCCCGAAAACTGCAATATGCAAGTGCAGTTGGAATTTCGTGGAATAATGCCCTTCATTATTATTTTTCACTAATTCTTTAATAAAGTGTTATGAATGTCTGAACAATTTTATTTCTATAAAATATCACGAATTAAGGGTATGAGTGCTATGGCCTATTTAATACACTTGGTAAGCTCATTTTTTATTGTTTTTTAGTTGTTTAAACAATCAATTCATTTGGCTGAAATTCAACTTTTTAACGGAAAAAGCTCGAAAGTTGTACTTTCTTGCTAGCTTTTCAAAAAACATCACAAGTTGAGTCTAAATGTTCGTTCCTCCAAGATAAATGATGAACGTGAACACCTATTTCTGAACATATTCGTTAGTACCATTATTTGAAACAGGGCGTCCAGCGACCTTGAAAACCGTGAAAACCTAGAATTCTATTTTTTTCAAACCTTGAAAACCTGGAATTATTATATTATTTTTATTATCTTAATCCTTGAATTATTATTATCAAAGAAACATCTCGTCCAGAAAAAATCTTGCTGCTGAAAAGTTTTTCATGTATCAAGTTATAATTAATCTTCTGTTCATTACGGAATGAATGAAATATTTTAAGGCACTTTTTCCAGAGTGTACCAATTTTTTTATGGACTGCAATAAACAGACTTTATAATTGTGAATAATTCTATAAGTTTTTGATTTCTTCTCCGCTAATATAGAACACATTTTTTCGTAATATTAATATTATACAATGGATTTTCCGAGGGGGTGACAACTCGGTTTTTCAGTTTACATCAGATTTCGAAACTTTGCGAAATATTTCTAAGGATTTCCAAATGATTTGAAGATTTGAAAATATTTTAAACGATTTTGAACCTTCCGCAAACATTTCACAGCCTTCAAAGATTCAAAAAAGGCCTGCACGTCCATTTTCAAAGATTTTACAATAATTTGACAAAGAGATTTGAAGGATTTTAATTATTAGAAATGGGTGTAGTACACCAGATTTCGAAGATTTCAAAACATTCGAAAGATTTGAAACGATTTCAACATGTTCAAAAAAGTTTAGAAGATTTCAAAAGGTTTCACAAATATTTCAAATAATTTAATGATTGCAATGAATACAAAAGATTTTAGGAAGATTTCACGAATATTTCGAAGAATTCATAAGGATTTAAAAGACAACAAAAATTTCAAAGATTTCAATAGGCGTACAGTACACCAGATTTCAAATATTTTAAAGCATTTAAAAGAATTTAAACGATTTCCAAACTTTTTAGAAGATTAAAAAAGATTTCACATAGATTTCAAATATTCCAATGACCATAAAGAAATAAAAAAACGATTTTAAAAAGATTCCACAAATATTTTAAAGAATTCATAAGGATTTCAAAATATTTCAAAAATTGTAAAGATTTCAACTAGCACATCTGATTTTGAGGATCATAAAGCATTCCAAAGATTTCAAACGATTTCAAATTTTTTTTTAACATTTCGAAAGATTTCAGTTATTCCAATGATTTTGAATGAACACAAAAGATCTCACAAATATTTCAAGGAATCTACAAGGTTTTCAAAATATTTCGAAGATTTCAACTAGCACACCTGATCTTAAATATTATAAAGCATTTCGAAGATTTTAAACGATTTCAAATAAACAATGATTTCAAATGAACAAGGTTTTCACGAGGGATTCACAAGAATTTCAAAGATTTTACAAAAATTTTAAAAGATTCCAGAAGAGTGCCTGAAGATATCGCAAAAAGTTCACGATTGCACAAAAGATTTTAAATACTTCCAAACGTTTCAACAAATTCACAAAGATTTCAAAAGATTTGGAAGATTTCAAATAATGAAAATGGTTTTTTTACATGTATAACGAATGGTCATTTGATTATTTAATTTAAAAAAAGGATACTTGAAAGAACTTGATTTGTTGACCAGAAAACCCTGGAAGAGGCCTTGAATTTGTTTCTAAGAATCGCTGGAGACTCTGCTAACAAAACTTTTTCAAGTAAATAAGAAGAATTAAAAAATTGAATATGTCCAATTAGTAGTAGGTTAAAAAATCTGAAAATTAGTAGAAAGAAACGGTACCTATTGGAAAATAGCAGAAAAAAAGGTTCCTCTACCTTTTTTCTGTCAAACATTGCGTTTAAACCATCATACATTATTGGAACAATAAATAAACAATTAACAATTGTTTATACAATAAGGGGCTGTTCAAAAAAATATATAACTACTTTAGATTCTTGGAAAAAGTAACAGTTAGACTAAACTTTCGAAACTTGTTCGAAAGCTATCAAGAAAGTACAATTCTCTAGCTTTTTCTGTTAAAAAGTTGGATATAAACAAAAATAAATTCTTTTAAACAATAAAATAATAATTTAAATAAGAATTCATGCTATCAAAGTGCAATCAAGAGACCACGGCATTCATAAAACCATACAATACCCTTAATTCGTCATATCTTACAGAAACAAAACTTTTCAAGTGAACAAAAATTGTTTCAACAATTGAAAATTAATTTGAAAATACATGAAGTCTTTTAATTTATTCATTCATAAGGATCCATGAAAAAATGGAATAAAAGCAATAATTAAGGGAGAAATTCCAAAAAATTCTCACTGCATTTGCATGGGATAGTTTTTGTGGTACCATGGAATGGGCTGAGGTGGGTTGAAATTAAAATTTGATGATGGATTTGCATTCCTTGAAGATTTTCCATGAGATGAAGAAAGCATTTTCTATACTTTATTACACATTTTTTCGTATTTGCAAAACTGACAAAATTTTTTTTTTGAGCTATTCTAGTGTAGATTGCAACATTTAATTGGAAACACCCTCTCTACATCTTTATCGTTAGCTGTTAAGCTTCATTATGAAAATGAATCCTCAAATGATATGAATAATTCAATTGGTTTAAAGAATTGTATTGGTTTAAAATGCAAACCTTTTGAAATTCTACTACATATTTAATTAGCATTTAATATACTATAGTCATTTCTTTCGCATAGGGTATGGAGAATTAAATAAAAGAGTTCAGTCCGAAATTTTAATAATGTACATTCTACAACCATAATAATATACTATACTCGAATGAAAAAAAAAATAATTGAAAAATGATCTTACACAACTCGATTGTTACTTGTCAGCGGTTGTGAAGTCCCAAGGTGTTCCAGTACACGCTATTATACTGTTGTGCACGAAATTGCTACGGTCGAACGATTCACGTCAGATGTCATTTATTCATATTAATTTAATTTCTGCCGAATAAATTTCATCTTATGAGAAAATTCAAAAGCCTCTGCATTTCTCAACTTCCCACATCCAGAATTATTATTTACATCTATCAGAAAAATACTTGGTCTAATAATATTTGATTGAATGTGAAAGATCAACTTTCTTAAATTGGCATACAAACTTTATTACCCTAGTGAAAAAATGTTTACAGGAAAGTGCAAAAAACTGAAACCATTTTTACAGGAATCTACAAATAAATGCAATAAATCACAACCAAACGTACAGGAAAGAATAACTTTTTTATATTCGGACAAATTTTGTGCATTTTATTTTACTGTAGTTTTAATTTCTTACAAGAATTTACAAAGAAGTTCAACTACAAAAATTCACGACTATAAAAATCTACAGGAATTTACATATTTTGCAGCCAAAATGTTGTTCTTTTCCGACCTAGGAAGACAAATATTTAGAATATTGCAATGAGATAATTTTATATTGAGATGTGTACATGATGGCTATTACAAAAAAAGTTTTCTATATTTAAACTTTAAAGGAATGGTGGAATATTAAAAGACAATGATGAATTGTCGTTATTAAACAACAGTTCCTTATGTTTGAAGTTTTTTTTTAAATATATAGCAATAGATTGAACACCATATATGTCATTGCAATGTTCTCAATATTTGTCATCCCAGCTCGAAAAGGAACAACTTTTTGACTGCAAATAAAAATTTCACAGTTGAAAGAAAATTGAACACGGTCATTGAAATTAAAAGATTGCAACTCTTGAAGATACAATTTTTCCAATTCAAAGATATAAAAACTTAACTGCAAATTAAAACACTCACTGTGGAATACTTTTAAATTTGAAATTTCTCGAATTAGAGCTAAAAGCTTTTTTAATTCAAACGTCTAATAATTTGCTGCCATTAAACTGCAAGAGTTTGAACTTTTAACTTTTATACATTGTACAGTTAAAAGATTTCAAAAAATAGAAATCTACGCTATGACTTTCAATGTTATAAATTGAAGAATGAATCGAAAAACATAAACATTTTTGAAATTATATTATTTTAATCAATTTTAATCCAGGAACATTAGTTTACACATCAAAATTTGTTTTGAAATTTTTTAAATATTCCTCAAAAATTTGTTTGAAAATAAATTACCCAATATTTCAACTCTGGTGTAATCTTTTAATTTTTCGAAAAGATTTGTAAATATAATAAAAAGTTAAATAAATTTTTGAATTGTAGAAACTTATACTTAATTGATGATTTTTTACTTCTATACAAGAAAACAGGCGAAAAAAGTAGCATATAATTTGATTTAACCAGAAATTACAGTTGTTGAAATTTTGTACTTTCTTCTGAACATTTTTTCCCCCATCGTACTTTTAATTAATTTTTAAAGTCACTAAAAAGCTAATCTTCATTTTTTCTAGCTGACAAAAAAAAGAAGGACTTTTGACGATTCAAAAATATCTGTAAGGAGCGAATATTATGACTCAGTTTATTAGTAGTTTGCTGAATTTCTTTGAAAAGAAGTAGGACGTTCCAGGAACGACAAATTAGATGTATTCGACGATAATGAAATCGGTTACGAGGGAATAAAGGAAACGAACGTGAGAGCATGAATATCGTTCAGCAGCCACTTTTTTTTACTGCCACGTCGTTCCGTAATGGACTGACAGCTCACAGAACGGATTGACAATCAGAACTGAAAAGACAGTTCATGGGCGTAGACAGCGTAATTTGATGAGATAAACCATCAGGCAAATTTTTCAGCTCTTGTCTTATGAGATAAAAAAGCAAGCTATTTTTTATTCAAACAACTTATTATGATGAAATCAATTCTAAATTTAAATTAGTTCAAACTTGAGGGATTTAATCAGTACACAAAGTTGAACAAAAATATGTCAGTGAGTTTCACTGATTGAATAAGTAATTTTAACTACTAATTGATTAGCGAGTATCTCATTTAAAACATTGAAGAGTTTTCATTTTGTTTTTCATTGAAGAATATCCCGTACAAACGGTAAGATATAAAAAAACATTACACAAGAAAATCACTAACCTTCATGCAGAAGAAAAATATTTGTTTCTGAGCTTATCTCAAACAATTTTAGTGGCAACAATCATACCGAATTTTATAAACTTCAAGTTCGGTTTATCGAAAATTTCCTGACTAGACTTCTTCATTTTTGAGTGCTTATCAAAAATTATCAAAATAATGTCGACTATATAATACGAAGACTGAAAAGATGTATAAATAAGGGATCGCCCATAAACTACGTTAACGATTCAGTTCAAAATACATGTTTTTCTTACAAAATTAATCTTTTCAGTTAAAAAGTCATCTTTTTCGTTGAAAATTCAACTCTTTGGTTTAAACTTGAACTATTTTGGTGGAAATTTGTTTGCTTTGATGTAATTCAAGTCTTTTTTATTTGAAATTGAAATCTTTGGGGTCTAAATTACATCTTTCGTTGTGAAATCATCTTTTTTGTTTGAAAATTCAACTACCTGGTTGAAATTTGAACTAATTTGTTAGAAATCAATTTTTTTGTAGATTCATCATTTACATTAAAAATTTATTTCCATAGAGGAAAATTAAACTAGTTTTTTGAACTGAAAATATATCTATTACATTATTGGTTAAAAATTTATATTTTTCGTTGAAAATTGGTTTGTTCTATTTTAAAATTTAACGTGTTGGTTGAAAATTCATGCATTGTGTTGAAGATTCAACTGTATCATTGAAAATGGTTCTTCTTTTTTGAGTTCAACTGTTTTTCAATTTAAACAAAATAGTTTTTCGTTGAAATATCAAGTATTACAGATTTCGTTGAGAATTTACCTTTTGGGTTTTAAAATTGAAATGGTCTGTAGAAAGTTCTTGGTTTGAAAATTCAACAATTTTGTGGAAAAATAATGTATATAGTTTAAAATGAAACTTTTTGATAGAAATTCTCACTTTAAGGTTGAAAATTCAATTCTTCTGTAAAAAATACATATTTTTTGTTGGAAAATTCATAGATACCATTTTTTTTGTGTGAAAAATGCAATTATTTTGTTGAAAAGAAATCTGTCAGGTGAAAGTTCAACTATTTTGGTAGAAATTCAAGTATATGCTTAACTATTGAACTATTTATTCAAAAAATTTACCACCTACTAGAAAATTAACTTTTTTGTCATAAATTCATAGTGTTTGTCCCAAAATTTAACTGTTTCGTGGTAAAGTTATATATTTTTTGTTTGAAAATTTGTGTTTTTGGGCAGAAAATTAATCTTCTTTTTTGAAAATTCATCTTTTTTTGCTGTTGATTAACCTATTTTGTTAATAACTCGTCTTTTCTGGTTCTAATTTAAATGGAAAAAATTTATTCTCTTGTTGAAAATTAATTTTTTAAATTGATAATGTAACTTATCTTTGCAAGTTGAAAATTCAACTATTTTGGTAAAAAATTAAAATATTCTCTTTGAAATTACTATTTATTTGAAAACTTGAGTATACTTGGTGGAAAATCAACTTTTTTATTGAAAATCCATAGTATCGGGTGGAAAGTTGAACTTTTTTGTGTAAGATTCATGTATTTTGTCAAAACTTCATCTTTTTTTGGTCCAATTTAACTGGTAGACAATTATCTTTTTTTCCGCATCAATTTTTCAACTGAAAATGTAACGTTTTCATTTTTGTTGGAAACTTTTTTTTGAAAATTTATCTGTTTGGTTGAAAATTCAGTTATTTTCGGTAGAAAATTCAACTGTTTGCTGTTGGGTGACAAAAACAACTGTTTTTAAAAACTGCATCTGTTTTGTTTGAAAGACCTCTTTTTGGATAGAGAATTTACTTCCTTTTTTGAAAATTGACCTTATTGGCTTTGGATTCAACTATTTTGTTAATAATTTTTCTTTTTTCATACAATTTGACGCGTGGAAAATTCAATTTTCTGCTGAAAATGTAACTATTCCATTTTTGTTTGGAAAAATATAATATCATTCCATTTTCGTTTAAAAAAAAATAGAATTCAACTAAATTCTAGGAATTTTTCATTGAAAATTAATTTTTTTTGTTCGAGAACTGCACTACACTTGGTTAAAAATTTAACAAAATTTTGATTATCCTGTTGAAAATTAAAATTTATGTATATTCAACAGCTTCCTTATTTTCGGGTAGAAGGGGGGGGGGGGCAAGAACAAAACCTCGGTTGTCAAGGAGCGGGACGAGTGGTCAAAAATATTCCAAAATTAATAACGTAATTAATGGTTAAACCCTAACTAACAATCTGAAGAGTGAAGAATTAAAGAGAAAATAATTCAAAAATCCACTCAAATATACTGATTACATAAAGAAGATTAAATAATTCCCACAGCGGAGTAAAATATAAAATAGAGTGGCTCATATAACATTCAAATAAAAATGTGGAAAATATATCGCAATAAGATGATAAAATTTGAAAGATATGCACTTAAGATACCGCTAATTGGTACTCTTATCGCAATCAATTGAGAATCATTTATCTTTCAGCTGACTACTAAATTTATCCTTGTTCTGAAGGTGAATATCTTCTATTGATATTATAACTGTAATGAATATTTTATCTCATTCTATTCTAAATGAAAACGAGGATATATACTGGGTGTTTTTTTTTAAGTTGAGACATCGAAATATCTAAAAAAATGCGCATCCTATGAACAAAATATCCGTGATAAAAACTTTTTATTTTCGAGGGGGAAAGGCGACTTTGAAAAAATGTACCCCACCCCACCCCCCAGAAGGCAGGTGTGTATGAGACAGGAGAAAAGTTGGATGTTATTCTTTTGTATATCAATTTTATTTACATTTTTATCATTTTTATTTATAAGAAATGTTATTTTTATTAAAATAATATATCGTCTGTTGCAATCTAGATTTTAGTAGTATGTATTCTTTCTATTTGCAAGACTAATTAAAGGAAATTAGCTGTTTCAGGGACGTTTATTATTGCAGACTTAATCTTAGGATAATTTATAATGTTAGACAGTCTCAAAATTTATGGTAAATCTAACAGAGAAGCAGCAGAATGCATGGCAATTTACTGCTGTAAATGTCAGAATATCGCATAGCGCATCGGCAACATTTCTCAAGGCACCCAATCCAGATCCCAGACGTGACATATAAACTTGCATAGCAATTTATTTCATCGCTCTTCGAAAATCTCTCATGCCATTAATGTCTACCTTTCTTGACAATCTGATTACTGACAGCATCCTGCGTGCCGCAGCATCAAGTAAAAAATAATTTGGCCCTTACTATTATGAGTTAATTAAATAAAAATAATTAATTTACGAAAAAAATATTCGAAGGAAATTACCCTTCTATTGCGCCGACTGAAGCCTAAAGAATAATAAACTCAAAAATCAGAGTTTTTCGGAACAAAATTCAAGGTCTTTCCCAGGTTTTTCAGGTCAAGAAATAAAGTTTTTCCGGGTCTCCTTTTTTCACATCAAATAATGAAATAAACGTTTTTTATACACATAAAAAAATGAGCTATTTTATTTTTTATATGTATAACAATTTCTGAAAAAAGCCGAGTCATAAATTGACGAATTCTTAATTTTTTGTGAACTTGAGTGGTTTCTGTGAAATCTTTAGAAATATTTTTAAATCTTTGTAAAGTCTTTAAAATCGTTGAGATCTTTGAAATCTTTGTGAAATCTTTTGAAATTTTTGTGAATTCATTGGAACTTTTTGAAGTATTGCAAACCTTGGTGAAAGCTTGAAATTTCTTTGCAATCTTTAAGAAAGCTTCTAAAATTATTCCAAGCTTTTGTAAAATCTTTAAAGTTTTGAAAGTACTTGAAACCCTCGAATTCTTTGTGAAAATTTTTTTCGTTTGAAATCATTCAAATCTTTTGAAATCTTCTCAGTTTGGTTGGAACCTATATAAATCGTTTTAAATTATTGAAGTGTTTTGAAGTCTTTCAAATATGGTGTACTCTACCCGTGTTCAAATATTTTAAATTCTTGAAATCTTTTGAAATCCTTAGGAATTCCCTGAAATATTGGCGAAATCTTTCTGAAGTCTTCTGTATTTGTTCGAAGTCACTGAAATATTTTAAATACTTGTGAATTCTTTCTGAAATTTTTTGTAATTGTTCAAAATCACTGAAATATTTGAAATCTTTGCTAAATCTTTCGAAATCTTCTGAAAAAACTTGACATCGATTAAAATAATTAAAATATTTTGAAATCTTTGAAATCTATTGTACACTATACACTTGTTGAAATCTTTTAAGAAAACTTTGTGAAATTTTCTGAAATCTTTCCAAATCTTAATGAAATCTCTGAAATATTTTTGAAATATTTCTTGAATCTTTGTTCATGAAATCTTTTCTGTTAGTTTAAAATCATTCAAATGGTCTGAAATCTTAAAAACCGGTGTAATGTACTCTCTTTGAAATCTTTGAAATCCTTCAAATCTTTTGAAATCCTTATGAATTCTTGGAAATATTTGAAATACTTGTGAATTCTCTCTGAAATCTGTGAAATTCATTTGAAGTTAATAGAATATTTCAAATCTTTGTGATATCTTATCAAATCCACTAAAAAATTTGAAATGGTTTAAAATCTTAGAAATGTTTTAAAAACCTGGAAATCTTGTCTACATGTTTGTGTATATGTCCTTTGTTGAAATCTTTTATATTCTTGAAATCTTTTGAAATCTTTAATAATCGTTTAAAATGATTGAAATAAACATATTTGTGAAATCTTATGAAATCTGCGAAAAAAATTGGAAATCATTTCAAACCTTTCAAATGTTTTGGAATCTTTGAAATCTGGTGTACCCTTGTTGCAATCTTTAAAATTCCTGTTTTCTTTTAAAATCTTCATGAATTATATCTCCTACAAAATTTTAAAATTGTTCAAAATCTTTGGAATGTTTTGTTATCTTATGAATATGGTTTACTATACCCTCTTTAAAATCTTTAAAATCTTCGAAATCTTTCAAAAGTTTTAAAATCTTCGTGTAATGTTCAAAATCTTTATAAAATCTTCGGAATCTGATGTACACCTCTTTTTCAAACATTTAAAATCCTTGCAATCTTTATGAAATGTTCGAAATCTTTGGGAAATTTTTGTGAAAATTTTTAAATCTAAAGTACACAAATTTTTTGAATCTTTGAAATCCTTACAATCTTTGTGAAATTTTTCTTAAATCTTTGTAAAATCTGTTGTATTCGTTGAAATCATTGAATTATTTGAAATCTTTGGAAAATCATTTGAAATCTTCTAAAATATTTTGAAACATTTCAAAATGGTTTGAAATCTTTGGAATGTTTTGAAATATGTGAAATCTGATGTACTGTACCCTTTTATAAAACTTTGAAATCCGTGAAGTCTTTAAAGTTTTAAAATGTTTGTGAAATTGTTATGAAATCTGTATTGAAATCTGGTGTGCACCCTTTTTTGAAATTGTTCACATTCGTGAAATCTTTGTGTAATGTTACAAATATTTAAAATATTTTGAAACGTTTGAAATATTTTTGAATCTTTAGAAATATTTTGTCAACTTTTTAAATCTGGTGTACACTCAAAAACCGAGCTGTCAACCCGTCGAAAAATCCGTTGTATGGTCATAACTCATTCTATTTATGAAACTGACTCAACATCACAATTTTCAACTGATAATTTTTATAATTTGTAAGTTGAATGCTATAAAATAATTCATACTTCGAAATTGTATAATAGCGGAGAAGAAATTTAAAACTGTTGAGAATCATTCACAATATTAAAGTCTGTTCTTCGCATTCTATAGAATAATTGGTTCAGTCTACTAAAAATGCCTGGAAATCTCTTAGTCTATTCTGTAATAAACAAAAGATAAATTTATTTGGAGAAATAAAAAACATTTAAGTAGCGACATTTTTTCTAAACGAGATGTTTCTCTCATAATGAAGTGAAAGATTTTGATTACCCCTCGCATTTCAATATAATTATTGTTTTAAGAGCAAACAAAATAATTCAAGGTTCTCGTGAAAAATTCAAAGAGATTTTCAGGTTTTCCAGGTTTATAAATAATTCAAGAAGAATTTCAGTTTTTCAAGGTTACCAAGGTCGTCGGACACCCTAAAAATATTAAAAGGGGAAAAATCAAGTCAATAATAAACAAGAAATTGAATGAATATGTTATACAATGTAGGATACTATTCTAGCAAATGCGAAAATCAATTAGAACTTTTTATGGCACGTTT
This sequence comes from Andricus quercusramuli, assembly GCA_932178445.1. Lineage (NCBI taxonomy): Eukaryota > Metazoa > Arthropoda > Insecta > Hymenoptera > Cynipidae > Andricus > Andricus quercusramuli. The sequence goes on along the minus strand of CAKNXH010000060.1, from coordinate 362,598 downwards.
TAATGTGTCTAGGTACTTGGAGTTAATGTGACGTTAAATAGGCAGTAACCGTGAAAGTGTTGCATTTAATGTGTATCATAAAATCCCTTATAAGACATAACTATTAGTATTAGACAGATGACTAGCGGCGTCTAAGCATCAAGGTCTTTCCCTACTTTCACCTATATAATAGATTAATTAAAGAGGGTAACTACTGCCTTTCGGAAATGCTGGAAAGACATAAACGAGGAATTCTTCAATTTCAAGAAAACAACTTGAATAATTTTATGCAACGAAATCAGAGCATGAAAAAAATGAAATTTCTAAACCACCTCCTTTTTGGCTCATTAGAGACAAATACATAACAAAGGAAAAAATAGTGAGAAGAAGGAAAAAGACAACCAAAACCAACCTTTCACTTGTTCCTCATTCTTTTTCCATTTTTTATACTACTAGGGAACGAGCATCTTTCGAGACCAATTTAGATCTCATCAGGGATTATTTATAGGAAATCTAGGAAGAATTGGATAATAAAATAAAGAAACCATTCAACCAAAAATTATCTGATCCCATTTTTTGTTCTGTTGATCAAATCAACGTTCTCGATATTTTTAACCGGTCCTTCAATTTTCATTAATAACATTTCCCCAATTTCAATGAATATCAATGAAATTCACAATTTTGGAAGAAAAGATCCGTATGTATAAATGTACACATTATTATCCAATATTTTATCTACCGTCATCACGGCACTAATTAAAATTCTTGATAAAAGTTACAATCAACAGTCTTAAATTACCGTATTTACCAGCATACAAGCCGCACCTTTTTTTTCGTTTTTAGGGGCTTGAAAATTGGGGTGCGACTTATATGCGGGTGCGGCTCATATTCGCGTACAAAAGTCCGAAATCAGAAAAATGTTAATGGTGGTTGAAAGCGCTTTGGATACTAATAAAGGTATGTGGTTTTGGATGAATAAAACACAATTTTTTCAGTTTGCAAGGGAATACAAATTTTACGACGGTAAGAATATTTGTATTTTGGTGTATATTGAAAGATTCAAAGTTGAATGTTGAAATGTTAGGAAAATAGTCCACATTTTTCTTTAATTCTTAAAATTTTTCAAAAAGACAAGAAAATAAAAATCCCGGTGAATACTTTTTTTAAAACTTTTTTTATATAATACAGAAAGAAAATACCACTATAGAAATATACAAGGTGCAGTATTTGAAGTCTTGATGTCAACTAACATTGATTTCTAAATATCAATTATCCAGGAATGAATACAAAAACAAAATGTAAAATAATCTTGAAATAAAATTACAAAAATTAAACATTAGACAAATTCAGCATAAAATGTCTAATGAATAAAAATTTTACAATGGTACTCAGTGGTACATAAAAAATTATGCCCATATTTTATATATATAGCATCTTCCTCAGAATACCTCTCTGAGTCAGAAAAACACTATTTTTACGAAGGTGTCTGTCTGTAGTCTGTAGTCTGTAGGCACTATAACTTTCGAATGACGGATCAGATTGGATTGAGCTTTGGCACACGTTTACAAGACATAAAAAGAAAGGAAAAGTTCGTCACGAGCCATTTTTGACCAATGGTTCTAGATTCATCAATGAAAATGCTTTTTAGGAAAGCAAAAATGGCATTTTGCAGGAAAACTATTATTATTAAACTATTATTTAAAAAATTATTGGAAAGCAAAATTGATCATCTTAAAAAGATAAACAAATTTTCTCTCTACTATTTTTTTGTTAGGACATATATTTTTCTTTTAATCGTGAATAATGCTATTAAAAATATTCAGAAATCCATTTTCCAGTGAAACTATGATGCAAGATGCAAAAAAAAATTGACAAAAATACTCCATCAAAAAAAGATTCACAAATTTTTTGTTAATCATTCATTCCTGGAATGCGTAGTTTTTATTTTAATCGTAAAAAATAATATTTAAAATTGAAAAAACTTTAATTTTCGGAAAACCAACACAAGATTTGAAAAAAATGAATACGCAAAAGTTGTGCACCTAAAAAAGATCTACAAATTTGCTTAAAATAATTTTTGGATAGGACGCATAGTTTTTGTTTTAATCGTAAAAAATAACATTTAAGAAAAATTAAAAATTTTGTAAACACGAAACAAGATACGAAAATTGATAAATAGACAAGAGTAGTTCATCAAAAAAAGATCGACAAATTCATAATTAATTATTTTTCGATCAGACGTGTAGTTATTATTTTGATTATAAAAAATGACAATGCAGGATAAACGAAGTACATTTTCGGATAAAGACACAAAGTACAATAAAATGTTTATAAAAAGAATTGTTCATCTAAATTAGATATAAAAATTTGCTCTTGATCTTTCTTAAGTATCCGTTTGACATTTGAATTAATTAATTTATTAATTTTACAAATATGTACAATTGTACAGTCTGCTAGCAAACTTATTTTTTAATATGTACTGAGATGTCATTTTAAACAATAACATTTTGAAAAACTTATTTCTGTTAGGTATTAGGTCCTGAAAATAACAACAACAAAAATTGTAAAAAAATTGAACAATTCATTACAAAAATGTCTAATGGATGAAAATATTACAAAGGTACTCAATGGTGCATAACCAAATTAAGCTGATATTTTATATATAGCATTTTCCTCAGAATACCTTTTTTTTTAGGTAACGAGGGTGTCATTTTTTATAACCCTGTTAATGTACAAACATATTATAAAATTATTTTTGATAAGTATCCGGTTGATATTTCAATAAAATTATTGATAAATTTGAAAAGTATGTACATCCCATTGGCAACCATATTTTGTTATTTTTATTTATTTTTTTGTTATAAGAACCGGAATGGCATTCCAAATATATTATTACATACATCGTATGTAATGTAAAATACGTGAATTATAGAAAACTGAAAATCGCTTATGATTTTTTTAAGAGTTCTTTTAATTGACACCAAATAATTTTTACCTCAATTTATCGAAAGAAATAATCTGAATAAATTGAATCAGAATCAACCAAACAAAATTTTAGATCTGGACACTATGAGCTATTTCCCTCAACCTTCATAATTTGCTTATATAAATTTTACATAATTTCAGATTTCTGAAATTTATCTATTGTACAGAACATATCATGTAGTATCTAATAATGTATCTAAAACATCATCCTGTAACTTGAAAAAATTCTTTCAATAATGTCGCCAATGGGATGTACATAATTTTTAAATTTATAAATAATGTATTTAAAATGTCAACTGGATGCTCATCAAAAATAAGTTTTTCATATTGTTGTACATTAACACGGTTACAAAAAATGACACCCTAGTTAACAATATTAAGAAATGTGTTCTGAGGAAGATGCCATATATGCAATATGTGCATAATTTGGTTATATATCATTGCGTATATTTGCAATATTTTTATCTGTTAGCAATTTTGTGATGAATTTTTTCAGTTTTTTATCAATAACTCATTTTCGGGACCTAATATTTAACAAAGAAAGTTTTAAACCCGTTATTTTCTACAATCTCATCCTGGTACTTATTATAAATAAGTTTGCCAGAAAGATGTACATATTTTTCAAATTTATGAATAGTTAAATTAAAATTACAACCAAATACTTATCAAAAATAAGTCCATCATATGGTTGTGCATTAACTGGATTGTCAAAAACAGTACCCTTGTTACATATACAAAAAAGGTATTTCAAAGAAGTAGCAATATACAAAATACGTGCATAATTTTGCAGTGTACCTTTGTAATATTTTCATCCATTAGAAATGTTATGCTGAATTTGTCTAATTGTTCATTTTTGTAATTATACTTTCAGATTATTTTACATTTTGTCATCGTATTATATATTTGAAACTGTTGATTGTGTATTTTAAGAAGAATTGTAATTAGTGCCATGATGACTGTTGATAAAATTTTTTATTTTAATGTGTGCATTCATACACAGGGAGTTATTCTTTTAGGATTTTCAATTCCTCATATTCAATCATATCGATCGTTTTGTTGAAAATTAAGAATTTAAACAAAATTGATTGAAATTAAGGAAATGTAATTGATGAAATTGAAGGACCGGTTAAAAATATCAAGGAGGTCCATTTGACTAACAAAACAGAAAATGAAATCAGCTAATTTTTGGTTGAATAGTTTTTTTATTCTTGTTTCAAAAAATAATTTTCAAACGTTCATTAATTTTTCACCAATTATTTAAAAATTATACAAAGTAACCTTCCGTAAATTGGTCTCGAAACATGTTGTTTCCCTAGTCGTATAAAAAATACGGAGGAAAACTAAGAAGAAAGCGAGAGGTTGGTTTTAGTTGACTTTTTCCTTGTTCTTCCTCTTTTTTCCTTTGTTACATATTTTTCTCTAATATGAACCGAAAAGGAGGTAGTTTGGAAATTTGATTTTGCATTGTGAAGTGATTTCATACTTTGATTTTGTTGCATATTATTATTCATAAGAGAGCAGATTTCATATCAAGCAAAACTCTTCATAATGTAAATGTCTGACCGGAAAGTATTTTTCTACTTGCAAATATCTTGGACTGGAGTATGATTGCGAGTGAAATGATTATTTATGTGTGACTAAAGCGATTATTACAATTATAATCATGATTGAAAATATAAGAATTGTTTGCTAAAAATAATATAATAATATAGTGTATCTACATGAGAATAAATATATCGAACTAAAAATGGCTTGAAAAACTAATCTCAAATTGTTCACTGAAAAAATGTCCGGTTAAATCAACCAGAATTCTGGTTAAATATGGCCCTACTATTTTTTCTGGTTGAAGTAATCAGAATTCTGGTTGTTTTATTCAGAATTTCTGATTAATTTAAACGGAATTCCAGTTCATTCAACCATAATTCTGGTCACATTTTTTTAAGTATTATGAAACGTATTATGAAACGCTCTTCATACTCTATACCCATTTGATCTGCCAAGTATGTGAAAAGCGATCTTGAGCCTTATCTAAACGAGCTTCGTCCTATGTGTACCTTATAAAAAGAAAACTCTTTCCTGAAATGTTCAGCCTTTTTAGCTTTTTACATGACTATTGAGAAAATTACACATGTGACTTTTTGACCACTTGCAATAAAAATAGTCGTCTCGAATGTTTGCAAAACTTCTGAAACTGACAAAATATTTGTCTACATGGAATTCTCCTAAATGCCATATCTTTTGCAGTTTATGAAATCACTGGCTTACCAACTTCTTGAGTAATATATGATTTCCTTGAAAGACCATAATTTTTTTTATTTACGTTAATTTTCAGGCCCTTGTTCTTCATACTTGTATCCAGTTCGCTCAACATTGTTTGCAATTCTTCGATTGACTCTGTCATAACAATTTTATTATCTGCGATGGCTAACCCACGCGCCATTCTGAGAAACTTGTACAGGTGAATAATTAATTCAGAAAACTTTTTAAAATATACCGTTTTCAACATGAATTTTGCATTAAACTGCTATTTTGCATTTTTGCAGCATTTTCAGGGCCCAATGCAAGGGGATCTGGGGGGGGGGTGATAATAAGTTATCCATCAAGTTTGATCACCTTCCCAAGAGGTGACCAAACTTTATTTTACAGAAAGTTAATAACAAGTCCTTTTTTTCCTCTTTTTTGAAAATCGAGCTGTGTAATGGAAAAATAACTTGACTTTTTAACACAATTTACAGTTTGCTATCCCAATATTTTAAGTGTTCAAGTAATGAAAACTGAGAAGAAAATCCAACTATTTTCGGTTGAACGTTCATTATTCTCTGTTAAAAAGTCTACTATAAAATTTTTTGACAAGAATTTATTTATTTTTTAGTTAAAAGTTTTATTATTTGGTTGCTGACTTTGAAAAACCAATAATTTGATGACCGAGAATGGTAATCAAATCATTGAATTTTTAAGCCAAAAAGACGAATTTCCGCTTGAGAAACAAAAAAATTGTAGAGCATAAAAAATTATGTGAACAATAATGGTGATGAAATTATTGAATTTTTAAGCCGAAAAGACCAATTTTCAACTGAAAAATTGAATTTTCAATCAAGAAGGTGACTTTTCAACAGAATTGTTGAATTATCAGTAAAATAAATAAATTTGGAACAAAATAATAAAACTTTTAACCAAAAAAATGAATCCTTTACCAAAAATTTTATAGTAGACTTTTCAACAGAATGTAATGAACTTTCAACCAAAAATAGTTGGATTTTCTCATCAGTTCGCGTTACTTTAATACTTCTCAAATATTAGGATAGATAACTGGAAGTTGTGGTTGAAAAGTCAAGTCAATTTTCAAATACATAGCTCGTTTTTCGATAAGATGGAGAGAAGAAGTACTTGTTATTAACTTTTTGTAAAGTGAAGTTTGGTCACCTCGTAAGAAAGGTTCAAGGAATAATTTGCACAGATTGCAGATTTCATAATGTAAATTTCGCCCGAGCCCCTTGAGCTCGAAGCCCTTTTCGACGAAGAAGTTATAGATCTCGGGACAGTGAGGGTACGTGGGTTAGCTTTCGCAGATGATAAGATTGTTATGGGAGAGTCAATCAAAGACTTGCAAAGAATGTTGAGAAAACTGAATACATGTATGAAGAGCATTGTCCTCAAAATTCAAGTAAATAAAACAAAAAATATGGTCTTCGTAAGAAATCATAAATCGTATATGGATGAAGAAGATAGTAAGCTCCAGTAGCCTCATGAACTGCAAAAGATATGGCAATCAGGAGAAATTCATGTAGAAAAATATGTTGTCAATGTTACATTTCTTGGATATTCAAATATTCAACGTAAAAATCCCCGCAGCATCCAGGAAAGATGCCAGGATATCGCATGGATATTCCAGGGATATTATAATTTCCATATAAATCTGACAATGAAAAAGTAACTCAACCGAAAGCTTCCTGATGAAAACATTTTTTATGAGCCATTGTACCTATTTGTGGCATGAGCGAATCGGGGAACGACCTTCCCACGAACCCAACGGTAAAGCAACAAGCGATCTTTAGGGCACCTGACAAAAATCCGGAAGGATTGCCAGGTGGATAGCGCACACGAAGCTCATGGAACACTTTGAACAGGCATGGAACAAGCGCAAAGACCGCGTCGAGATCGTCTACACACCTACTGATGCACGTAGCCCTTCTTATCATCGCTCGAGTATGCAGCATGCTTCTATCTACTCTTCGTCCATGGGATCTAGATAATTTGTGATTAATTAGATATTATAAGCATTATTGATGGGAACAGCGAGGTCGGCTCCGAGACCAGGGAGCAGCGGGCAAAAAAAAAACCCTGGACAAACGGATGGACGGACGGACGGATAGCTGGTCGAACCAACCACGGAAGGACGGATAGACGGACGAATGGACGCACGAACGAGCGTTACAGAGATCTGATCAGGGACAGTAGGTGGTCCATCGGACCGCAGCATCCACTCTCGCCAACAAGAGGGGAACCAAAGGCATCTCCTGATCCTGCAACCCCGCTTAGCCCCTCTTCGTACACCGATTCGCTGCTCTTCACTCTTCTTCGTGTGTTCTTCTTCTTCTGCCTCTTCTTATTCTTGAGCGCCTTGACTTCTTCGACTTGCATTCGCTAGTAATGCACCAAGTCTTTGCAACTTTGACAAGGCTAGTGGGAAACCCACAGTAAGTGATCTTGAAATCTTGATACAGGAACACGTTGTAGAACCTTTACTTATTTGCTGATGTTGCTTTTATCGGATTTCACCTGGAAACGTTGATAATTGATCTGACGCCTTTTAATAGAGAAATCACATGATATTATTCTTCTTATTTTCTTGAAGTTTTAAGACATTTTTTGTACGATATTTTGACTTGTGTCTCCTTCTTCAAAGTTGTTTGATTGATTCACAGTTTCAATATGGTTGATTATTTCATTAATATTTTTTTTTATGTTATATTATCCTAAAGTCCGAAGCTCTTTGATTTGTATGAAAATTGTTTCCTGAAAACTTCTAGAGCAAAAAAAAACAGAAAGAAGGCAAAAAAAGATTGTTAGTTAAACTTTACAGATTAGGTCTACATTCTAAACTGTACATGTTAAACTCTACCTATTAGTCATTGAGCGATGAGTCTACATGCCTACGCACCTCTCAATTTACACCCTAAACTCTACACATTCAGCTCTACACATTTTACGCTTTATGCGTAAAATGTTGAAGATTGTTTATAAGAATCTTCAAGTGCATTCATCAAAATTGTCAAATTGTCAATTTGACAGTTCAACCTAACATGTATCAATTTTGACATCATCTTTGACTTTTAGCAACATGAAGTTGTTTCGCATGGTTGAAAATGCAACCCTTTCAGTCACAGAAGCCTATGTATAGGCTAACTGATTTTTTTATTTTTCGCGTCATTTTTTTTATATTTCATTAAAATCCCTGAAATTTTTTTCATTTTTAGTAACTTTAGTATTGGAAGAACATAAAAATATAGTTTAATTAATAAATGTATTTATGATATTGAATGTATGGATAAACAGACATAAAAATACCTTTTTTCTGTGACTGAAAGGGTTAAGGAATAAAGGATTTTCAAGCTATTACTTTTAGACTCTAGATTGAAGAAATAAATTTTCAAAAGCTTCATGTCTCATTTGAAAATGAATAATTTTCAACGATTTAGTTTTACTATTCTAACTTTAGAAAGCTTCAATTCCAAAGAAGTTCAGAATTTTTTAATTTTTAATGGTTCAATCAGGCTCGGATTCATTATTTTTCAAGCTTCCAATTAGAAGTCATATAATTTTCAACGTTTTTGAAATAACTAAAATTTAAGGGTTAGAATATTTAAAATTCTTGATTTTTTTTTGTACATAAATCTCATTTTTTAATAATAAAATCTATCCAATCACTTTAAATATCATTTGATACTACATGGTATGATACCACATAATAATTTGTATCATCTTCAAAATTTCTATAACTTAAATTAAAAATTATAGTTTCCAATGCGCAATTCTAACAAAGTTGAATTTTTTAGGCGTTGAAGCTAAAGTTGTTTAGCATCAAAAGTTTAAGTTCGCAAATATTTGGTTTGAAGTTTCTTAATTTTTGAATGCTCAATCAAAAATGTCACTTATTATTTTATGTTGAGTTTATTATATAAGGTTTTTTAACTAGATAAGACTATCTTGTATTCTTTCATTATCAATTGCAAGAATGTATTCCTTGAATTAAAAAAAAACACTCCAAATCTTGGAAATCCTATCAAAATTCCTTTAATCTTATAAAATTCCTTTTAGTACCCCTTGAAAAATTATAAAATCATTCAAAATCTTCACAATCCGTTGAAATCCAATAAAATCCTATGAAATATCCGTGAAATTTGATGAAATCTGATATTTCCTGAAATCCTGGAAAATTTATTCAAATACCTTAAGAGCTTTTCAACTCTTTCAAAATTATTAAATTCTTTGGAAATCTGATTATATCAGTCCAAATTATTTAAGAATTTGTCGAAATCTTTGACAATATCCTAAAACATTATAGGTTTTTATTATATCCTTCTGAATCTTCCAACATTTCAAGAAATTATTTAAAATAGCATACAATTGTTTGAATCCCTTAAAATCATTAGATTTCTTGAAAAATCCTTTACATCCTTGGAAATACCATAAAATATTTCAAATCCTTTACATTTTTCAAAAATACATTGACATTTTTTTGGGCGTTCGAAAATTACTATTCAAAATGTTTCAAAATCTTTTTAAACTTTTGAAATCCTTTGAAATCCATCCATTCTTTACAATGATTTCTTTGAAATTCATCAAAATATGATGAAATCTGTTGAAATCCTGTAAAATTACATGAAATTTGATGATATTTTTTGAAATATTTTGAAATATTCAAAACGCTATGAAATCTTTTGAGCTTCTCGATAATGTATTAAAATACCTTGTTAGGAGACTTTAAAATGCCTTTTTACTGGAATCCTCGAAAATGTAATAAAACCCCTTAAACATCCTTTGAAATATTTGTATATTTTGGAAATCCTCTGAAATCCATTGGAGTTTTGTTCAATGTCCTAAAATCTTATGAAATCCTCTCACATCTTTTGAAATTCAAGAACATTCTTGAAAACAGCATAATAACCGAAATACTTGAAATGCTATTAAATCGCTTCATTTTCATGAGATTCTTTGCAGTTAAAAAAAATATTACAAAATGTTTAGGATTTCCTCACGTCTATTAAAATTCATTAAAAATCACTCAAGGTCATCCTATAAGTATCCTTTGAAATCTTGAAAATTTTATGAAGACCCTTGGGGTCATTAACAGTACCCTAAGACCTTTCAAGTCCTATTAAATCCTTCAAGATGTCTATAAAGTTTATCTCATAGTCACTGTTACTAAAGCTTAAAAATCTCTTAAGGTTCCTTAAAACGTTCAAAATATTCAAAACTCCCTCAAATAATGAAAATCCTTGGAAGTTGTATGAATTTCATTGAAATCTGTTGAAACACATTTGTGGAAAGTCACATTTGCGGCAACTCTGATTTCGAAAAATGTGAAGCCACAAAAAATTAGCAAAAATGCAGCAAATCACATTTGAGGTGCATCACATTTGCGGAATGTCACATTTGCAGAAAATCACATTGCCTTAAGTCACACTGCGGCATCTCTCATTCAGAAAGAATGTTTAGTACAAAAAAAATAACAAAAGGTAGTTGGGCACTTAAATTGTTTCTATGGCCAATCACAGCGGTGTCTTCGCATCCCTCACCCCAGGGGACGTTGGAAAGGTGTAGGCTGAAGGGGTATAAGATACATTATTTTTGTGACACGAGTGTCTTCCCGCACTTTTGACAATTTTTTCTGGACACAACATGCCACTATGTGACTTGCCGCATGTGACATTTTGCTCTATAATATGACAGAAAAGGTCAATCTACGCAAACACGATTTTTGGAACTTGTCAACAAAATATTTCCAGAACCTAGTTAAAAAGATTAAGGTGAAAAACCTTCACGGAGGAACTTCATGTCTTTTTCATAACAGAATGTTCGGATCATTGTCTAGGTCAATGCCAACTTCTCTAGGTACTTCAAATATTTTCCAAGAATCTAAATTTACAGTGGAGTAAATATCTTGGTATTTCATTAACATTTTTTCGTAAATTAGTTTACAGGTAAAGGGTGATTTAAAGCTGAAAGAGTGAAAGAATCTCTCAGGGCGTGGTAGTCCTGCCTCTTTGAGCTGGTCCACTAGTGCCAAACTAATTCCGCCTCTGCTGAAGACGTTCAGGTAAAGAAATTTATGATGATAGTGTTTCCCTTAATAAAGTATTTAAAAATCTGAACGATTTACTTGTCAAATAAAATTTCAAACAAAAAGAATAATTTCAATCCAATTAGTTGAATTAATATTAATTAGACATGATTACAGAATATTCATCTGGTAATGCAAATCTCAGAATTTCAATCGTGCACCACCGGAGAATCTACTAACCATATTTAGGATTTATAATAGAACGCTGTATACATTCAATCAAGCAAAAATCCATCTTGGAGAAACGTCTCTGTCGCAAATGTATAAGAAACAGCATCTTCGCGTGCATTGGCGTCTGTCTTCTTTGCTTCTTCTGATCTCCTCTCTTTTCCTGTCTCCATTGTCAGACGTGCTGCTACACAGAACTCCACCTTGTCTTTCTACCTACATCGCGTTCGCTGACAGCTTCCCGTGCAAGCTTGCAGCCTGAATCTCCAGGCAATGTCAGGAAGCGACGCGCTTCTCATTGCCGGATTCGTGACGTCAGAACGGCATGGTTAGGATTCGTGACGTCAGACTTTTTACGACATCTTCACCTTTCTTGGCTTCAAATCCTAACGACAATCTTTAACATCCAATTTACTGGAAAATTTCATGTTATAAAATTTAATTAAAGAGCGAATAATATGCGTAGTTGTAATACTAATAATGGTTATTATTCAATAATATTTCTCAAGTTTACAATCCGTTAGTGACATATATCAATAGAAATTTCGATTAACAAAAATCTATTTGCGAGAAACTATTGGTAGAAACTACTTATTGGGGAGGCTGTTGGAATTCGAATAGATTTTGTCAGTCTGATACAAGAGGATATCATTTTTATTGACCTTGATTCAATGTTCTTTTTTTTTGTCCTGAAAATGTATTTTATGCAGTGAACGAAATTTGTATAGCAATGCAGACCAAAGTAAGAAAGCACAAATAAGGATAATCTGCAGTGCTTTTCAGAATAAAAATAGTCTAGCCAATTTATTCCTTAAATGCGTGTTACACTAAGTTATTTGTCTTGCAGCTTTATATATTTTTCATATGTAGAAACACATACATCATCAGTATCCTTTGAATAAAAATAATGGTATCTCTGTGGCCAAATTTGCGTCCAATAAAGTCTCAATAGTATGTTTAAAGACAGTCAAAGAAGAGGTGAGAAGCAACCTTCCTTCTTACAATCTCTTCTTCCACCTCCCTTTTACATACCTCACTGTCTTACTCTCTAAAATCTACTACCCGCTGTACCAGCCTACCTCACCCTATAATCTCTTCTGTAACTTTAACCTCGCATCTCTTTACAGCGAACCTCTCCACTCGCTCCCTTACATCTTCACAAAATACCTCTCCTGTATTCCCTTCTGCTCCATTTTGTTCCTCCCATCCCCACCAACCTTTCCCTAGGTAGCGAGGAAGGGAGAAGAAGATTACGTGAACAAAGGAATAGTAGTCATAATCTGCTAGAAGTTGATGCCTATATGGAAGGAGGATAGATGAAATGATGACAGGCAGATGAGTTTTGGGATGGGCAAGCATTTTGTTTATGGGTAAGGAGCCCTACGTAGAGGGAAAGGGAGTTGATCGGGAGATGGTAATAGGAAGAAGGAAGATGATAAAGATAGGGACGCTATTACGAAGACGAAAATGAAGGAAGGAGATAATTCGCGAGTGGAAATATAAATATGAGAAGGAGAAAGGGTAGATGGGATGAAGATTATAGGAGTCCATTAGAGAGGTTGATTGGAGCAGTGGTCCAGGAGGTGTTCATGAAGGAGTGGGGTATAAGAGGCAGACGGAAGCTGGGTAGAACGGAGGTTGTAGAGAGTCGGCTGGTTGTTAGGGATGGGAGAGAGGGGTGACAAAAGGAGGTAGAGATAGGGGTGCATGGTATGATGATACAAGGGTGTAAAGAGGACGAAGGGTCGGGTACAATGGTGAACGGGGGATCGAAGAGGATCATTTTGGTGCAGAGGGATTGATGGTAAGAGGGGCGGAAACATGGAAGGTATAAAAAAGTATCCTTTGTGGAAGGAGCAGGATGATACTGTCAAAGAGTGGCTTGTACCATTAACACATATTGCCGTGATCAAGTTTATGATCCCAGGAATACCTTTATTAGCGCCTAAGCATTTTGCGACCTGTGTTAAATACGTTTGACAAGTGGAGCGAGACTCAATTGGCTGAGAAACAAAGAAATAAGTAGCAATCTTTCTATAGCTATCAATGGCGCTTGCGCTTGCCAAAGGCTATAGAAAAATTCCACTTAACTAGCGACGTTCTGCAACTAAATACCGGGTGCGTAGAGCAAAAACTTGTCGGGATGATTATTTCTCGAGGCAACGAGGGCGGTCTCAAGAAATCCGGTATTCCCTACTTATAGTGAAGTCGTTACACAAATCTAAATGAAGAGAATTACTGAATTAGATTTAATACTTGTAACTTCATTTCTGCAACTTTCTATTGAATTCACTAATACTGTTTTTTTTTCAACTACGTTCATAATTGAATTCTTGTCATATTTTTTTAATATTTGGAATTTTATGGTTTTTAATTTACATCTTTCAACAGTTTATACTTCAAAATGTACAACGTTTCACCTGGATTAATTACAAAATTTAAATACATATTCAAAATTAAACAATTTTATTTGGAGTTGAAGAGGTTAAAAAAAACAGATTAAATAATACAATAATACAAAAATTTTAATTTAAAAAAGTTGTAAATGTAATCCTGAAGAATAAGAAATCTAGAAAATTTCCTGTATAAAATATATTCGAAAAATCACTCTTTGGGGTTTCTAGAATAACTTCTGAGGGTTCGGAAAATGTTACATGAAACTTTGAGGACTCGTCGTAGATATTGATCAATAATCAGAAATAATTTTTAATAATTTGAACAAATTCCACTTATTTGAATATTATTTTCATCTCAAAAAGGCCGATTATTTCTGGAAGAATCATAATCTTGTTTGCCTTTTTATATATTTCATACATGTTTGATACCTCATCTTTATTATTTAACAAAAGCTCATCCATCTAGACGAATGAAACTTGTTAGAACTATAGTTTCCAGGAAATTTGACAAATTTTTCTATTTCCCGCTATAAATATTACAACCGGTCATTGTTGAAATCAGGATGAAGGCATGAGCGAAAATTACTTCGGGAATGAGTAATTACCCTCAGAAGTAATATATATCTGAATTTCTCGAAGAAGATTCTTTGAACAAAAAGAATTTTTCAATTGAAAAAAATAAGATATAAAGATATGCGATATAAAAAAGGCAACATAGACTAAGAATTTATAAGAAAAAAGTGGACTTCTCTAGGACGAATGGATTAAATATTGGAAATAACTAATTTGTTTGAACAATTCATAAATGTAACAAATATTGTTCGAACTAATAGTTCCATTTGTTGAAACAAATAACAGTTTGTTAAGTAATAAAGCTGAGATGTCTAAAACGTAAAAAAATATATGAAAAGGCAATCTAGATTTTTTTAATGTAGAAAAAACCCAACGTTTTAAAAAAGAAACAATTGTTTGAAAATATTAATGAATATTCCACTAGACCAATAATTTTGGATTCAGGTGTACACTTCAGTACACAAAGGGGGTGTGTTAGGGGTGGAAAGCCCATTTGATTGATACATATAATTCTTCCTTCTCCCTCAGGAGCGATTCGAAAGACTACAAAAATTGATTTCCTCCCATGTATTTTACATGAGAAATTTCGGGTTTCCTGAGGCACCTATCAAAGTCAAAATCACGAGAAAAAAATTTCCAATGTATTTTTGGACCACCCTTTTGTATAATACTGTTAAACCTATTTAAAATCTTAGAAATCCCTCAAAATCTTTCGGAATCATTTTTTTTTAAATTTGAATCTTTTAAAATCCTTCAATATAAGAAAATCAGTTTCAAAAATTTTGTTATTTCACCGATTATATCAAGTTAGAGATGTGTATTCGAAATTGAAAACAGATTTCCGACAGATTTTATTTATTCGATGCGATTCCAGTGTAAATGAATTCCGAAGGGCTGTGAAAGTACATTCAGAGAATTAAAATGCAAACGGCGTTGCAATTGGCACCTTCCTCGAGTGGATGATTACCGAATGCCATGGTCGCAAAGTGCAAACTGCAAAGATAGTCGGCGCGCATCCGCATACGTCGGTCATTCTGACCAATAAGATTCCAGATTCCTTTGAAAGAGTAATCTCCAGGAACGTGGCAAAAATAGGAATGGTCGGCCAGTTCCATTTCAATTATTATCGCAGATTTCAATCTCAGGGGTGCCTCTGATTCACTGTTTATTCAATGATCAGCAACGAAATCAATTTTGTTTTCATTGATTTTATTCTACATTCTTCTTTTATTTTGCTAATTATGCAAAAACTTGTTGGGTATATCCGCAGCTGAAAACTTCGGCATTTGTCAACGACCATTTATTGGATATTAACAAAATAAAAAGAAACCTTCAAAAAGTGTTCTATTGAAGTCTCGTTTCTAAAGGATACCAACTTTCAGTTGAACCGCAACATTAACGAACGCCCAGTTTTTTTTCTGGGTGAGTTTTCATTCTCACAAAGTTTTATTTAACTTTTCATAAATCTTAAAGAGAAAGTTAATTAGTTAGAAAACAAGACGCCTTTAAAAAGATTGTTTGCGATGATACCGATTTCAAGTACATATTTCTTGAACTATTTATTAGCTAATTGTGTTAATTTGAATGAAAAACATCTTAAATACTTTCAAAAATTGACTTGTTGAAATTGGGATATTTTAAAAATGATTTTCTCTAGGAAAAAGAAAACAAGAAGGTCGTAAATATTAGATGTTAGTGCAGACTAGGTCCATAGAAAAAAATAAGGGTTCTTGTTTCTTCATCAAATTTTCCCAGTGCAACATAATTTAATCTATATCATTACGTAAAGGGTGCATCATTAAATTGTAAAATGTTCTAAGTGAGTTTAGGCAGAAAATGAGTTCTGTACAAAAAGTGTCTATTACAATTCATACTTTGGGTTCCTTTGGAACAATTCGTCATTTTGAGTTCCTTTTTAGCAATACACTTCTTGTTGCAGATTCATTGGAATCAAAAATAGATTTTAACAGAAATCTTAGTTTTTTCTGTGTAGACAAGAGAAAATTTTGGAAGCTGGAAATAATAATATGTAATCAGCGTATTAGGACCCTAAAAAAGTATCGTTGATATCAGAGCTGATTGTTATATGGCTGGGTTTCACATGTTAGCAATTTGCCCATTTGAGAAAATTCTTATCTTCATAGAATTTATTTTTCGTGAATAATAATTTTGTGAATAAATTTCTGTTTTTTAACTGTAATCTTCTCGGAGCTCAAATTGAATTATTTTTCTCTAGCTTACTTAGAAAAATATTTTGAATATCTCAGGTTTCTCTACTGAAAAAATATACCGCACAAAAATTGATGGAAACATGGAATCAAAATCTATCCACTGATGAAATTACAATAAAAACAACAGATGAACAACAATTCAACAGATTTTCTAAGAACTCTTTTTCTATCAAATATTGAACTAATGAACCGCTGCAATTCTTGCATTTTGGGGGATCGTCAGGCTAAAGCAGTTTTTCCGACCTATTCAAAAAATGATTCGCGCTACTGCATTACTAACATTTTCAGAAAATGAGATTATTGAAAATAATAATTACCAAAATACCGTCAATTTTTGAAAATATTTTTTATAATTTGAAATCTACAAAAGTTATTGCACAAGATAATTCACGCTGAAAGTTCACCACGATTTAAGTGTAATCACAGTTAGTTACTTAATTGGACTCCTCTTCTAAAAAAATGAAAAGTCAATTTATACATCAGCAGTAGTGCAAGACCAAGGCGAGTCACGATCACGAATTTTGAAATTGTTACAACAGATTAATGAAACTTATGTTATAATTTTTAATGAAAAATATTAAAGCTTAAATAAATAATGACAAAAGTTAAAAAAATTAGCAATGTTGCTAAGAATTACTATGGTTAAAGAACAAATATGTTGAAAACAAGTAATTTTGTTTTTCGATACAGAAATATGTTAATTATATATATTTTTCAAATTACTTTGATCAGTGATACAAAAAGTATTTTTAACGCCTGATATCTAATAGTAAAAATTTTGTGTATTTAAATGGACGCAGCATTGTATTTTTTTTAAATTTGATGTTCTCATTTCAGCAATTGCTTTTGAGCCATTATCAAAAAATGTTAACACAATTCAGACATCTATAGTGGATGAATATGACAAAAGAATTTTAAATACAAAAAAATGGACACCCTGTCTATTTATTCAAATGTGTCAGCCAATAATGTAAGTTGGCAGATGTCTCCTTCTTCTGAATTGTACACTATGACGGAGTAAAAATTCATGAAGTTAAAGGAATTCCGGAAATTCACAGAATGTAAAGAATTCAAGGAATTCATGGAATTCACGGAATTCACGAAATTTGCAGAATTCACAGAATACATAGAATTTAAGGAATTCACGGAATTTGAGGAATTCAAGCAAATTAAGGAATTCAAGCAATTTATTGAATTTCTTTAAATCGTACAATTCCACTTAAACATTCATTCGAAGTTTCACTTACACCGTGCGTTTTGAATATCCAAAAAAATGGTTTTCCGAAGAAGCAAAATGATAACATGATTCTTTTGCTAAAGATAAAAAAATTTCAGGTTTGATATATTTAACTTTCTCTAAAACGTATACTCAATGTAACAATGATATTTTTCCCACATTAAAATAAAATCTGTAAATTCAGCAAAAAATTATTTTCTTGAATTTATAATATTTTACCATTTTTCACTAGTGAAAACTGTGAATATGGAAAATTCGCTCTAATTCTTGAACAAATACGATATTATTAAAAATTTTTAAATAAAAGAATAGAACAGAAGATATATACATTAAACATCAAATTGCATATAACCATACTAACCAGCTACCTGAAGTTGTAGGTTTTCAAAATTGTCATATTATTCCAAATTTGTGCACATGCCAAGGCACATAAATATTAGGGGCGTGCAAAAGAATAGTAACCCGACCCGCGCGGGTCGGGTTGACTTTTGTGCGGATCGGGTTTTCGGGTTGGCCCGTAGACCCGCAATCAATCCAACAATCTGCATTCAGACCGACAACCCGCATTCAACCCGAAAACTCAAATTTAGCCCGATAACCCGCATTCAACCCGCCAATCCGCATTTTTATCAAATGAAGTTTAAAAAAAAATCAACGGTTTTGATAATATTCCAAAAATTCTCAAAATTTCTCAGTTTTAGTTTGGTCAATCATATATTCACAAAGCGTTCCAAGTTTTTAAGTTGATTGTGAATTCATTGTGGGTTTTCGGGTTTTGCGAGTTGGCGGGCTGATTGCGGTTTGTCGGGTTGAATGTGGGTTGTCGAGTTGAATGCGAGTTGTCGGGTTGAATGCAGGTTGGCGGGTTGAATCCGGATTGGCGGGCTGAATGCACGTTGCAGGTTTGAATGCGGGATGTCGGGTTGATTGCGGGTCTGCGGGCCAACCAGCAAACCCGACCCGACCCACATTAATTTTGCACATCCCTAATAAATATCCCGTAGAACCCTCCTCTGTAGGACGCGTGAACCCGACTACTCGTTACGGTGGGGAATTAAATTTTCCCGCCTTAGGAGAAGATGAGTTCAGACATGGCCGTGGTGAGGAGGCCTAAGAACTCCCGCGGTAGCGACGACCTGGAAGCTGCAGCGATGGCATCCCTTTATGGTTAGGAATTCGTGGTTAGCGAAGTGGGAGTATCAGCGTTAATTCGATTCATCAGCAAATATCGGGTGGCTCTCGACTCCTAAAACAGGTCCCTATAGCAGGACGTTAACTACCGTGTCCAGGGCTGAATTTTACCAGGGTGTGGTGCCTCATACGGTGTCTCGTGACACAAGGCAACTTCCCAGTGCCTTATCTCAACAAGCGAGGTTCTGTGGGGACGGAACCTACAGTTCCCTAGCTTCTCGTGGGACCAAAATGAATCCTAGAAACAGAAGAACCAAAAACCAAATACTTGGAGGAAAGTCTTCAATGGCCCCCTCTACGAATACTTCTTCTGTTATGAAGATGAAAACAAACAAAGGGGATAAGTCACCTTCGAATCGATAAGGGACCTACACGGTTCCTGGCAACATGAGTGGTACGGCTGGAAATGAGACTTTAATTAGTCACATGAACGAAGCTGAAGATACTGAGGATGCTGGGACCAAAAAAGGCCCTAAGAATAGGAAATATAGCAGTGCTGCTAGAAGGAGGTACCATCGCTTGTAACTTTGATTGCAAAGCGAAACAACCCGTCAAACAGGGAACCCTAAAAGGATCTGGTCTGATAGCAGCACTGCTATCAAAGAAGGGAGGTTAAGAAGGATAAGGTTGCCAACTCAGCGGAAGCATACAGCGTTACCCTTCAGAGCCACCTAAAATTGGGTATTGTACCTGAGAGTTTCCCGCAAGGGTAAGCGGTTTGAAACCATGGGCAGTTGCAAGAATCAAAGCTATTGATTCTATGGAACTTCCCCATTCTGTCAAATTCATGGCATAGATACCTGGAATTTCTAAGGAAACATAATCCATCCTCAAAAGGTTGGTAGCCCAGATCCCTGCGTTAAAAGTGTAGAAGTGGACAATCATAAATGCGGAGAAAGACGCCAGGGTAACCCAGTCGGTCTTTAATGTGAACCCTTTAGTGGTCGAAAGCATATAGAAGGTTGACTGTGAACCGTATATGGGATTGGGCAAAATCCAGATGAAAATTCTCTCGAAACCGAAAGAGCCCGCGAGGACAATGGGAGAGCAGCTGCCCTCGAAACAACCCATAGCTGACGCTGATTCTTAAATTAACAACGTCAAATCCTCGAATTTGAAGTTTATACAAATCAATCTCCACCACTGTATATCTGCTTCAGCCACCTTTGGTCAATGTATTACAGTAGAAGGTATGGCTTTTGCTCAAATTCAGGAGCCTTGGTGCTGCAAAGTAGATGTGAAAGGCATAAGCCAGAAATACGGTTCTATAATTTAAAAGAGAACTGATTTAAACCCTAGGACGGCAATTTACATCAGAAGAGATATCGAGTATATATGCTTACCTAGGTTCTGTACTAAAGGCCTAGTAGAAATTAAAATCAGACACCAAAGTGTAGGCTGCCGAGTCCAATCCGAATGTCTATGGGAATCCCAGAGCGACTGACTGGGATAAATATAGGAAAGATCTTGGAGAGTCGTTGGAAATATTCCTAGGAAGATAAGATCAATTGATCAGCTGGAATTTGTTGTAGATGCTGTGAATAAGGCCATATGTAAATCTTATGAGGATAATTCTTCTCTTCATATTAGTAAGCCAGACAAGGATGCTCCTTGGCGGCAAGATAGACTAACGTAATATATGTACAATCGGCTAAAAGGTACTCATGAGGAGAGCATTCAAAGTATACCTGATACTGCGAAAGTCCAGAGAACTTCATAGAAAATCTCTACATGTCAACTGATTGCATTGATTTTTCCAACAGGAGACATATCAGAAACGACTAGCGAAATCCTTATACACCTCATGCAAGTGCACTTCCCTGGTTCCGAAATTGGGTATCAGTCGGAGGAAGAGGCTATTAGATCAAACCCCTCTGATGGTCCAGAACATAGGGCCAATGTGAAAGATTGGAGGACGGCAAGCCGGATGGTAACATAATCAAAAATTAGATGCTTCGTGCAGCGTTTCGACCTGTTCAAAGCCGCTGGAGGAGATGTTAAATTCCCGGCGTTGATTCAAGAAGATTTGGATGTTCCGATGGGACCATTGTGTAACATCAATAGGGCATGCATAGCTATCGGATAAATTCCTATGGAATGGAAGAAGCTCAAATCTTTATATTAAAGTCGGGGTAACACTCGTACTATGAGGCCAAATCATTCAGACCAATTCGCCTAACTTCCTTCATGTTGAAGACATTGGAAAAGTTAGTTGACTTTCATATGAAGGAGGGAATCCTATCGGACAAACCCCGTCATAGTAATCAGTTTGCTTTCCTGGACGTAGAGGGTGCCTCCATTGACACCCAAACGGAATCTATGTACCACTGTTAATAGGTGGTTGCACTCTAGGCTATGCGGCAGGATTCTCCAGTCTTCGCTCCACGATTACAATGTGAGAGCAAGGGTAGAAAAGGGGTGTCCGCAGGGTCATGTAGATGAACTTCAATCCAATTCATGAAAAATGCTCTCAACATTGTTGGAGAGTAGTGCAATGACCGTAGCCAATCTGTTAACCCAGATAAAACTGAATTATTGGTTTCAAAGAGACGCCGGAGATTACCTGGCCTGGTCAACTCTAAATTCCATAGTGAAAAGGTTGACTGCTCCACATCCGCTAAGTATTTAGGAGTGACTGTTGACCCTAAACTAACCTGGAAACTACATGTTCATGTAGTACTAAAAAAGGCCAAAGTAGGCTTCTGGGCTTGCAGAGGTGCAATTGGTAAAACCTGTGGACTTAAGCCCCAGGCAGTATACTGGCTATATACGGAAAACATTAGACAAATTGTAACTCATGCCTCATTGATCTTGGTGCCAAGAGTCTGATGTTTGCAGTGCGTTTGCCAATCTCTTCACACTAGAAGCCTCAAATATGTTTAATTTTTCAGAAAATAAATTTCAGTTAACCCAATTTTTTTCGAAGACGCTTCCCCAATTCCTTTCAAAGTATTCAAATATTCCCACCTTTTAACCTGAAAATGTGAATTTCAAACGAAAAATTAATTTTTAACCTAAACGGATTATTTTTCAACCAGTTACATTTTTAACCAAAATAGATCAAATTTCTACAAAAAGAGAAGAATTTTTGAACCAAAAAGTCGAATATTCCACAAAACGGTTGAGTTTTCAACCAAAGAGAAATTTTTTGGTCGAGAAGGAACAAATTTTCAATCAAACTGTAGAATTTGCAAGTCAAAAAGACTGAATGAACTTTTAACCAAAAATAGTTGAATTTTCTTATTGGGTTCTAATAATTCAGTTCGCATGTAAATGAAAACCGAAAATAGGGAAACGTCTGTGAAGCCTGCCATAAATAAATAGGAAGTCCGATAATTTATAGACTAAAGAATAATAGCATTAGGCAATAAAAGCACTGAAGATATTATAAAATTGTGCTCACATGGGGGGTGAGTGGGATGGGTGAACATTTTAGAAAAACACCTTACGTGAATTGTGGATGAACCCTCATTCATTTGTTCATTAATTTATTATTACTTCATGAATTTTTGATTATTTGTGGATCTCGGGACAGTAAGGGTACGTGGGTTAGCGTTTGCAGATGATAAGGCTGTGATGGCAGAGTCAATCGAAAATTTGTAAAGAATGTTGAGCGAACTGGATATAAGCATGAAGAAAATGGGCCTCAAAATTAAGGTAAATAAAACAAAAATTATGATGTTCTGAGGAAAGGGCGAGAATATATGTAATTTAATATACTTAATTTAAATATATTTCGGAATATTGTCTCGTATTCCCAAATATTCCCTCATATTCCTACATATTCTCATATTCTTCATATTCTTGCATTTCCAAATATTCCAATATATTGTGTATATTCCCGAATATTCTTTCGGGAATATATTCCTGGTACACGAAAAATCAGTGGCCGACCCCTTGAATTTAGCAGTCAGCCACAACGCTTCTAATTGAATTAGTTTTCTACTAATTCGTATTTAGAGAGTATTTTCCGTCTAGCTTTTTCATATTCGCAGTAGCTATTTAAAAAATTGAATGAAAAGATCTTGAAGCAATTGAATCGATATTATCTCTTTGAAACAAACAAGGTCATTAATTTTGCCTAGAACCATCCGCTTCCTATGTCAGATCGTGTTTCCCCCTTGGAAAAGAATGCAATTTTTTCGGATGAGCCAATCCATCGTTAATCCTCGTTACGATAATTCTAGACTCGGACTTGGAGTCACGAGGTCGATAGAGTTGCAAACGTAAAATCGATCGTATACACCGGTAGGCAGGTATGCACCTTTGCTTCAGATCGCATCGAAACGATCAGGATCTATCGTGCGAGAGTACAGGCGATGTTTGTGTTCCCCGGCAAGAAATAGATCGCCGATTGTCCCGCAGCGTTATCCTCGACCTGCTTCGACTCGAGCGAACCCAACTACCAGAGTCAGCAATAATAATTCCAGCCGATACGAAAGAGGCTATTAAAATTCACGCCGGTTTGTATAAAATCAGTAAAACGATGCAAAAAACAGAGTTGGGACTTAATCAAATCAATCGATCTCGAAGTGAATCGACACGTGTTCATAGAGCGTCTGTCCGCGTGGAATGGAATGGAGGGTTTGCGTGATCAATTTTTTTATTGTATGGGAAAAAAGGGAAATAGTTACATATGTCATGAGATCTATGTGTACGATTCACTCATCCATCTTTCATCATTTTAATATCTCTTTGAAGTTTACGTCCTCATCGAGAGGCCGGGAAAGTAACAAGTCATTAGTCGATCGATGGCAGCTCGTTATCAGATTCCGCAGATTTCCGATGAAAACCTAGATTTCTAATTGTGTCATATCCCTTTGCCACTCCTACGTTTCTCTCCGGGCATCCAGTTTTTATCATGTTTTAGTATAAATATACAATGATTAAAGAAGCACTATTAAATCGTTTGACTAACATCGCTTGAAAAGTCAGAAAAAACGACATAAGGGTAACCTGCATAAATTGCATAAAAATCTCAGTTTATCATCGGTTTCAAATTCTTTTTCTGAATTTACTCGTTTAAGACAGAAATTTCAGAAAATATGAATTACAGCGTGATAAACGGAGAAATGGGGCCATCTACAAAATTGTCTACGAATTGATTAAGTTTGACCAATATTAAGATATCTTGAATATCTTCCAATTTCTCATTTTAAAATGTATTAATCTCGCTATTTTATGCAATTATACCTTCTTACACTAGAGGAGAGGTTTAAGGAACGTTATCTAGTGAAGCCATTGTTTAATTCAATTACAAATATTCCGAATGCTAAAAAATCCATTATTTGTAAAAATAACAGTTTGTGTCGAAAATATTTCAACGAAATCTTCATTTTTCGATCAAATGTAACATTATAATAATCTAAGTATTCATTTTGTGGAATATTTGTTCATGCAGGCGACATTCTAAGAGTTACACTGCATATTATAAGGAAAAGAGTGCTTGGCAACTTGTCTCATTTATTAAGACCGATACTGGTTTTTCATGATACATTTTCATCATGTGCTTGAATATCTTGGAATACACCTAACCATTTTGTGTAAAATATTTCTTTTATACTCAATATTTTTAAAGAAAAAAGTGAACGCTGTATCATAGGATGGTTTAGCCTGGCCCGTATCAGGTGCTAATCAGTTTTTCAGAATCCAAAACTATAAGAAGAATGTCGATCAGGAACTTACAAATTGTGATGATATGAGTTCGATCATGATTTTCTCTTGTTCTTATTTTCACTGACATTAATAATAATTGATGATAAAATAATTGTTTGAAAGCCAAAGATGGATGTGGGCACTAGATGTCGAGTTTTCAAATTTGAAAATTAAAGTTTTGGAAACTTCAAAAAAACTTCCTATTGGATCAAAAATTAGAGCAACTGTATTGCCTCTACAGTTTTTGATGCTGAACAGTAATAAGAAATTATCTAACTTCCAATAAAAACAAAATTCTGAGATTTTGGAATTTTTCGTGATTTTGGAACGCTTTCAATCCAAATTTCGACTCAATCCGAAAACCCAACAGATATTATCAATCGATTTCAAATTTTATTTTTCACTTTTCTTGGATGACACGGACAAATTTTGTTTTTCCGGTTCAAACGATTCGATTAATTTTATAATTTTCACTTCAACTCAGTCTACATCCGAACCCATTTATTGATGAACGGCTGCGCTCACGAGTTTCGGTATTCTGCAGATTTCCACCCCCCTGACCAAGTATTTGGGTGAATGCTTGTTGGGAGCAGGGTATTCATAGTCATTCGGGGAAGTGGGATTCAATCAAAGGGTTAATGTCTGTAATAAATGGAGCAGGTGGATTTCAAAACGTGGAAACCTACACTGGTATACATGGAGAGAATGAGTGAAAATAACTCAAAATACTTCCAAATTACGTAAATATTCTGCAATAAAAAGAGCTTCTATTTTTAATGAGAACACTTTTTCGAAATTAATAAATAAATATTCCGTTATATTACACAAATGGAAGGCAGCAATATCATAATTTCTCCTACATAAGTAAACATGGAACACACGACTCTAATTATCTGGTTAATAAAGAATTATCATTGTATGCATTTCATGAGCCTTGGATGCTTTTTTATTCATTACTTGTCATTTTGGTTTTTCTGAAATACTTTGTTATAAAATTAATATTTCAGTGCTTATTAATGGCTATTTCAGAGCAGACAAAATTTCTATAATGTGTATCAATAATACTCATTATTTTTAGTGAAAATGCATGTTAGCAGTCAAATTCATAACATATTTCAGTCAAAAAATATTTAAATACATATTTTAAGGCGAACTGAAATTTAAAAACGAAATGAAGTCCTCTTCATATTTAATTTCACTGAAATTAGGCCTAACAATCAAGCCACTGAGAGCCACAATATCAATAGGAGATCACCTAAATTTAATTTTGGATTAATTACTTTTAGACTGGAGGATGTTCAACTAAATTTTTTACGTTCCAGTATTATTATCGAAGAAAAATATTACATTGGCTATAAATTTCATTGAATTATTTTCGCTCAAAAGTATTTTTGTGTTAGGAAAAAGCAAGAAAAGTGATACTAAACCCATGAATGTTTTTTTCTTAAGTCTGAAAGAAATATAAGGAAAATGAAGAATTTATACAAGTACAAGTTCTATATATGTAAGTTATTGAATTCCGTTCTTTTCGTGAAAACTGAAAATACCCCTTTGCTCGAAAGAAAGCTACTGATTGGAGAAGTTTTGCTCATATCAACAGTAGAGGTGACAAGTGAAAGTTTACTTTAGAAGAGGAATTTTCCTTAAGATACAATGTGCAGTGTAGTGGAGTGAAAACCTGGATTTTTAACAATATGTAGAAGGTTGAAGTATTTCAATATAGATTTTTATTCAAACATTTTTTTAGATATCATTTTTCAAAATATAATTAATGGGTGCAAAAGTGATGCCGAATTTCTTCTATATCTGTGGAGTAATCTTTTTTATCAAAAAGATATAATCTATATGTAATACCTAATAGCTCCTAGAGTAGTAATCAGTACATTTTAACCTTCAGGGTGATAAAACATTGAATTATTATATTAAATTTATATTACTTGCTTCTTAACTGGCTGTCCATTTTACAACCATAGAAGTTGCTAGACAGAAAACGTGCGGAATTTGGGATAAAAGTAGTAAAATCTGGTCAGAGGCAATTTATTGGTATATTTGAAAATTGAAAGGTTAATCTGGCTATCTAAATACGTAAAAAGGATTTTCTTGTTTCGATTTTACAGTACCAATGAGAGGTTTCGAAATGTGACTCTCCATACGTATACTGTGAGCAAAATTAGTAGCGTCGTGGACAAGTGACTTTACGGTACGATACGAGAAGAATAGTGCCAAAAAGTTCTTTCTATAGGCTTAATTTAGTAATAAATAAAACATAAGAATGAAAATGAACGCAATTTTTTGGCTAATTACAAATGCAGTCGGAATAAGTATGTCTTTGATGTTTGTAACCGCTCATGCTTTCCGCACCTTCAGGAAAACGAATGTACAAAAATATTTTTCAAATAGAAAATTTGTTCTACAAAATGTTCTTCATGTTGGAGATGTTATTGCCAACGAAGTTGACCAGGTACCATAAGTTTTCCTGCTAAAAACAATGTAATTTCGACGTTTCCAAAAGACTATCTTGAAACATGCCTATTGCAATGGAAGGTTTTAAATCAGGCGGTGAAGACGAGAAACTTATTCAATATACAATAGAAATCGTATGAGGAATACTGCGTCCTCACCGAGCGAGAACCTTTTAAGAGTTTGGCTTTAAGGCAGTAATTTTTCGATTCTTCGATCCTCATCCCTACAGATAGCTTACATAATGTGTATTTTAACTTTCTTCATTCTGTGCACCTTATCCGCAAGTTTCATAAGTGATCTGGCCATCGTTGAAAAAAAACCTACCTTTTAAACATTTGGAAAATCTTGTAAAAGACAGTCTCATATGTTCGCAGTTCTTGAGACTTAGGAACCTACAAATATTCAGATGCAAGTGAGAATAATAAATATGACAGTTGTTGATAGATAAGAGCGAATTGCCACTGGCTTCTAAGAATGCTTTAAACATGGTAATTTTTGAAAGAAGGATTCCCACATCATTATTATGGATCTTGACATCAATTCATAATTAAACCGGAAGCACTGTTTCCAATCTACAACTCTTCACTCTACACTCCACACTCTACACTCCACACTCTACACTCCACACTCTACACTTTCTCCATCTAGCTGTGCTCACTTCCTCATCTTCTGTCAACCCCTTCAATATCTCAACATCTCTCATCAATTCTCTCCTTAACCCTCCACACCTTATCCCCATTTTGTCACCTTCCACAGTCTACCCTTAGAGCATCACTCTTCATCATGATCTCATTTCTGCATCATCCCTCAGCCCCTTTTAGACACCAACGCTCTTGCCACTCTGACCCTCATCGCTCTCCTCAGCTCTCCCTTCTTTCTCATCTCGTCATCCACTGCACTTTACCCATAGCACATGACCCTCCCTTCTTATTCCCCCTCCCTCACTCAAACCTACGATTTCTCTTTATCTAGCCTCATGCCCCTCGTCACTCCACTCAAATCTCTTTATGCCAACTCTCCTATACACCTCATCTACATCACTAACCTTATCATATCGATTTTTGTTGCCTTACTACCTACTCTCCTTACTCCCTTAAGCGTGCAACTTTCCTCACGCATTCGTCACGACCTCTCCCTCCTCTAATTACTCTCACTCTTTCACCCTTAGATAGGGATATTATTATTGGATGTTTCTGAATAGTTCTTATTGACCTTCGATATGAAACATTCCATTGGAGCTATTTCTATTCCCAAGAAGAATATTGATGGGCACCATACCAAAGATTTTACGAACCTAAATGCGAAGTCGAGCAGACAACGTAAATGCATTTGCCAAAAAGGACATCTAGTGGCCTTAGGAGTAAGCGATAGAGAAATATTCATCATCCCTTCGCTCCTGTAGGAAATTCATTTATTCAAAGAGGATCCTAGAGACAGTAACAGAGGTGCATCGTATCTAGTTTATAATATCACTGACCACACCCTCAATAAGAGAAAAGAGTTTGAAAAGAGGAAAACGATAAAATTATATAAAAGAAAGAGAATTTGATAAAATCGGAGAGAAAATTTGTTAAAAGTCAGGTAAGAAACAACAGGTAGATTTGTGACGAAAGTTGATAGAAGAGAGATGGGCATATCAAAAGACACATACGGAAATAATAAATTATCAGTATTATTATATTATAGAATTATAGAAAAGATTTTCTTCACGATTCCAACGATAGAAAAAACTCATTTTACGATTTTTTGCAGTTAACGGTGTTTTTCCAAATCACGACAGAACTGTAGCACATCTATTAGTTTTTAGTATGCCAAAATTACTGAAATAAAGTTCTATGACAATCAGTTCAATCATCGTAATAAGAATTACTATTATGCCTAATATGTATATTCATTGTTGTAGAAAGCAATGACTCTTTATTTACTTTAATATTGTGATTCAGTTTTTTCGCACTCAATTCACAAATATATGCATCTTCGTAATTTTGATCAAACATGATGGTTGAAATACCACATTCAATCTAAGGGGGGACGCTTCACGCCCCGCGACTATTAATAAACTAACATACGACTGCGAAGTACTATAAACGTATTCACTATGGGTGTATTTACTTGTGCTCATTTTATGAGTAATTTGTTTCCTCATAAGTATCAAATAAATTTGCTCCCTCATAGAGGGAGGTTTTCCCTAACAATAGAAAAAAAATTGACACATTCAATATTTTTCAAGCTTATTTTTCTGTCTTTCCAAAAATTTTATTTTCAGAAAATCAGAGGGCCCACTAAAATGTCAATTCATGTGATCTGTTACAATGATCACCTTTTCAACCTACCGTAGTCTTATATTTCAAATTAAAACCTCATAGAAACAATGTAAATTTTCTTAAAACTTTCTACGCAGATATGGATTAATCACTTATGATCTTTGAAAGTTCGTCAAAAGATCAATGCACGCGTCTGGAAGACGCTGACAATTACATCAAATGTAGTAGAGTTATATTGCCAATATAAAAAAAAAACTTTTGTAAACAAGGAAACTAATTTTTTTGAAAAATTTTAAAACTATATCGGTAGGTTGTAGTAGATCATGAGAAGTTCGTAATGTTGGCAATCGTTGGATTTTGAAGACGCGAACAAATATATCATATACATTTCAGTTGTATTCCCAATATTAGACAAGTTTTCCTTGTATCAGCAAGATAAACAACATATTTGTTCCATTTATAAATCGGTATTGCTAGTTCATATTAGGTTATAGAAGGTTCATAAATAGGTCATGCGACGTGTCTGGAAGACGCGAACAAACATGTCAGATACAGTACTATAGCACTCATAATATGAACAAAGTCTTTTAAATATAAACAGAATACACACCTTTTTTTTTAATTTCATGAATCGGCAATGCTCGCTCATAAAGGATTCACCGATAGATCAATTGATGCGTCTCAAGGACGCGAACAAATACTCTACATGTAATATTGTCGTATTTTGAATATCAAAAATGTTTTTCTTATATAAACAGAAGAAACTATTCTTTGAAACTTCATAAATCGGTACTGGTGGGTCATGGAAGGCTCATCAATAGGACAATCGATGCGTTTCGAGGGCGCGAACAAATACTCTACATATAATATTGCCGTATTTTAAATATAAAAATTGTTTTTCTATATAAACAGACTGAACCATTTTTGAAACTTTATAAATCGGTACTGGTGGGTCATAACAGGTTCATCGATAGGTCAATCGATGCGTCTCAATGACACGAACAAATAATCTTTATGTAATATTGTCGTATTTTGAATATCAAAACAGTTTTTCCTGTATAAACAGAATAAAGCATTCTTTGAAACTTCATAAATCGGTACTAGTAGGTCAGAGAAAGTTCATCAATAGGTCAATCTATGCGGCTTATAAAGGCGAACAAATACTCTAAATGAGATTTTGTCGCGTTTTAAATATCGAAAAAGTTTTCCTTATATGTATAAACAGAATAAACAATTTTTTGAAACTTCGTAAATCGGTACTGATTGGTCATAAAAGTTTCAATAATAGGTCGATCGACGAGTCTCAGAGACGCAAGCAAATACGCTAGATATCGTATTGCTTTATTTTGAATACCAAAAAAGTTTTTCTCATATAAACACGGTAAAATTGTTCTTTTTAAATCTCTAAGCGCAAGAAAAAAACTACTTTTAAATGGTCGATCTAGCTCGAAATCCTATCAGTCCTGGATATCAATCGGAGCTACACTTCATTCAAATTTGATGATTGTAGCTCTTTCACCATCAGGCTACAATAGAAGATCAAAACAAGATTTTCACTTGACACTAGCATAAACTAGCATTAATAAAATGAATATCTAAGGGCATTCTAGGAGAATAACCCAAATTTATATTAGCAGGTCTATAAAAAAGAATCTGTGACGTAATGAACCTGTGATTTAATGGAAATCCCATTACGTTACAACTTCCTATGTAAAAAACAAGGAACATAAGGGACCTTCTTCATAACATTGCATTCTCCAAAATTATTCTATTGTACAATTTTTATTCTACAATGTATTTATTGTTTGAATAAATGACAGTAATATGAGGGCCGCCATACACCAATGTATGAGGTATCAATCAAATTATAATCAATTATTTAAATGGCAAATAATAACTTAAAGAAACAAGTTTTTGAGTAACAACATATATTTCCTGATAATGTGAGCTTCACCTAGAAAAATAGATACCTTAAAATCACATTTAAATCATAATTTATAATCAAAGCGAGAAGTTCAAAGTTTCTCTGATACTGAACAGCAAAAAGGTTTATTTCTAAAGAAAAATGATCTGGTTTTGATTAAAAAGGTATCTTGTTTTAAGAATGAAAATAGGCTTGAATCTAACTTGAAACTTCAAACTCAACAAGGGAAAAGTAAGCCCACTATGGATTAGGAATAAATAACGCATTTTATTAGTCGAAGTGTTTATTAAATCGAGAGTTAGAAACTATTACTTTATTTTTGAAATAATTACACAAATTTATTCAGGACTGTAATTAATCATTTGGAAGACATCATTGGAATGACAAATGGGACAAATATAGAAGCTAAATTAAACAAGGCGATTGTCTAACACTTCCAACTTTATTGAAAGAGTGAGAAGGCATTATTCTAAATCTTGTAAACAGGCTACGTTACCTCTAACAACATAACTTGTTGAAGAGTTAATTCTTCATAATGGAAAGATTATAGTCATTTACACACATAATTCATGTTACCTCACTTTTCTTACAATAAAAATAAGGAAGTGGCTAGGCTTACCGAGAATATTTCTGATTTTCTGGAATTGAAAATGCACTTGATGAATGATAAGAGTAACATTTTGTAGTTTAGACATTCTGCAAGTGTTGAAACAATTAATAATAATTTATTTCAAGACCCGTCTTCTTTAGAAAAACGAACTGCTCAGTAGAACGTAGCATTAAGTACAAATTCAATCAAATGAAAGCCCCTGGAGTCCTAATATTTTACTTTTTACACAAAAAGCAACTGCGTGAAATTTTTTTTTCATGAAAAAAAATTGTTTGATCAATTTTGCCAAACTTTTCCCAAAACTCCATGTTTTCCTTGATTTACTTCAAAATTAATGGTGGTATTGAAAATTCGTTCAAATGAAATGTGTAAATCTCTATTGAATACATTCTTTCTGTTTTATTGAAATCGTTTACAATCAAGTACGAAGAAATACAACCATTTTGACGTAAAATACAAATACAATAAGAGTTACAAAAAATAAGTACTTTTGCCTATTATTTGAACCAATTTTTTCGGACATTCTCGTATATTATTAGGATTTTAATATTTCACAAAAAAGTGAACAACAATTTATAATTATCGCGTCCCGAAAGGTAGTCCTTCTTGGCTCACCATAATAAAATATCCAAAACATTATAAGAAGGTAATTTCACGTTGAAATGTGCAAGTTAGTATTTGTACACAGATTCTACCGATGAGCATTTTGAACGCGGGACAGAACTTATGTACACCGGAAACAAAATTTACTTATGATTCTTTTCCGTAAATTGGGTGCCTCGATTCCACGAATTAATTCCGAATGTTTTTCTAACAATGCAGTAAAGACGAAGCCGTTTGGAAATACTATATATACACGGCCATGGGGTTGCAAATCATAAGCAGTATGGGGCTTTTTGGGCTCGTAGATTTTGAAATCCTTAGCTGAAAAATATTCGTTCTTTTCTATATGAATCCAAGCTTCCTCTGGACCTTGAGTCTTATAATTAAATTCTGGATGCACTTCATCCACTTTAAGATCTTCTGTTGTATGGAAATGGCGGTTGTCTGCAGTTTTTATATAAACGTAAAATTTATCAGTAATATAAAAACGTACCATCCACTCAGGTACCTGGAAAGGTAGATGGTCGGTTTGGTAGATACTTGATTTAAAAGTAGAGCCTTCCTCCATAACTACGCGAATGTTCCTTGGATCAAGATTTGGAAATTCATTCGCACCTAATTTTGTAAAACAAAAATATGATGTAGTTCTTGTATACTATTGACTTAAACTTTTAACAATTTTGAAAAATCAGTGGTCAATAAAGAATAAGATATGTATTCATGAAACGAAAAATGTCTTTTCTGAAGTAATTTTTTGGTGCCTTTTAAAACTGTGAATACAACGGCTACTTTATTTTTACGATTACTCAAACGGTTCTCAAGATATAATGCTGGACAACTTTGAACTCTTTAACTCCAGAATAAATTCACTACAATTGGAGCAAATTTACATGGATTGGGAAAAACGCAAA
>CAKNXH010000060.1:309980-328964 GCA_932178445.1 Andricus quercusramuli | reverse complement strand
AAAGTTGAGAAAATTTAGGAAAATTAATGAAAATTTAAAGTGATTCAACAGATTTTTAAAAAAATATAGTGAATAATAGAAAATTCAAGTGGATTTTAAAAAATTGAAGAAAATTCAAGCAAATTGCAAATTGTCAACTTTACCAAAAAAGATTACTTATGTATCTTCCAAACTTTCATTGCTAAAACTGTGCACTTTCTTTGCATGTTTTCATATTGGAAAAGAAGAAAGTTAACAGAGTTCGATTTTAGAAATGTCAATGTTTCAGTTTTAGTAAATAGGATTTCCTGTGAAATACTTTTTTTCGAACATTATCCAATTTTCTGCTATTATTTTGAGAACCGTCTACGTTACTAGAAAAATGAAGTAGTTATTCAATACGGAGTATTAGGAAAAAGAATGAAGATGAGGTTCAAATTTGGCACGAAAAAGTATGCTTCGATAAAGACTCTTACTATTTTTTATATTCATTATTTATATTTTGTTTGACAGCGTAATTAAAAATGCGGAGTGTCTCGTCATTCCGAAATTCGGGATGAAGTCAAATATTTTTCATCTGCTTGGCTAACCGTCCTGAATTTTCGGGAGGTCTGGTCTATATTTTTTTCCAACCACTACAGATTTTTCGGGAAGACTAAACAGAGGCATAATAATAGTAATAATATTAATAATAAAGCACTAAAGCCAATCTCCCGAAAGTTTCGCAAGTGTCAGTCCAGAGGAAGAGTGTCCACTAATTACTGCTGAAGAAGTGAAGAAAGTTATCGCTAGAACTAAGCACTTTTCAGCGCCAGTGCCAGATAAAATCAACAACTTTTGGTGGAAGAAGTTCACTTCTACGCACCAACATCTAGCTCGTATATTTACTACTTTCTTAAACGGAGAACAACCCGTCCCGCAGTGGCTAGTGGATGGACGCACGGTATTGATCCCTTAGACCGGAGATTTGTCAATTCCAAAGAAATACAGGCCCATAGCTTGTTTAAACACCAGCTACAAGCTATTCACTGGCATCCTGAAAGAGAGGATATTAACATCTATCGAGCCGGTATGGAGTGTAATAGTCGAACAACGTGGATGCAAGAGAGGGCTGGCAGGTTGCAGGGAGAATCTTTTAATAGACAGGTGTATTACCCAGGACTCGATCAGGTATCGACGCAATCTGTCCATGGCTTGTATTGATCACCGTAAGGCATTCGATAACACGAACCATGAGCTACTTATTAAGCTCCTTGAGTGCACGGAGGTGCATTTACAAATAGTGAGATGCATGAAAGAGCTTATGCTCTTGTGGCGGAGAAGATTTGCCATAACATCTGACAAAAGACAAGTGACTACAAGCTTTTTTACATATAAGAGGGGGGTCTTTCAGGGACACTCTCTAAGTCCGATACTTTTCTGCATCTCCCTCTTACCGCTATCTATTATGCTTCGAGGCAAAAGCTCTGGATATCTATGTAGCCCGCCGAACAGAAGAGAATATTAGGTCAACCACCTTTTATACATGGATGACCTTAAACTCTTTGCTTCCTCAAAGAAGGACCTTGACATCCTTGTAGATGCGGTAAATAGGTATTATAAAGCGATTAGCTTGTGCTTGGGACTGGACAAGTGTGCCTGCGTCCATCTACACCAAGAAGGACTAGAAACTACATCATCCAGTGACGATCAGGATGTTCAACTCATAGGCGGAAATACCATTCAATATCTTGGTATTGGAGAAACATATACATATCTTGGAATACCGCAAGCTGAAACCCAAAATGTGCATAACTTGAAAACGGCCCTTGGAAAAAGGTATCGCCAAATTCTCAGAAAAATTTGGTCTTCCGAATTATCTGGAAAGAATAAGATCCAGGCGACCAATATGCTGGCCATTCCTATACTGATCTACATGTTTGGTGCAGTAAAATGAAATGTCGATGAGTCAAAACAACTTGATCGAAGCACACGCAAGATGATGGCAATACAACGAAGTCTTCATCCTGGATCTTCCATACCTCGAATATATCTCCCTCGCGATAAAGGGGGTAGAGGCTTGCGAAGCTTAGAGTGTCTTCATCGAAGAACGGTTCTGGCTACAGCCTGCTCAGTTCTAAAAAGCACGGATTCCCTTATGCGACTCGTACATCAACATGAAGTCGCCAATGCTGCGGCGTTTCTATACCATGCAGCAGATAGGGCCGCAGAGGAGCTTAACCTCCCATTTAATTCCAGCGACACTACACATGGCCTAGCATCTCTAACACCTCTGGTGCTCAAAAGTCGTATATGGGAAGCAGAACATACGCTCCTACTAAGAGAACATGCTGATAAACCCATTCATGGTAAGTTTTACGGCATCATACGTAAAGAAGAGCTCTCGATGGGTCTGTCCAACATGTTTCTCAAGTCTGCTGGATTGAGATCGGAGACCGAGGGATTTCTGTTTGCCTGTCAAGACGGCGTCATAGACACCTTAGTTTACCGCAAGCGTATATAAAAAATGTATATAAAATAATTTACTAAAATGCTGTGATTGATATTAAACATCTTTTTTGGAAAATATTAAAAGGCCAGCACAATTCAGTCCAGTTGCCACTAACATTTCTGCATGGACTAAAAGGTCTCCGAGATACATTTTGTACAACGGATGTAAAAGTTAACTGATTACGAAGATCTTGTTTTTTTCGGAATCCTGTTTTTTCCTAGGACAAACCGTTTGCAATTCACAGCGATGAAACGAATTATTTTTTAACGGAATTCACATATTTGCACGAGTGCACCTTGAAATCTATTGCTATCTGTGTATTAAATCTATGTATCTATTTCCATTTTCAAGAGAAAATCTTCTAGACTCTGTATTTGTTAATAGAAAATCATCCAGGCCAACTAGGGTCATAATTTTTCTTAAAACTGTTGAAACCTCTGTACCTAACATTAGTAATATGGTTTATTCTCTGAAAACTTCTTTGCTTTATTGTTTATAACAATTGTAATAAATAAAAACCCTTAATGACTAGAATTGATTCTTCGAAAAACTCTTTATCCATCTTCGACACGAGATGGAACTTTTTACTTTCGTGACATTTCCTCGTACGACGATTCATTATTTATTCATAGCATTTTAAGCAATAGATTTTCAATGAATCCACGCCTCCTTGAAAGATTGCAATTTTCTATAGAAAACTAGTAAAATGTGCAAGCGTGAAAAATTTCGGAAATCGAAAACACGATTCTGTTGAAAAGTAGCTCGTGAAGACCCTGAATGTCTGTAATTAATGTGGAAACCATTGATCCCTTGTTATTTCAATATTGTGAAAAATTCCTGTTTTTCTTAACTTTGCTCAAACAATCAGAAGTCAATGTTCTTAGATTGAAGTCAGGAAACATCACGTTTACAATTTCACAATATGACCTTCTTACTGTTTCAATAAAATTAAGAATGTTAAATCGTCGCCTCGATTTATCAGACTTTTCTGTTTCTCACGTTTTCCATTTTTATAACCTTTTTCAAAATACTATATACAGTTCTAAATGAGTTTATAAATTTTTCCTGAGAGATTGGCAGTTCTTTACTATTGAATTAGGAAATGTTTTAACTACTCGAATAAGTAATTTCTTACTAATCTTTAGTGGCTACCTTTCTGCTAATCGAAGCTGTGAAATTTCACTAGTGTTTAGTTGAATTTTACCAACTCAAAGTGTCTTTTGCACGAGGAAAATAGCTATACAATCAAAATAAACTTCTTTAGGCACTAAAGTGCATACTTATTCAAGTTGATGCTTATTCAAGGCAAATCATTTTTTGAAATTTTTGCAAAATAATTTAAATTTTAAAGGTAGTTACGTTGAAAAGTAGCGCATGGGGACCCTAAATATGCATAATTAGTTAAAAGCCCATATCGGTCGATGACAATTTTAAGATTGCAAAAAATGCTTATTTTTCTCTTAATTTTGTTCAAACAATCAAAAGCTTGAAAATAAAAAAAGACTAGATCATGTCAACAATTTCTCAATAGGGCCTTCTTACTATTTCAATGGAGTTAAAAGTGTTACACCATCGCGTCGTTTTGTTATATTTTTCTGTTCTTCATGTTTTCCATACTTGAAACTTCAAAAAAATGATTTTATGGAGTTCTCAATCATTTTTTTTACTAAGAAATCAGTTCTCTACAATATCGAATTGGGGAATATCTCGACTACTCGAATAAGTAAGTTTCTACTAATCTTTAGTGGCTCACTAATCTATTCGATCGATTCTGTAACATTTCACAAGTAATTAGATAAATTTAACTCATTTCGATTCAAAGAACGAAAAGTCATAAAAATTAAAATATACTTCTTTCAGCACTCAACTCTTTACTCACTTCCCTCTCACCTGATTGAGAAAATAAATTAATTTTTGTTTATAATCTCTGGTACAGAATAAAGTTGTTTTCTCTCGTGACATTTTCTCATACGGCAAGCCATTACTTATTCACAGCCTTATGAACGATATATTTTTCATAAAGGTACGCTCTTTTATAAACTGTCCTACGAATATGTAAAAAAAATGAAAAATAATGGCTTGCCGTACGATAGGATGTCATATTAGTAAAAAGTGTGAGTTAATGCCAAAGATTGATGAAAAAATCTAAAAAAAATCAATTCATTTACAGAGAGAAGTTTTCATTCGATGGAAAGATTTATTTTTGCTTTCAAGAAATCTAACCTCGATACAGATAAAGTACATGTTTTTCAATTTTCCTGAATAATATGTTCTGTATTCGAATTGCGAAACTATATCAATTCTGTCAAATAATCATTTGTTTTTCACTATATTAATTGCAAATGATTTATCCTACGAAAAAATTCCAAGAGCCAAAAAAATTTTTTTTTTTTTTTGTTCAGAGATGCTGAAAATGATTTCATAATTATTTTTTTTGGCTAGGAAATGATGGTATTGTTACAAAAATCGTACGACCAAAAAAACTGGACAGGATTTTTTAAAAATAACCAAGATATTCGTAATCATAGAAGTTTTTCTGAACTGTTGAACAAAAGGTATCTCGGGGACCTATTAGTGCATGCAGAAGTGTTCGTGGCGACTTAGTTCATTCTCTATTAGGATTTTCCCACAAAATTAATAGTAAGAAGAAGCCAAGCTAATGCATTTACGCTGGAGAAGTGTGGTAACTTTTCCAGCAATAGATTGGGATGGGGGCCTTTCCAGACTTGTGAGTGGAACATCTGCAAAATCTAAGGTTGGATGAGAAATGAAGAGTCATTCAAATTTAGCGCCAAAATATTCGGTGGGACTCGGCAATTCTCGGCCAGGCCCGAACCTTATTAAGATGCGAATGTAAGTAACTTCTCTGGAAAGAAGCCCTCCCATATTTTGTCGAAAAAGATGTCATGCTTTCATATGACATAGTTGCATTTTTTACTATTACTTCGTGGAATTTTTACAACCCATCAGCTAAATAGCTGGAGGTACAACAATAATCAAAGTGTCTGTTCATACGGCCGGCCGGACAAGTATGTTGTGGCATGATTGGTGAAAATGTTGTTTACCTCTCCCCACCATGTAACCCCTTCTGGGTCCCCCAATTATTTTGCAAGATAATATACGGCCGGTTGTACGAATATTCTCTGCCAACAATGTCACCAAGCCCATGGGCCTTAACTTCATTTTTTCATCTTTGTGAAAAATAATGTCTCACCATAAGACAATCGTCCCAGTAATCATAACAAAATTGTTCCCAAGAGATGATCTACAAATTTGTTATATATATATATAATCTTCATGAGATGCTTATAGTTCCTGTTTTAAGGTACAATAAAATGCATAGTAACCAAATTGTTTGTCTGTATTTGATCTGCAAATTTTTTCTTGACCATTTTCTCATAAGATAAGTAGTCTTAGTTTCAATAGTGGAAAGGATGATTAAAAATTACAAATTCTACTTTAACAAATGAATTTCTTGAAGCTGAATGAAATTTAACAGGAGAGAATTCATAATGATTCAATGACGAATTGAAAATTAATTTTATAAAGGTCTATGTACAAATGTAAGGGAAGTGCAAAGAGCAAGCGCAAAGCGCGAGATCCGACAAACGAGCGCTCAATCTTGCGAGTCGTGCAATATTGCACTCACATATGTGAGTGTGAACGCGCAGCGAAAAGATTTTTTATAATGATTTCATGATAATGTAATCAGTTCGTTATTATAAAATAAAATCATGTTTCCAAATACATTAATGGCGATAATTCACTTTTTAACGCGTAAATAATCCAAAATAAATGTCTCATTAAGCCCAGCTATCGCCAAGACCCCGAAAATTGGACTTTTCAAGAGTACTGCCAATATTCCTAATATTAGTTCAAAATTTCAGAATTTATTTTTGACGTATTTAAATTTGAAAAATATTCTTTCAATCTTCTTTATTTTGCAATAAATATATCCTTTTATGTTTAAACACTTTAGAAATGAACAATTCAAATTGCAAGCTTTGCAAATGTAAGCATGTCTGCGAACACTTATGTAACATTGGTTATAGATATCAAATAATCATAATATCATGATAAACTTACGTATTAGACGAAGGAAGCCAACGAAAACAAGAAGTAATATTCCAGTAATAATCTCCATTTCATCGAAATGAGACTCAATGACAACTGAAAATTAATTTCCCAAAAATTTTAAGCGCACAGTGACTTCATAAACGACTGCACACATAAATTAGGCCATGGCTAGTTATCTAGATTTTTTAGGAAGGTTGGCCGCAATCTTTCAAACTTGATTGACGGAGTTGGAAAAGAGAAGGGAGATGTATCAGTCCAGCCTGAGCTATTTTTCGGAAAAACTAGATATATAGACACTCAATATACACTAACTTGTATGGCTTATATCCGATAACAGCGCTTTATTTATTCTGCATGATACATAGGGCAGCTTTACATTGACGAGTGGAAGGTTAGCTACATGCGCGCAGAACTGTTGGGCGAACAAAACTTTCCACTCAGAAGAAGCGTGAAAGAAGGGTTGCCAACTTATAAAATTCATTTACTTCAGCTGATGGAAAGCGTCGGTGACGTAGGTCACCAAAGATAGTGATGTACACAAGCCGCAAATTCGGACGTTTTTTTAAGTTTGAATAATTCAATCATTTGAAAAGTGTTTGTTGTGCCAAAAAAATTATTGGTTGCTGCCTTTTAGAAAAAGAACTCCGATTGATTACTGACTGGAGTCGCAAGTACATCTTCATACAGGGTGTCTCAGACCACCCGCCCACCCCTTTTAAAATCTAAAATACATAATAAAATGAAAAGTTCAGTACCTCCTAATAGTAAATGGACTATGCCCGATCGATTAGAGGTATTTTCAACTTTCGGCTCTCACCGGAAGTGGCCTATTCAGACAGGAAGTCACATTTTTTAAATGGAATGACATATTTTTCTTTATTGATTTCGATTCTACGGTAAAAAGTGAGTAACTTTTGTAGAACACTTTTTTCTAAATCGTCGTTTTCCACCTGAAAATGCCTTCCGAAATGTTACTGTTCCCCTGAGTTAGAATCGAAATCAATAAAGAAAAATATGTCATTCCATTTAAAAAAAATGATAGCCAGTCTGAATAGGCCACTTCCGGTGGGAGCCGGAAGGTGAAAATACCTCTTATCGATCAGACATAGTCCATTTACTATTAAGAGGTACTGAATTTTCAATTTAATTAGGTATTTTAGGTTTTAAAAGGGGTGGACGGGTGATCTGAGGCACCCTGTATAAATAACGAGAGTATAAACAAGATAGTAAATGTTTTGCGTTAAATTGTTTTGCTTGAATATATTTTTCGACAGTTTTGATCAGCTGGAGTATATGAATTTTATAAATTGGCAACCCTTCTTTCACGCTCTCTCCAAACCGTAAGTTTCGCTCCCCCAACAGTTCTACGTGCGTATGGCCAACCTTCAACTCGTCAATGTAAAGCCGACCATAGAGTTGAAGTAGGAAGATTGTTGATCTCAGGTGGTAGAGAAGAATTGCATGTTTATGGCGTTATAAACATCTCGCTATACTTTATTGCAAATGGTTAGATTGCGTTAATGTATTTCATAATAGACAAAAACTTTCCAACAGGCTAATTTGGGGTGCCCGAAGTGCCAGATCGGGGTGGTCGAGAAGCTTTATCAAACCGTGGAAATTTGGTCAGGTTTTGCATGTCTCTCATCGTTTTCTAGATGAATCAAAAAAATAAATTTTTCCAATTTTTAAAATCTTTCTATTGGGTTACTAAGAGTTATTCGAAAACACACCTCATGTGCAAAATCCTTAAAATTTAACTAGTTTTCATGTATCTCTGACCGTTTTCGAGACAATTCAAAATTCACATTTGTTTTAATTTCGGAAATCTATTCACTGGTTTAGGTCGGGGTGGCCAAGGATCATCCCCCTTTAAAAAATTCTGGAAACGTTGTTTTTGCGTATCTCATATCGTTTTCAAGATAACACAAAATTTAATTTTTTTAAATATATAAGTAAGATGTAAATATTGTAAATAGTAGATGAGTAGTAGGTATTAGAGCGAAAACAGAGGTTGGCAAGCGAGGCAATGCGAAAAAGTAGGGACATGCGAGCGAGGTGAGGCGAAGCGAGGAAGGCAAGGCGATAATGGCGTGCGGCGTAGAGATAAGGAATGGATGGATGTTAGTTTTTAAGGGTTTGTTTTAAAAAAATTCTGTAAAAATGGAAGTGTAAGCAAGTCAATTTTTTAAGGCCAGCAGGCTGAAAAATAAACGTTTATATATCTATCTATCTATGTATGACTGGGAACTTGTAGAAAGCTTTTCGTTTAACTGATTTTCGGGTGCGCAGCTGGCCGATGTTCGCTCGGCATTATAAACTATCATTGATTTTCTATACAGAAAGGCGGTTTCAAAACGAAAAAAGTGCATAAAACTCAGCATGTGATAGTCCTGATATATAGAGAGCGCGGACGTTGAAGAGAGACTGGATCAAGTCACTGAACCAGGGAAACACGCATCAGACGACGGAGTGCTCTCCATACTGATCCGTCAGTAGTAGCGACCGGCTGTGGTCCGGCAACACACAGTACGTAGTTCAGTTGTTCTAGCCTAAGTTAACTTGATAATATCACACATAAAAAAAGTCTCAATACAACTCTGCCCTCCTTAACAACTCATTCCTACATAATTTTTTGGATTTCCCAAAGTTTAATTTTCTTTACCACGTCCGCATCGAGGGCTTTTCCAAATTAATAAATGCACAGAAAAGTTTTTTGTCTGATCTCAAACTAAATGTCTGATCCGCACGTGATCTTCTGGCGTAAATCGATTGAGATAACATGAATTATATTCTCTTTATATATACGTTGCACAATGTACTTTATTGGCTTTGAATAGTTTTCCATTTGTTATTTATCTCTTTGCACGCCCTGTATGATATTCAGCGATTATGAATTACGGCTTCGTAAT
The DNA here is from genome assembly GCA_932178445.1 of Andricus quercusramuli. Classification (NCBI taxonomy): domain Eukaryota; kingdom Metazoa; phylum Arthropoda; class Insecta; order Hymenoptera; family Cynipidae; genus Andricus; species Andricus quercusramuli. The sequence goes on along the minus strand of CAKNXH010000060.1, from coordinate 319,508 downwards.
ATTGTACACAATTTACATCAGTTAAAATGCATTGTTCATGATATACGTTCTTTTTCTGAATAATTTTCAATTGATTTTTAAAAATATATTTTCAAAAAGTGCAGCATCAGAAGAATACTCGTAAACATTAAGGTCGGATAAAGACAATCTTTGGCAGTTTGTTATTTGCTCTGATCAGGCGTCTGTATAACATGGAGAGCATTCAGTTTACAAGACGCGCATGTGATAATAATGGGATTAATATATGCATAATGGATTGTAAGTTCATATTTTTAGAAACATAAAATTTTATTTTGAATAAACACTCTGAGAATATATATGCTACCATCCATAACTTCACGTTTTGGATGTTTTTAATGAATACAAACCATCTTCTGTAACCCTTGCACTTTCCAAAAACAGTCAACTACTTTGAGTATTTATTGGACTGGTTGCACAATGGACATTGACGCAAAAAGATGTTATGACTTTGATTATAAGCTTCGAAGAAAGATTCCTGTTTAATATCAGAGAAGATTTATTGAATATTCAAAGCATAAGTCCAGACACAAATCAGATGAGTGTTTTTTCTCTTATCTGGTGGCGATCTAAATAAAATGAAGGATTGAACCAAATTCTGTCGAAGCAATTTACTCGATCTTGATCTTTTCATGAAGACTGATGAAACATCTTTACATGAGTTTTGAATGCAAGAAACTGGGGATTCATTTTTTTTTAAAGATATTTTTCCTTTGTTAAACTTTACAAAGTACAATTCTGAAATGGTATCCCTTCAATATAAAGCGAATAAAATTACCGAATGGGCTACATGGAATTCGGAAATTGAACTCGTTCAAAAAATGGAAAACTTTACAAAGACAAAAATAATATGAAATAAATAAATATTTGTGACACAAACCTTCAATAATTCATCAAGCGAGCGCAAAAAATGGGTCCCGGAATTGAATGTTTATTTCTATAAGTACTGGTTGACCATGGTGTGTGGCTTGTTCGAAACGGAAAAAAATTGGCCCTATTTTCCATGTTGGAGCACTGGTTTCAAACAAATATTTTCTTCTACTGAATGAATATTCGTTCGCCTGTACGTGATGAAGAGTTTCATATTTTAAGCTGAAATATTTGTGTTGGATGTTGATTACGACAATATCTTTCGAAAAATAGAGTAGTTCTTTGTATATTCGGATGTCAGAGAAATGAAAATTTGGTCTACATACTATGCTGATAATGTGCATGAGAAATAAATATTGAAAAATATGTAAATGAATATGATAATGCTTTGGGAAATTCAGAAGAACATAGAAAACGGTTCTGCTTACAAAAGATTTGTTATAAAATACTATGTACGTATTTAGGGGTTTTATTGTTTTATTGTTTCTTGCAAAGCTTCTGTTTATAAAACTCTATTTTTAAATAAATCAATGAAAAATAATTTCGAGCAGAATTTCCGTCACCAAAATCGCTACGGATATTTTACCGTGCGTTTTATATTTTTGGTTCTTCATTATATCTATCTACTGCTTTTCAAAACCAATGAAGGCTATGTGCAAGATGGATCGTACAAATTATCACTTTTTGAAGAGGCCTGTGTATTCTTCAGAGTAAGAATAAAAGTGATAGGTTATTATTAGTGCAATAAGTAACTAATTAGTTGATAGTATTTTAGCACGTTATTTTTATTTGAGATTTTATCCTTTTATTCCTACTAGAATGTAGCAGATGTGCATCCACTTGTAATGTTTGCAATATTTCGGATTTTTTAATTCAACATCAATGGTTTCCAATCATTCGAATTTTTCATTTTAACATATATAAATAAAACTTAACAATTTTTAACTCTTCTAATTTCAGAGCAATCAAAGTTTGGTATATTTAAAATTAATGATTGCAATTTGCTCAAAGATTGTTGATTTTAATTCTAAATTGTTCTATTTTGAGTGATTCATATTTTCGATTTGAATATTTTTAATATTTGAATTCTTTTTTTATAAATTTGACAGTTAATAAATTCTGCTTGAATATTTCAATTAAAATTTTCATGGTTTTTAATTCGAAATAGTTCAGATAGAAAAATTCAGAAATTGACATTTACCAAATTCAGTCGTAAAACTTTTAGGAACTCTTTTATTTGCAGAATATATGATTAATCGTACAGTTGGAACGAAAGCCAATTTTTAATAAAATTGTTGGTTCTAAAGTTTGATTTCTGAAAGTCTTATAGAATCGCTGTGTCGCCTGGATTTCTTCTGAGATTCAAGAAAATATTTTTATTGTCCCGACTGTTATTGTACTTTCATTACTGTTATTATTAAGCACAATACTTTCTTTAAACATTGTAACGCAGAAAGTTTTAGAAATGTTTTTTTTCTGCTCACTCTGAAGATTTCTTTATTTTTTCAGATTTTTTGTAACAATATAGCTTTTATATCAATTAAGGAAGATGACTGAATATTGAATCACGCAAAAAGTTTCTCTGTGATTAAAGCGAAATCCGAATTAAGTCTTCCGACTGATATAATGGTGATATGATATGATGAATGGTTCTTATGTGAAAGTTTTTAACTTTCAGTGAGTATAAGTTTTGAACCTCAATTTTATTTTATAAAAATTCCAAACCTATTTTTGTTACTAAAATTCAAAATTAAATATATGTAGATTATTTAGGTCTAGCAAAACTAAGGGAGATTGGTATATTACAGTGCCTTCTGACTAAATCCTATTCATCATTGAATAATCATAATAAAATGCTTATAAATAATAACCTGAAAGAAATTTTCTGTAAATATTTATGTTATGAACATTTGAATAAAACCTGAAGTAATTTTTACCCCAAAAATTAATGTCTATTTTATTGTGGTCTTTTATGGCATTTCTAGCTTACTTTAATTCTCTATCAGAGGTTTACTGATCAATAAAACAAAATGAAATTTAAAAATAAAATAGCACAGTAGAGAAGTTAATTAATTGATATTTCATGTTTAAAATCAGTTTACTTTTAATGTCTCGACCGATGTTAGTAATTAAGTGTTTTTATAAATAAAAATTTTGTTTTTTACTGCGAGTATATAGATTGTGAAGCAAAAAAAAAGTGGAAAAATTGAGGCGCAACAGGCGTAACGTGCTCTATTATTGTTGATGAGCAACAGGCAACACTCATAAAATAATCAATAAATATGAAAAATGGATTTCAATTATTTCATGTATAAAGAATAAAACTGTCGGGGATGCTGCCAAACATATAACCTTCGTCAAAAGAAGAAACACATATCAATGCTTTTTAGTTTGATAATAACGAAATTATAAGCAAAGATTTAGTAATCGAAAGCCTCAAACTACAGTTTTTTAGTGTTCAACAAGCAAGATATTTCTGACGAAATTCTTGTGAGTTAAGTTTTTTCAATTCACCCTCCGTAATTAAATTTATTTTCACGCGGTGCCATCCGGAAAAGAAACACGTGTTCTTCCTGCTCGCTTTTTCTAGAAGACTTCTCAATAGTCTCTCTTTTTTCTCTCTTCGCTATTTAATTCTCCTAACCACAGGTTAATATCGTTAGGACGAAATTACAAGGCAAAAGATGTGACTCCGATGAAGACCTATTGTGGAGATCACGTAGAAGCGATCATTAGGAATCGAACGATGGTACGGACGGAGAATGACGACGAGTTCCTCTCTTCTGTAATTTTGTAATTACGATACCCACGAGCGCTGATGCCACCCTGACACATTCGTCTAGGCATTCTGGGGTTTAATAGTTGCCATCGAGATTCCGAAACGGAGACGAAGATTATCGGTTCTACCGGCAATCAGCGATTATTTAAAAATATGAATTGATTTTATTGCTTATGCTGTACAATGGGAAACTTCCTCAAACGAAATAATTATCAATCCTCAGAGACAGGAAACATTTGATTCCAATCTTTTTTCCCATTGAAAAAACTCTATGTTATTAAAATCTAGTTTGAATCGAAGAATATACAATAAAATTAGAAAACATAGAAAGTTGAATAATAAGAAAACTAAATTAAATTATTATTAAATTCCAAGGTTTAAGCAGTTAAAACCGAACGGTTTTAAATAATTGAAATCATGAAGATTGTTATATTATTAAATCAAAACGGTCCAGCTTGTACTATTTAAATTTGATGCTTTTAACTTTGCAAAATTTAAATCAGACAAAAATAAGAAAAATTTATAATAATTGATAATTTTGAATAGTAATGTTCAATTCCGTCAATTTTAAACTGTGCCTTGGGATGGCTCTTATTTTTTGAACTCAACATTCTTTTGCTCCCCCATAAAGATTTCGTTATAATGGCCACTATAATAGCCAGAAAAATTATGCATTGCGAATTTAAAAAATATCAGTCGGAGAATATTGTGTAATAATTAAAAATCCAAATTTTTTCAGTTTGTGATCAAATATTCTATCTATCGAATAAGGCGAAGCTTCTCAAAAAGCAAAACAAAAGCAGTAATTTTGAAACTGATTATTTTAGGCATTGTTATTGTGCGTGGGAGCAGAAGAATTTCGAATTAAACTATTAAGGTTCGGATGTTCGAATCGCTCCAAATAAATTATTTTTAAACTTATAATCCGATTTGCCAGAACAAATTTTTTGACAAAGTTATGAGTCTTTAAATTTGGAAAATCGAAAACGCGGATTATCACATTTTTTAAGTGTTGTTAAAAGTGTGATATTTTTAAATTCCATATAGATATTTATCTTTTCCTTTCAGATTCTAAAAGAAATTTTTTATTTACTTGTAAACTCAGTTAAAAATTTGCCTAAATGTTCAAAACTGAGAAAATAGTAATGGTTTCTCTGAAAATATTTCAAGTTAATTTATTCATAACTCCGATCTTTTTTTTTTTAATTTTTTCAAGATTCATCCCAATGTAAATAGTATATTTCGTGATAGTCTGATCTGGGCCAACCCTTGTAGAAGAGAAAAAATTTTGTTCTCTTTCAAAAAACTAAACTTCACATTTTTGCCAAAATGACACAAGATGTGCTAGGGGCCAAAAAAACAAAATTATTTCTCTAAAAAAGTTATAAAAAAATGTATCTGCTCCCTTTCTTCTATCTGGTGTTATTTTCGAGATTTTGTAATGCTATTAAAATAAAAAAGAACATAATTTAAAAGTTTGAACAACATTTACATCACAATTTTTACTTTGGAGTCGGTATTTTTTGAATAATCAATACAATACTTCACTGTTTTTCCAAAAACATGTTGTTGAAACTATTGTGATCTATGATTTTTTGAATTGAGTGTGGACTGCTGGCCCGACTTAAAATTAATTTTGCCAGTATAAAAATCAAATGGTCCAAAATTTCAAACATGTGTTATGCTTACATTTTTTATCACGAACAATTATAAGAAATTTAAAAAAAACCTTGTCTTAATTTGTGATAAATATGCAAAAAGAACACTTTCTGGTTATTGTGAATGACAGACTTTTTTCAAAAAGTGACACTTGTCTTACCATTACCATTAATTTTTTCCTTTTTATAACACATGCAGGCATTTTTCTTGGATTCTTGCTGGAAAAATTGCATATGTTAGAAACTTTCAACTTAGCTTTTTTTTAAATTTGCAATTGAGATAATCCAGTAGACTTCTTTTTCAAATTTCCCAAAAAATCGACTTACCTTGAAAACACACAAAAACATAATGAATAACTCATTTCCTTACGATAATCGGAACGATGACGAAGTCACAGGTGGAAGATGACTCAGTTTGACATTACCGTTGCTTTTAAGTGTTCCTTTTTCTGTCACTGAGTAAGGCCAATTACAGTAAGCTTCTATGCGATTTAAGTTGAATCTACACGGATTATTTCGAACGACCACTTACGATAATTCATGTTATGCCTATCTCAAGTGTTAGTCAACAGAGTCTTAACGGTACTCCTTATCTTCGTGCAGTTGAGCGTTTTGCTCCGCAATGAATTTTGAAGCTCTGCGTTTATTATCATATTAGTTACCACAGTAAACAGGCAGCCAACTAATCAAGATAAGATTGGCCACTAATTTGAAAAAATGAATCCCACGTGGAAAAATTATGAGGAACGCGTTCGACGGAAATTCCTTGTGAAAATTCCATAAGGAAATTCTTTTAAAAAATTCTACAAACTAATTTTGAATTAGGTTTGACTTCCGGTGATCAGTTGCACTCTTCGAATGGTACACTGACTTTCCAGTGATACATGTTTGCAGCAGATGAGTCAAAAACATCTTCTTCGTAGAAGTTACGTTTAGATCATTATGCAGCACCTTGAATGTCCTGAAATGAATATTTTTACCAGAGGCATAAACGAGCATCTACACTTGAAGAACATATCCCGGAAGTCACACCCTTCCACCAGGTATGAGAACAACATTTTCTTCGAAAAAATTATGTTCCTCGAGAGTTTGAAGTGTCCAACGAACTTCTAGATCAAATTGGTCCATATCTTGAGTACCGCCATCAAAATCCTGCACCGGGTGCCAAAATAACATCTTCTACAAGAAGGTCCGGCTTTTACAGTAATCTAGGGTCCCTGGAGTGAGTTTCTCAAGGTCACAAGATTGAACCATTCCCCAAGTTTGAGAAACACATCTTCGAGAAAGTCTGGTTTATTCAGTACTTCAGGGTTCCTGGGAGTACGTTCCTCAAGGACACAAGAATTAGCGAATACACCAGGTCAGAAGAAAACATATCTTCTTCGGAAACGTCTGTTTTTTACAGTACTTTAGGGTCACTGGAGTGCATTTTTTTCAAATTATCGGCAAGTTATCAAAGGGAAAATGAAATGGACAAAGGTCGATGAGAATTATCTAAAACAAACGTTAAGCGACGAGCTGAAAGAAATAAGGCATAAGCGTGCGAAATTCACGAATACAAACTTTAATCCATAATCTGTAAATGTTTGATTTATATTTTTTCCTGCAAACCAGCTTCGACGAACCAGGTTTCCCCAGAGAAAATGCGTTTTTCATACCTGGGGCACTGGTTCAATCTCGTTTCCTCGAGGAACTTACTCCAGGGAACCTAAAGTACTGTAAAGGCCAGGCTTCTCCGAGAAATATGTGTTTTTCACACCTGGGGCATTGGTTCAATCTCATTTCCTCGAGGAACTTATTCCAGGGAACCTAACGTACTGTAAAACCAGACTCCCCCACAGAAAATGTGTTTTTCACACCTGGGGCATTGGTTCAATCTCGTGTCCTCGAGAAACTTACTCCAGGGATCCTAAAGTACTGTAAAAACCTGGTTTCTATGGAGGAGTTTTGTTTTTTCACACCTGTGGCACGTGTTTGATCTCGTGTCCTTAATCACCTTACTGGAGGAGCCCTAAAGTACTGAATAATCCTGACAATATGTAATTTGGCACCTGGTGCAGGAGTTTGATGGCGGTACAACTTTGTAATATACCACTGGCGTTTTACAGAGGAGTTCGATGCATGAGTATGAAAGTAAAAAGCTCAAAAATTGCCTCAAAAGTAACAATTTAATCGAGCACTGGACAACGAGCTACACAAAGATGATAAAGGATCTTATTCTTAGTGCTTGTACAATGTTTTTAATTTGATAATTTGAATTTGCGATATTTCTGATACCTAACAAAAGCTCAAATGAGTTTTTAATTTAAAAAAAAAATCAAATATCTTCGAAGGAAATGTTTTCACGTCATTATAAGTTGGACATTCGAATAGTACAATTATGGGCTAATTTTGAGGTTATAATTAGACAAGTCTTAAATTGAAGGTACGCTTCTGTGGAACCCAGGTGGTTTAGATTTCGGAATAACTCATTACGATTTGAGTCAGTTACTCTACCTATAGCTTTTCAAAAGAGTTTTTTGATAATTTACTGAGGATGCTAGTTTTTTCCGCAGAAACCACTTCTGGGCTAGCCCACTGTTTGGACCACACATTCCTCTCGCCTGATGATTCAAGCAAGGATCTCAACTCTCAACAGGGAAGCCAAGTTGAACTCCAAGGCTTAATTACCCTGCCGGTGCAACTGACATAGCCTTCTGAAACATATTTTAGGCAATCTATGTTATTTCATACAAGCAAGGGAGATTCAACAATTATATGTCCTTACAGATGCTTTACAGCTGCTTTCATCGATCCCTGTTTTCACCCTTGTGAGGTGATCAGAAGTGTTTCTAGAATATGCGTGTAAAAAATCTGTTTTTAACAAACATGGTATCCTCCACATATCGCAGAGCCCAGACTTCTGCCTCATGCAGAGCACTAGCATCCGAAATTCCACCCACAAAAGTACTAACTTTGTCCCATAAGTAAATTTTACTTTTGTCTAAGACACGGTGCACTCTATACGCCGCCAGAGAACTTTTCTGAACGAGGTGAGTCTCAGCTTTATTACATTTGATAGAAGCTGAAAGGGGAACCCCAAGATAAATATAGGAATCGGCAAATTCAAGCGTGTGGGTATTATTCCATTTGAGAGGTCCTAATTTTTCAATTCACCAGATTCATGAAAAGGAACTATTTTCGTCTTTTTCGGATTGAGCTACAGACCATTGATAGCACCGTACTTTTTCAGGCTTTTTATTCTGTCCTTATGCTTCATACCATGACGCGTCTTGACGTAGCAAAAATTACAACTTCATCAGCAAACAGGAGCATAATTAGAAATCGAGCAGAGGACACTTCTACTCCCCTCGCTACCTTCCTAATGAAGAATTCAATTGAATCATCAATATACATTATGAAAGAAAGTTGAATGAGACCGTCAACCTGCAAGACCTCCTGCACCACTTCGACTTCCTCTGAGTAAGAGCTATCACATTCGACCTTCAAGTTGTCGTTTCCGTACAAAGAACTCAGAATTCTTGTTCCTCTGACAGTATGTGACATGTGTTAGCCCACACCGACAATATAGAAGAAACGCGGAAAAAACCAAATGTAATCTTTACAGCGATTTTAGAGTAATCTTTACCTGCAACAAAAATTAACTTCACGTGTTAAGATTTACCCACCACATGGGAACTGATGACCATATCAGCTCTATTGAATCTTGTTTTGTTTCGACGCGAAAAAATTGTACTTTATCTACTCGACAATTACCTGCAACAAAAATTCACTTCTGTGTGTGTTTTTTTTGTTGTGAAACAACATTGTAAATACCTATGTTTTTGAACTAATCAGAGCAATATCTGTATACTTAATTGGATTTATTTTATCACCCGCTTTATGTAACATGAACATGTTGACCACAGACCATTGAACAAGAACCCTCTCAGTAATGAAGATTTTATGGAAAAGATTAACCAGTAATGCGCCCATTTTAGAGTCAACCTTTTAAAAAATTCGAAGCTCAAACCGACAAGACCCGCAGCTTTGTTCTCTTTACAATTCACTTCACAGTGTGACAGGACAAATTGCAATTCCCTTAATGACGATTCGGTAGCAATAACAGGGTGAAAGGGGCTTCTCTTTAGCCGGTAATGAAAAAAAATGGAATATATCCTTTATGATCTTGATGAATATTGAGCCGTAAAATGTAGAAATCAC